>CM035407.1:218470144-218515752 GCA_020310875.1 Ceratopteris richardii
TGAATGCATATTTTATTGTTTTCTAAGACTTAGATACGTTAAGATAGATTTGTGCACAAGTAAAATGAAAGTTGGAGATTGTTTGATCAGTCAAATGCTTCAAGAAGATGGCCTTGTATATTTTTAGGGTTGGCCAGGAAGTGCTCGACCCTTCCAATGAACTGGTTATAAAACTATAAGAAAATATCCAAATCAAGTGCCTTTTGAGCCTAATGAAAGCTTATGCACGACTACACAAGGCTGGAAAATTTCATAGATTTTGCATGAGCAAAAGGTAGTTAAAATTAAGCGTTAATATGCTGCTATTGGAAATTGTTTATGCAAGAGATGTTGTTAAAAGGAAAAGATTTTTCAAATGTTTTTATGATACGTTTTTGTTATGGTGTGATCATCATGGGCTAGCCATGCCCTACATACTTGTTTATTGATCATTGGTTTATGGTGACCATTCTCACTAGGACAGAGGAGACTCTGTGCAAATTTTTAATAATATATATAGTTCCATGAGAACATGGAAGAGGAAAACTTGAGTAGTTGTTCTCATTTTATATATTTGGGATTGATAGAGGTTGTATAAATTCCTTGTGAGTTAATATTTGACTGAAGTCACATGCGTTGATATGTAATGGAAGCCTCATCCTTCACAACTCTAGTTGAGTTGATTTATTATATAGTTTCTCATTTCTCAACTCAAGATTAGTTGATGTTCGAGATAGTTATGAGTGATAGAGTCATAGGAATGACTCTATTCTTTCTATACAGGGAAGGAAACACTTGAGGAACACTTCATGATTTCATTATTATTATTTATGGTTATGAGTACTCACTCAGTTATTCTTGTCTTTTTGAGAGAACTGTTGGACTTTAATCTCATACTATGCATCTATGTGGGTATAAAGTCAGGTGGTATGGGACATCAAACTTTGTATTCTACCTAGGTTTAGGATAGAGGGTATGGGAGTGAATTCTCTAAGATTGTATTTTTTTATGATTTGGAGTTTATTCATATGATAATCTTAGTATTAGACAAGAGAGGGGCAGTTGAGACAGTCATGTTGCTTGAAAATTTAAATGTTAATATTGTAAGTGCACTTTTTTGAATGAAAGGATGTACTAAAGGGATTTACTTAGATTTCCTTCCATACATGTTCATGTAGATTTTTCCAACACTTTAGATTCCTTCTTCAATCACGAAATTTATCTCCTTCTGCAGATATCTCAAGAGTTTATTGTTGTGCTGATAGATTCTTAAGAAATCTATTAGATAATAATAATCGTCTATCTAGATATTTGGCCATCTCTTACAAGCATCGAGATGTTGTATAAATCTGAAAGATTTCCACTATTTTTGTGGATGTAGTACACGTCTCTCAAAAATGAAATTCTTCTACACCAAAGAGTATTCTATGAAGAAAAAAAAGATGGGGTTATGGATCTTCTACACTTTATTTTTTTTGCTCCAATCAAGTTATCAATGTGAACAATAAGGTCTTCCTGTTGATGGTCTAATGATGCCTTCATCATCATGATGATGGGACAATGAGATTTCCTTGAACTTCTCACATATAGATATGTGCCTTCATAGTCTTCCCATCATCTATTCTCACAAGAAATATATATCGATTGCATTCTCTAATTAATACCATCTGGATACATCCTCATATGAATTCCATATAGCATTCATGTGAAAGCCAGTGCATGCCATCTTCAAAGGGAAGGTTCCAACCTTCCCACATAACAAGCATGCTCTACGTAACAAACTTTTCCTTAGTACCGCTTTTGTCTTTAAAACTATAGTTGGGAGTCTATTAAGGAAAACTATTTCAACTGTGATAAGCACCTTCATTGAGCCCTTGTATGTTGTGCACATGGTGATCTCTAAGCTATGTTTCCCAATGCCCTTTCTATTAACACGCCTCTGAGAAAGATACCTAAAAGTCAAAAAAGCCATCTCTACACCTTGCCCAACCTCTCATTTGTAAGACTATTTTTATTTGAACCATCTATTCACTTTATCAGAAATTCTTTATATGTTCGGTGCAATTTTATTATTACATTATCTCATGTGGAATCAATTTAATAGAGATAGGTTCTATATGCTCACCATCTAGAATCAGGTTTTCAAATTCATCTATCTTCAATATGCTCACATGAAAGATTGAATGGATCTAACTCTATTCCAGGAGTTGAAGCTCATAAGTTATATGGCCTAGTCTTGTAGATATTTTGAGCAGGCTCTAGCTCAATCCGTAAGGGGCTAACCGCACTAGCTCGATCTTCAGCTTCATTAATTATATGTAATGCAATTATACCCATATCTTTCATCTCTTCTAACACATTCTTTTGTAGTTTGAACATTTCATTAGACAACTATAGTTTATATGGTGATCTTTTCCAAAAGTTGTACATAATAATGAATCAAATATGTCTCTTAGAGGATTTCAATTATTAAATAAAAACTCTATTATGGGTAAGAAGTCAACATAAGTATTTGTTTTCTTCATCTATATGTGAATGAATCAAATCTTCAATCTTGTTTTCCCTCCCAACGCAACCTAGAATATCATACATATATCTCTAGGAAAATCCAACTTACATCTATGTACTAGACATCCATGATGCATAGTATCACTTAACCACTTTATTACTCTTTTAGTATCCATGGATATTGTATTGTCGTGTATTTCATTTCACCAAAGGAACAAATGCTTCACTTCAAGTGTCATCTCAATAGAACTAAATCATCATAATGAGAAAGCTAGAACTATAGAATCCACCATATAGCACCAATTTCATCGAATGATTCCATATACCTTTTATTTTTTATGATAGATATTTCTATTCTCTAAGAGATCTAGAAGCTTCCCTTCAAAGTGAGGAGCTACTAAGGTCCCCTTCACCATGTATGAGACCAAGCTTGCATGTAGATACACAAGTTGTTCATATGTACAAATTTCTTTTAAAACATGAAACCTATCGAGCACATTAAAAACTTCAATGCTTATAGTTAGGGAAGAAACAAAGGCATGAAACTTTGCATACATTTTCATTTGATTAACATTGGAACAATTGGATGCATGTGCGAGAGGAGCTCAATTATCAAGGAAAACAAAGGTTTTTAGTACTTCTAGAGGTTCTCGGTACTTCTTCAAAGTTCATCCATCTTATTACTAAGTTCAATGGATCTACCATAATCGGAAATCTCGTTGTTTCACATATATTTGCTTATACTTGGGTCCATATTTAAGATATATCAATGTATTTATATGTTTTCTTCGCTCATATTTCTTAGTTTTAGTGGTAATAGACATGACCCATGAGAAATTTATTAGCATTTTTCTCTTTGTCTCATAGGTGTGCTTTGAGGATTATGTAATACTATCCTTGAATGATCTCTAAGATTTTTTAGCTCACTCATACTTGGTGATCCTTCATATATCTCTCATATATACTTCCTATGTTTGATCATGTGTTATGGAATGGTTCTTGGAGTTTTCACATGCCTCTCACGCATTAAAAAGGGTTGTTGTGAGGTTTTATGGACTATTGGACACCAAGATGTCGGGTTGTGTTCAATGAAGTGGATGAAAATTATTATATTACCTCACCATAGGAAATGTATGCTAATGAAATTATAGGTTCTCAATAAGCATAGATGACATTGTTAGGTAAGTTGGTATATGTAGTGAGTAATGAAAAGATATAAACTGACATAGGCATGTATTTTTATGGTACATTAAGCAGTTCATTGACAAGGGTTTGATGCTCATATTTTCTATTTCTAAAGGAGAGAAAACTATCACATTTCAAAGAGATACTTTGATATTTGCTCCTTTTTCATCATTTTTCATCTACTCACTTTTGTTTAGGGATAACCTTCCAAACGTTTACCAAAAGCTTGAGACTTAGTCATATTTCTAGAGTGTTACTAGTGCTTGCTTGTTTCTGGTTTCATGTGTATTCCAGTTAGCTATTTTGTACCATGGCTTCATAGGTCTCTAGAACATTTAGTGGATCTTATTCTAGTTCAAGTGTCTCAAAAATTAGCCATACTTTGCAAGAAAAAAACCACTCTTTTCCTTACCATAAGTCGTTGTTTTCGTGGGAAAACATTGTATGATTGCATGGGGCATGAGATGGAATACTGATAATAGGGAAGATTTGCAATAAGGTTATGTCATACGGATTAAATATTGGAGAAGCAAGAAAAAGATACTTATGGATTTTGTAATTTTGATGATAGATACATTTGGATTTGAACATGAAGAGACTCACATCTATAAAACAAAAAATTTTGTGGTTCCTTTATTTGAGATTATGATGTCCATTTTTTGTTACTTAAGTAATGCGTTTAAATTATGTCATAGTCTCATTAAAGAATCCCCACAACACGGGAGTGAGAGGCATGGATAACTAGACTAAAGAGGATACATAAAATCCTAAAATCTAGGAATCTATGCATGAAGCTAGATATATGGGTTACCTCAACTCCCTTGAGGGAGATGAACTAGCTAACACAAATAATTGGGTGGGTATCATAGTACAAGAATACAATAGGTTAAGACAAAGATGTCCACCATAATAGAGTAGAAAAGAGTAGAACAAGGAGTAAGACTAGAAATGGAGCTTGAATTTGGAAAGAACTTACATGGACGTTGAAAATTCTTGAGCTCCCAAGACTAAGAGTGCATGGAGATAAGTACTCCTTGTCTAGATGTCAAGGGTGGTTACAAATTTATTATTTCATGAATGATGTGAACAACCTTAAAGAGAACCTGAGGATGGCTAATCAAGCAAGTAGCTAGGGGGACTTAGGGTTTTGCATGTTAAAAACGTGATGGATGCAATAGTTTCTTTAAATTCTCACTTAATCGTGAAATATAGAAAGTCACATGGAATCTAAGATTCATAATGGTTTCCTTTTTGTCCATGACAAAAGAGGGCGAACTTTGCATCCTTTATCAATAATCATATTGCCCTTTGAAATGTGAGAAACCGCATCATAGGAATCCACTTTGTAGACAAGACCATCAAGTTGGTTGAATAAAATTAGACTATCTAAAAGCTGAAGCACATGGCATACATAATGCATGGTAAATTGTGAAACATTATGAAATTGTCTATCAACATCTCCGATCCCAACAATACAATACTAAGAATCACTAATTCTCATTATAGAAAGAGACTTTTTCTTTTGGATGAAAAGAAATTTTTTTCCATGTGTTGTCACATGAAAAGAAGCGCCATAATCTAGCCACCATATTTGTGAAAGGGAATCAACCGTAAGAGGCTTGTTGGGTGCAGTACTATGAAGTTTTTACACATCAATATCATCCTTAATAGGATAAATGTCTTCTCTCTTCAAAGATGAAGTAAATGGTGCAAGTAACCATTTAACATGCCCATCAACATCCTTGCATTTACATGTTGCACTCCTGAAAGCATAGAAATCATTTTTTATATTTTCCTTCATATGGAAATGATGGCATTCAATGTCCACCTTTCATGATCTTCCTCTACTCTTTCAATGCTAATCATTCTTGTCTCCATTATTTCTCATGTCAGGAAATCAATTCATTCCAAGGCTACAATCTCACAAACTATATATATACATATATATATATATATATATATATATATATATATATATATATATATATATATATATATATATATATATATATATATATATATATATATATATATATATATATATATATATATATCTCCACTATGTGGGGTAACCATAGACTACATGTCAATGTCCACTGAAAGACGGACCCAAAATTTCATTATAGAAAAGCTTCCTTCTAGGTTTACCGTTACTAGTGCATGTGAAAAACATAACCCATGAGGGGGGTAGTATGCATAGAAAGAGAGATACGTTCATCACATCAATCATTTTCATCTTTTTAGCTTGCAATCGGGATAAGAGAAAAACAAAATCATTCGAATGAGAAGTGGCAATGTTTGCATGTTTCGTGTGCAAGTTATAGAGGTTCCTCAAAAAATAGACTTTTGATAGAAGCATTCCCTCTCTCATAGGTTTTTTAAAGCTTCTGCCAAACCTCATTTGGTATCTCACAATCCAAAACAATGGAATAAAAACTATCTCCAAGTTCTAGATGAACCATTGACATGGCCATCTAATCAAGCTCCTTCAAATCATCATCATGCAAATCAACAAGTTTCTTTGAAAGACCACTAGTTGTATTTCACTATCTTCTCAATATCATGACATCATGGACTTGATTGTGGATCTCAAAGTGGCCTCTTTCTTGCAAATTACATCTCATATTGGAGACACTTCCACTAGAACACGATCCTCCCAATGTTTTGGAGACCTATGAATCCATGGTACGAAATAGCTAAGTGGAATACGTATGAAACAAAAAACAAACAAACACCACTAGGAGTCTAGAAATATTACAAAATTCTCACGCTCTTGGTAAAGGTTTGGAAGGGTTTCCCTATAAATGTGAGTAGATGATTAATGATGAAAAAGGAGAAAATATCAAAGTAATTCTTTGAAATGTGATAAGCTTGCAATAGGAAGCATGTGTATAAAAAATATCAGCTAATGTATGTCCGAAAGTGGAAATGTTTTTGAAATTCGTATCCTCTCCTTTGGAATAAATTATACAAGCATGAAAGTGTCTTCAATGAACTGCTTAATGTACCATAAAAATACATGGCTATGTCAGTTCATGTCTTTGCATTACTCACTGCATATACCAAGTTGCCAAAAGAAGCCATCTAGGTTTGTTGAAAATCTATAATTCCATTAGTATACATGTCCTATGTTCAGGCATGCGTATGTATTTCATCTACATCATCAAAAAGAATATGGCATCTATGTTTCAAATATTTCATAAAACCTCACTACAACCCTCTTTAATGTGCGACAAGATTATGAAAACTCCAAAAACCCTTCCATAAAACGTTAGCAAACACAGGGAGTATCAAAAGATATGTACATGATATTAGTGGTGAACGAATATATATGAGAAATCAACAAGTGTGTGTGAGCTAAAAATTCTTAGAACTGGTCTTACATAATGCTCAAAGCATCCGTATGAAACAAAGAGACAAATGCTAATAAATTCTTGATGGGTGATGACTATTGGGAGAGTAATACTATCCATCATAGATGTCTAATATATAAACGTAAGCTGGATTTTCCTAGAGATATATGTATGAGATTCTAGGTTTTATATGCTTATAATGACTCACATACTAGGAAAAAGCTTGGAGCTACCAAGTTATATGATCTTCTTAAGAGGCATTCTTATTGGTCAAGAATATATAAGGAACTCATGGATAATCGGGTTGAATGCAATAAATAGTAGGCCAAGAATCTTAAAATTCAAAAGACTTGAGGTAATATTCACCCACTAGACATACCTGGGGAAATAGTAGACCATTTGCAAGGAATTAAGAGTTTAATTAATTAAGACAAAGAGGGAGAACAAGATGATATGGATAATTATGGAAAGGTTAAGCTAAATGGTTAGTGTAATAAAGATATGTAATATAGTTAAGAAGCCAAATTTTGATATTACTCTTTAGAAGGGTGGAGAGATTAGCATGTGAATAGTGAACCTACATAGCGAGATTACAAAGTTGATAGGGTGAACAAAATCCATGATGATTTGATTCATGCATATATAGACGATGGAAAAAAAATAATTATGCTCGCTTCTTACCCATAATAGAGTTCCGATGTAATAATTGAAAGCACTCCTCCAAGGGACATATTTGATTCATGATTATCTACAAGAAAGATCTCCATATGAACTAGAATTCTCTCATGAAAAGTTCAGACTACAAAGAATATGTTAGAAGAGATGAAATATATGGATAGAATTGTAAAACATAGAGTAAGCAATGCTCAAGATCGAGCTAGTGCCTATGTGAACGACGAAAGGATTGAGCTAGATCCCACTCACAATATCTAGGAGAATAGGAAAGATAACGTATTGAAGACAGATGAATTTGAAAACCTGATATTCGATGGTGAGCCTTTAGAACCTATTTCTATTAAATTGATTCCACATGAGGTAAAGAGAATCATATACTTGCAACCACCTACATAAAGAGTTTCTAATAAAGAGAATAGATGGTTCAAATGATAGTCATACAAGGGAGAGGTTGGGAAACGTGTAGAGATGTTTTTTCAACTTTGAGGTACCTTTCCAAGAGGCGTCTCAATAGAAAGGGACTTGGGACACATAGCTTAGAGATCATCATGTACACAAGATACACGGCCTAAATGGGGGTGCTTAGCACATTTGGCATATTTTCCTCAATAGAATTCCAACTCTAGTTTTGAGGACAAAAGGGAACCTAAGGCAAAGTGTGTTACCTAGAGCACCCTTATTATGTGGGAAGGCTGGAACATTCCCTTTGAAATTGGCATACATTGTCTTTCACATGAATGCTATATGGAGCTTATATGAGGACGTATCCAGATAGTATTAATTAGAGAATGCAATGGATACTTATCGCTTGTAAAAATAGATGATGGGAAAACTATGATGGCACATATCTATATGTGCGCAGTTAAAGGAAATCTCATTGGTGCATCATCATGATGATGAAGGTATCTTTGTATAAGTGCGTCTTGCAATAGGAAGATATTATTTTTCACAGAGATAAATGAACTGGACCAAATACATAAAGTATAGAAGAAACATCACCCCATCTTTTTCCAGAAAATACTCTTTGGTGTAGAAGAAATTCATTTTTGGGAGGCTTGTACTACATCCACAATAATAGTGGATATCTTTCGGAGAGATAATTATTATTATTCAAAAGATCCCTTAAGAACCTATCCGCATAGCAACAAACTCTTGAGATATCTACAGACGGACATAATTTTCCAGATTAGAGAAGGAATCTGCAGGAACATGTATGGAAGGATAGATGGTTTGTTTTAGTAAATTCATTCATTCGAAAAAGGGCGCTATGCTTTTGTTGTCCCACATATTGCTGCTCAAAACCCAGATCAACTTAGTCTAGACAAAAGAAGAGGATTCACTATTGTAGGCAACCAATGGCACCTGCTCACTCTGATGGATCATTATACCTTATACCTTGAACGAAATGGTATTATCTACATCAATCTATGTAGGAAAAAATGGCATACCGTGAACGAAATGGTATTATCTATATTATTATATGTATGACTATATTTTTCATAACTGCTGGGATAACTAGCTTCATCAGACGAAGCTCACTGTCACTTTTGTTTGAAAGGAGGGGCAGTCCAACCATTTTTTTTTTGTATACCAATCATCATTCAGCATATATCATTCCATTATCAATCGAAGCTCACAAGAGTGCATTTTGGAAACATGGGTAATAACTTGATTTTTGTAGGTGTTTCTCTCGTATCCCACTATTATCAGTCCGTGAATATTATTTACTTCATAAAGTGGCTTCCAACGTCTGCATGAAAATTTATCCTACAAAAGGTTTTCATATAAACGAGAAATTCCAGTCCTATTTGCCTCTTACGTTCTTACGTTCTTACGTTCTAACGAGAAATTACGTCCTATTTGCTTAATGAGAGATGAGATCTCTCATTAAGCGACATGAAAAGGCTTTCGGGCATCAACCTACGCTTCCACAGAGAGAGAGAGAGAGAGAGAGAGAGAGCACGCATTGTATGACGATCGCGCATCTTCTTTGCAAGTAAATAAACTACAAAGTACGCGCTCGTGATTGTAGCTGATCGGTAATAGAAGAAGCAGATTATTCCATGACGCACATACATAGCCCACATCCGCCCCTGCCTTCAAGAACTCAATATATGCCCATGGATGTTGAGGTATCAGGGAACAAGGCATATTTGTGCATGTTAGAAAATGTGCCTTCTCCTTTTGTAACCTATTCTGTCGCGAAAAAGTGGCTACCTTTTGCAGCATATGCGACTAAGGCAACATGGTCAAAGGTATCAAGTACTGCAATTTATGTCTGCTTTTTAGATAAAAATATCCATCCAAGCATTTCAACGGATTCTTCAAAGATTTGTATGCCTTTAGCGGAGAACTACATGACAAAATAACCAAGTACATATATTCACGGTGCTCCAAAACTCCATTTTAAGAACTCTGTCATTCTAATGTATATAAAGGAAACAAAAGCTACTACGTGCCTCGTCTAACACCCTGAAACGAGACACACACATATATCCTACAGAAAGTTATGATGTCCGTCAATTAGTAACCACTAGACGTGGCGGATTAGGAAACAGATAAAATCAGCACATGTACATAGTCAGCAGTCGTAAGCCAAATCTGTATCCTACTTTGTGCGATCTCTGTCGTCACTCGCATAAGAAGGGGGAAGCGGAAATCGAACTGCGTAAAATGAATTCACTTCCGAGAAGTTCCGACGTCTGCTCATGTCATCTCATCCTTTTCACTATTGCATGAATTTATCGATAGTTTTATCCGCAGGCTCATGCTGATCCATCACAGTTTCTGAAGGTTGGATTCACACACCTTAACTCCATACGTCACTCGTTCAGGCACTCTTATTGTGTTCTCGCAGGAAAACAACGACTTATGCGAAGGAACAGAGTAGAAATACTCCAAATTTTTTTGTGTACCAGCATAATTAAGAACCACTCCAGAACCTTGAAAACTGACACTCATGAACTTGCATAATGCAAACAAGTGAGATGTTCTGGAACTACGTATCATTGGTAAGAAGCATTTATAGCTGTATTTAATATCATGGGAATAGAAGGTGACTTTCGGAAGATTTATCATTGCTAAATATCCCTAATCCCCCTTGTTCCGTATGATGAAGCACTGCTTGTACTTAATAGGGGGAGCTTAAAGTAAGATATTTTCCTTTTTCTCAGTTATAATTCAAGGTTCATGACTACTTTTACGCACGAAAATATTAATGTTTAGGTCTATGTAAGGGCATAAATGTATGATAAACCAACAAATCCATATAGGACTAGACATACGAGCAATGAACAAGAACTACTTGTAAATAAATCTGAAATTCAAGTCATCCAAATACTAAAAATGAACCATACTAAAATAAATTGAAAGCTAAACCATCCAAATAAATATGAAATCCAAATCATACTACTACTAAAAATGAACCATAAGGCAAGTTCTTTTGTATAAGTATACCTGTCATCATCAAAAACAAAAAGAAAAAAATCATAGTAAGAATAGTGGTTTGTGATTGCAAGAGAACATACTCCCACTTAACCACTTCCTGTGGTGTTTCTCACCTAATTAATGGCTAGAAACTGTAAATGCTCAATATATATTCTCTTTTTATGAACTCAAATATACTTATTATTAAAATACGTTATAAGTTTTTTCTTAAGTCAATAAAAGAAGTTCGCACTTAGCCCACTCTCTCGGAATTGTATTAATTCAAAGGAGAAGAAAGGTACAAGTGAAGGGGACTAGTGCCCACGGGACCCCCCGAATCCCACAGAGCAAGGGACAATTTTATAGAGCTTGGATGACATTACAAAGAAGGTTAATCACCCTCTCATCACCCTCATGTGGGGCCCACTTGGGTTTGAGCTTGTTGTTGATCAAAAGGAGCATTGATGATGCCAAAGGGGGGGATTCTTACAGTTAGCGAATCTTTTGCTGAGGACGAACAATGATTTCTCAATCGACCACTCTTTGGGGGGTCACCAAAGTTATAAGAACATCTTTCCCACCATATCCTCCAAAGGACCTCCCCTTTGATGGCGTTCGGGAGAGTCGCTGAGGAGCTGATGGCTTCTCTCAGTAGAGCTTGTTTCCAACTCATGTGTTTTTGAAGTGTAATTTTCTTTTCGACAATCTACGAGAGCTTGTTGGAGTTGGGGCACGTAAAGAAGATGTGAGCAACATCTTCAATGGATAGGTAGTAGCGCTTGCACCAGGGAGGCACCCCACAAATTTTGCTAGCCTTTAGGTTGGTCCAGATTCCTCGATGGAGAATTCTCCATAAGTGGACACACTTTTTGATTTCTATGAAAGGGTGTCAGATAGCCATGAACTTCATATCCCACCCAATCGCATCCACGACAAACACCACTTCTTGATGAGGTTAACCTGATAATCAAACTTTTCTCTGATGTTTGGGATTTTTCTTATGCAATTACTATTGTGCCATTTGAGACCAAGCGAGCATGGTGGGTCGTGCCCCATGACAAGATGGACTTTAGAGCAGTCGTAGGCAAGACGTCCGCTTTGTAAGGTATTCCGTTCTTCATAGGTAATGTTGATGCGAGGATCAATATCTTGGAAGTTGATCCTATGGTTGTTGTCTTCCTTCTAGAGATGTTTCTTTGAAGCCTTTGTTCCAAAGCCTCTTGTCATTTCAAATATTCCAAGATTCCACATTCTAGATGCCATGGAGGGGGAACTAGATAGAGTCATTCTGTCTGATACATGCTGCCCACTTCCAATCTTCATTGATTCTTATGAAGCTTTTGACTTTATTCCAACTCTTCCATAGGTACCACATAAGCTTAAAACCTTTCAAGAAAACTAGGATTGGAGAAAACAAAAAGGTGAGAATGTTGAGACTCTTCCAACCTGGAATCCCACGAAAGAGAATGCATTCTTATTTCCAAAGATCAGCTTGGCCCATCAGGCCTCCCCATTGCCACATGCCTAAATCATCCATTTCACCACAAGTTTGGTAGCCATGCACCCAATGTCCAAAATGCCAAGACCCCCACTATCCATCCGGCTAGTGCAGATGGACTACTTGATTTTAGGCACCCCCCTCTTGTTGTGGTCCATTGTCCAAAGGAAGTTTCTGCAAATACTTACAAGTTTGGATAGCTCTTGCTCTTTCGGTCTCCAACAAGAAAGGAAGTAAATGGTTGACGAAATGAGGAACAAGTTGATAACCATTGTGCATTCAACAAGATTGATTTGCATACCTCTCCAATAGTTTACCTTGCTTTCGAGTCTAGCCAGGACCCAATTCCACCGTTGTTCCAACGAGGTACCAAAGCCCAAGGGAATCCCAAGAAGTCGAAAAATCTAGCCTGCAGAAATGTTTTGAGAGCCATGTTCAAAGAGAAAGTTGGGTTGGATCCTGATAATAGCTTTGAAAGAGATCTTTCAGTGGTTGATTTTGGATCTAGATGCTTTGTAGAAAGTATCCAGCCATCTCCAAAACGTCTCCAGGCCCGTACTATCATTATGGACAAATGTGTTCATGTCATCGGCAAAGAGTCTCAAGGTGATCTAGCCGTGGTCATGGGGCAACTGGAGCTTTTTGATATTTCTTGCTTCCACCTGTTGTTCCACAAGCCGGCTAAGCCCTTTCATGACAATGAAAAATAGAAGGGGAGCCAATGGGCACCCTTGTCTAATCTATATTTTTAGTTTGATCACCTTCAAAAGCTGACCATTAACATCAATTTGGGTCGAAGCCTTTCCCATAAGGGTTGAGATCATCTTGGTGAATTTCTGGCTGCATCTAAGATCTTTAAGAGATTGCAAAATATGGTCCCATTCCAACCTGTCCTAAGCTTTGTCAAAGTCAATCTTGAGGAAAAACACAAGTTTTCTTAACTCATCCGTGAATTCTAGACCTTCCCAAATATCTATAATGGCTTCTAATATTGACCTGCGTTTGATGAAACCTTCTTGGTCCTCGCTTAACGAGGCCATTGTTGAGACAAGTCGAAAGCGTGCCAAACTTGAGCACCTCTTGCTAGACCAAAAGAAGAGGGGTGTCAATCACCAACGTGAATGACTTAAAAAATGTATTAGTGCACCTGTTTGGCCCCGAGCTTTTCCCACTAGGGAGGGCATCAATGACTTCAATGATTCCTCCATCTCAGATAGGGGTGTCAAGCAAGGAACAAAGGTTGTGTGGGATCCTATGAGAGGATACCCTAGAGGTGACTGCCATGCAGTCCTGTCTAGGGTGGGAGAGGCGGGTTGAGATCCCCAAGAGTCTTCTAAAGCTCTCTTGAATGATTCTAAAATTTTCTTCTTCTATATTTCATACCTCACCATTTGAGTCTAGCAATAGGGGGATTGATTCTCTACTTTAGTTCCTTTTAAGGATGTTGCACATCTCCTTGATGGGTTTGATAGCTTTGCTAGCCCACCACTACTTAAAGAATATTTGCAAATTATTCCTTTGTATTTCTTTCTCATATCTCAATTGCACTATGATTTTTCGTAGACCCTTCTGGGATTTGGATTTTCCTTTGTTCACTTCCTCCTCAAGTCTCCAAAGTCTATGATAAAGAGTTTCTCTATGTGCACACCGAACAATCTAGAGCATCTTCCTGGCTCTTATCATGATCTACCATGCCTTATGGACTAAACATCTCCAACTCTTTGCTGGGGACAAGCAAGAGGCAAACACCGTCTTCCACACTTCAACAATTTCTTGATGGACAGAGCAGAGAGAGAATGAAGTTGAGCAGGCATGAAACCAAGGAGCCTTACGGGCTTTTGTGAGAGGTTGGAAAGCGATAATGATCGAGTAGTGATCACAGATGACAAGGTAAGTGCATTGCGAGATGAAAGGATGGCCCCACTACTGAATAATGTTCTGAGCAATGTAGCTTCTATATAGTCTAGCTTTCCTTAAGTGCTCACTAGATTGGAGATTTGACCACATGAAGACAATCGAGTCTTTGAATTTGACCAGATCCAAGTGCAGCTTGGTTTTGTCCCAGTCTTTTTTCTGACGACCATCAATGATCTCACCCTTGTTGTTCCATCTGTCCGTAGGGTCCTCTACCATGTTGAAGTCACCACAAATAAGTACGTTCTGCGGGAGCGAGTCCATGGAGGCCGAGGTATCTAGTCTCTCCAACTCCCCATTAGGGGGCATATATAGAGACCAACATGAAACGAAAAAGGGCACCAAAGGAAGTGGAAATCCATCGATGACTCTAATCTTCAATGGAGTTCTCAAGCCTTTCAAACCATAATTGGTTTATACCAATTATTATCCCACCGGACCTCTGAGGGTGCGATGTGGAGATCTAGACATGGGTCGGGGAGACCTTTCTAAGAAATTTTTGGAGGTTTTCTCCGTCAATTTTAGTATCTTGAATACATATGAATTCAGGGTTTAGGCTAATGTCACGAATCGATTGAGCAATGATGGTCGCTCTTGATGGGTCAGTGATCATTGATGTAGTTTAGCCGCTTTGCTGAAAGGGGCCTTATCATTTCTCCTCTTGGATTCGTCTTTCTTTTTTGCTGGGAGGGGGTCCCAACTTAGTAAATTGTTTTTCCAAGGTAGCTCCATAGGTTGTTTTCCCTTGGGGGAGGTCTCATATTGGAATGAACAGGAGACTGTATCCGAAATAGTCGATCCAATGATGGAACTTTCACTATCCATGTTGTCTTCATTACTAGTGGTAAAGTGGTCTTCTTTGCTTGTAGTGTAGCCCTCTTGATGTGATTCTATTATACTTTATGGAATATTGGAATGAAGGTATAATGCCTTGAGGATTTTAATGTGTTTTGTGTTTTGATTTATCCATGAGGGTGTGAACATGCTTGCAATTATTCAAATATTTTTGGAGATATTTAGAAGAGTATTTGGAAGATAGTTATTTTTAGAAGAAAGTATTTTTAGTTATTTTATGAAAAACAAATAGTAGAATGCTTTAGAAAGCGACATCTTTGTAAAAATAGAAAATAAAAATTTGGGAATAAAGCAAAAGATGTTTTTCAAAGCACGGCGCTCATCTATCTTCTATTCACGATGTAATATGAATTTCCTATAAATACACATGCTCTGATAGAGTTGTCCATCAAAGCATGTGGGGGGAGATTGTACCCAATCTGTTGTCATCTCTTGTCTCTTTCTATTCTTTGAGTACTTTTGTGTGACTATGTTTCTATACTATCTTCTATGTTTGTGCGTCTGCGGGTTCCAATTCTCAACAGTGGTATCAGAGCCTAGAGTCTGCAGAATTGATTTGTTCGCTTTTCATTGTCTTCGTGATCGGAGGTCACAAGATTCATCGTCGCTTTTGAGTAATCTTCTACAGACGACGATGCTGGAGCAATTCTTAATACCACATCCAAACGCAAAGGTTAAGAGTTCATCATCGAGGCCACACGAACTCCCCCTTGATTGGAGAACCTGGAACTTCCCTCTGAACATGTAATCACATGATCCCTTGCTTACAGAGATCGTGCTATGGTGCAACTTTCGTCCGGGTTTTTTTCGGAAATGCATAACAAAGAAACGATGTTGAATTTTTGTTTAATCTCTTGAATTAAGTTCATCCCACGTGTGAGCGCTAAGGGGAGGGTAGAGAAGCAGCATCCTTACTATCTTCGAGTGTTTTAAGAGAAATGCCGCCATGATATATATATCTATAAATCTTTTTGCATTTGCACGCATATGGGATAATACCCATCTTTTGCACCCCCTCATGATGTAAATGAAACCTCTTCAGCCACAGGGAGGCCACATAGAGAACACTCTGCACACATGGGTTAGTTTGAAGAAGTCTGAAGGCAGTGGCTCCATATATAGTGAATACTCGTATAAGGCAACATGTGGGATTAAGGAATCTGCTGAGCGCGCATCCGCAGATGAAAAGGCAGACACAAAAGAGCCTTTTAAAGTTTCCTTGTCGCCATAGTCTAAATTTCACCAAATGATTCAATCTAATCAACTCTCTTTACTTCTTTTGCCCATAACTTGAGCATCTCTCATCCAATTTTGGATATTTTTCTTTATGGAAAGGCCTCTCAGAGATCTTTCTAGAGAGCGGTTGGAAGCTATACTTTTGGCCTCAATTCTCATCAAGTTCAGAGTATGTGTGGGGAGATTGTACCCAATCTTGTGTCATCTTTTGTCTTTTTCTATTTTTGAGTACTTTTGTGTGATTTAGTGCATCTACACGATCCGATTGTCAACAAATTCTTTGTTAGTAGGGACCTCTAGGCCTTTGTTTTTGGTGCCCACCTCAAACTAGTTCCTATCTGGGTAATCAAGCTCATTAATCTCCTTTTCCAGATTGCAATACAAGTTGTTTGGGGAGGGGGGCATCTAGAGTATGGTTTCTCTCAAAAGTTGCCCTAGGACTTCTTTTCAATCTTCTTTTGACTTCCCTAAACCCGTTTGAATCGGTTTCTCGATTTTGGGAGCCCTTAACTTCCTCTTTGTTCACCAGGGGGTTTAGGGTACCATTGTTATTTTGGGCTGCTTTTGGTGCTTCTTGTATTTGTTTGCTTTTTTATCTCATCGAGCACTCTTTGATCCTGTGGCCTTGTTGGAAACAAGGAAAACACGCATTAGGTAGATTTTTGTAATTAACATCTTGTTTCCAGAACTCCTCTTTGCCAAAGTCCACTTTGATGTTTGAAGGAACTGACATGCTGAGGTCAACCTCGATGCAGATTTGAGGGTGTCACCGAGCTTTCAAAGAGTGCCTCGCACCTTCATAAATGAATCCGCCAACATCCTCATGCAAAGCCAACAGTGTGCTGATGGGAGAAGCGATGTCCCACATGAAATTCTACAAGATTTATGGCATGTTAGTGAGCTCAACACAGAGAGGGTAGTGAGAGATTTTGATTTGTCAGGAATGAAATCTAGGGACCATCTAAACAAACACAGGGTCACCCGCTCGAGTTGTCGGGCTTCGAAACTGAGGGCTTGGAACGCCATATCTTCATTCTCAAAGACCAGCAACATATGACTAGCCAATAGGAAGTGACACTTGCTAACAATCAACCCATGAGGGAACCACTCTTTTTAAAGCCACGGCCGCACCATTTTGAGTGGCGGCCTAGGGCCAAACACTTTTGCAATGAGAAAAACTTTCTTGAGCTCTTCTTGCTTTGACATGATTGAAGCTCTAGTAAGCAAGACCAAGGGAGGCTCAACACCCTCGAAGGCCCTAGGAGTGACACAAGATCCTCCCTCCAAAATAGGAGCCAAGTTTCCAATCAACCCTTGGATTGGGGCCAGGTTGCTTATCACGAGGAAGGGGGCCAGCGAAGCCCTGCCAGGGACCCCGAATCCTATACGAGAAATAAACTTATGCTATCGTATAGATTGATCTCTTCTTTGACTTGACTGTGCTAGCTCAAAACACGTTGTGAATTTCATGAATGCTTGCGACAACGGGCAAACATTGGCGTGATTCTTTGCCCACACTAGCTAGAAAGCAATTTTAAATTCTTGTTTGTATATTCTTGTGGGGATTCTTGTATTCATTGCATATTCTTGTGGGGAGTCTTGTGTTTGTTGCATATTCATGTATTATCTTCCCTTCATGGGTGATATTGTAAATAGAAGTATAATTCCAAAATCTTATTACATTGTTAAAAGACTAGATTCTATCCAAGACAAGCCATCATGGAGAATGCATAAGAACACATTGTGGCATCGCGTTAGAATCATCAATCACAATTAAAGGGCCTAACTCATCAATAAGCACAAGATGAAGTAGCTCATCCCATGCATGTAGGTGTGATCATTGAAGAATTGCAAGAGCGAATTGGGAATCTTCAATCTAATCAAGGAAGAAATCAATTAAATCAACACACTAGTCCCTCAATTTAAATTATACTTCCATATACAACTTGATCGATATCGTGGTGAAACATCCAAGATTTGTTTGATTGGAATCCTCTTGTATGTTCAAGCATTATCATGGTTTTCCCAAATCCTATGGAAAAACATGGCATTGCATCATGATTATGAGGGGTTTCTTGAAGAGCTTAGTCCCACCTTTGGAGATGTAGAAACCAATCGAGTGGTAGAAACAAAATTTCTGATGCTATGTAAACATAACGACCCTTACTCTACCTAAGCATCAAAATTTACAAGATTGATGCGTGATATCGCTTGGAATGAGGTTTATTTCATAACTATGTTTATGTGGGGTTTAAGAGATGATGTACAGAGCCTTTTACTCATGATTCCAAGAGTTATAACTTTTAGTGAATAGATCACTCAAGCTATTCAATATGATAATTACCTTCTTGAAAGGAAAGAAGATATACCCTTCCATCCAATTCCTAAAGAAGATTTTATGCCTAAACCTATATAGATAGATTTAATCGAGTTCCAACCCCTAGTCCCACAAGAGAACTAGAGAAGGATAGCTATAAGTTATGCCTCTAATGTAGAAACCCCTATGAATATTGCAGAAAAAATTACAAGGAAAAAAGAACAAAATCTAGAGTTGCAACCATCTTTTTGTCCAAAGGAAACAAAGAAGTCCAATTGTAAAAGAGATCATACAACCTAACCATGATATAAGAAAGGGTCTCATATCCTCACCAAAACCTATAGAAACACGTCTTGTCCCTCTCAAGTTGAGCATGCCTAAGAAGGCCCTTTCTCTCACAACCTTATTGGATTCATGGGCCTTGTCATGTTTCATATATGAGTGTGATAGGTGATTGATTTGAGAGATATAAGGAGGATTCAAATTCAATTTTGAACACGAACACTCATGCTTAGCTCCATGCTTTAAAATTCTCAAACTATCACCAACTTAGAAGTTTCATATGCTCCTTATTATATTTAAAAACTTGTAAACATCAAAGTGAATATCAACAAGTGATGTGAGCTCCCAAGTTATTCAAAAGATCAACCAAATGTTTGCAAAATTCAAAGATCAAACTTGCTTGCAAACTATTAAAAAAGGTACAGATCTCGACTATAGAAAAATAATTACTAAAATTCTCTAAGTGAAATTGGTTACAAACAATGAAACAACATGATATTAGACTTTATGTACCATATTAAAGATATAAGAATTTTCTAATCATCTAGAGTATAACTGATAACCTAGTAGTTTGAAATGCAGATATTAAAACCTTGTTAGGACTTTCTACAAGAAGATATGCATAGCTATGTGACTTGAAGATTGAAGTACAGTAGCTATAAAACCTAAAACATCATGACACCATCTGGTGTATAATGCAAGTGTACAGGATAAGAGATCAACTTCAAGATAAATCACTCACAAAGACCTCATATTGGTTGAGGTATGAAAGTATGAAGGGCATATGTCTATGGAGAGTGACCACATACTCAACAAAGACTAGAAGACTAGATCTAAGAAAACTCCTATGTGTGTGAGGTTTTGTATTACGTTCTTGTATAAAAAATGATCTATATGTTTTACAACGTGGAAGCTTCATAATGCAATATGAATCACTCAATTTGGCATGAGAGAACTATTTTTTTCATTGAGAGGCTATCAACACAAGCATCTAGATATTCTATTAAATAGACATCACTACTTTCATGCTTACTTTTATCTATCTTTTTCTTTGAATTTTTTAAACATGTGTGGAGATTCCACATCATATTCTTAGAAAATAATTCCTTATTGTTGATATCTTGATTACGGGAGAAAATGTCTCCTTATGATCAATGTTGTGACCTTGTGCATAACCTTTACAGACAAGCCTTCTTTATATCTACTTACTCAACCATCAGCATTTCTCTTACTCCTGTACACCCATTTGTTACCAATTACCTCCATGTTAGGTTTCCTTTGAACTAGATCCCATGCATTCTTCTCATACAAAGTTGCCATTTCCTTAACCCATTTACTTACCTTCAATGCTTCTTAATAATTTGTTGGCTCCTACTATTCAAGAAGTTTTGCTATATAAGCTTCATGAGATAATATTTGTGGTTTCCTTTTTCTCTTACTAGATACCTTGAATCCAACTTTGACCTTAACTATTATGGAACATGAACAAATCATATTCTTTCAAAAATTCCACAATAAGGAACATATGATTTTGATCCATAGAACACTTCATAAGGTGCTCTTTTTACACGAATTTGAGTATGTGGAACCCCATTCATCATATAAACCACCGTGTTGCATGCTCTAGCCCAAAATGTAAGTGGAAAGTCCTTGTCATTTAACATGAATCTAGCCATCTCAAGGATTGACCTCTTTCTTCTCTCAACCACAACATTTTGTCGAGGTGTGTATATATTTGTTGTTTCCTTCTTAATCCCTTATTTCTCCAGATATGCAAGAAACTAATTAGAAAAATACTCACATCCTCCATCTCATATCAATCTCCTTATGCTTCTTCTTACTTGCTTTTCAACCAATCATTTAAAATTCTTGAACATATCAAAAACTTATGATTTTTATTTCATAAAATAAATGAATGTAAACTTTTTGAGCTTCAATAAACATGAAAGTATACTTGCTAGCTACAATTGACTCTTTTTGAGATGGGCCCTATACATCTCTATGGATCAAGTCAAAAAGACCTTTGCTATCCAATTCTGATTTTGAAAAAGGAATTCATACCTATTTTCCAAACTAACATGCCTCACAAACATAATATTGCAAATATTCCTTAGGTAGTTGTGGTAGACCATCAAACAAGGAATTCTTTTCAATATCCTTCAATTTACCAACGCTGACATATCTTAATCTCTCATGCCATAAATCCATTTGACTAACACGAGTCCCATTGAACATTGTCTAACTTGCACAAACTAGAACCCACTATTCCTTGAAGCCATTGATTATTATCAAATCCAGTTTTACTCCATTGTCATTCATCTCTCCAACTCAAGTCAAATTATTTATAATACTGGGAACAAATTAAACATCTCCAAGACATGTACATTAAATGGAAAATCACCAATGTTGAGTTCCTCATGCTTATTACTATCTCCTATAGGAACTTTGACTCTTGAATTTCTCTTTTGTAGATTCACAGAAAAGATCATATTATGTTGGAGGAAACACTATGCATATACCAAGTTTTGTTGATTACCTTCCTCTTCTAGGTCTCTTTGTACATAGACATGAGTATCTTTTGTTTTCATGTTTGAGCCTCCTCTGGCACTACATTCTTTGCATGTGGTCTTGGCATCTTCCTCTTTGATGTCCTCGAAAACTATTTCCTCTACTTGGGATGTAGAACGAGTCCTTAGCATAATGAACAAATTTACCAGAATAGGTACAAGTAAAATTGCCTTGCTAGTTTGGTTGATTTTGTTGACCTCATTGTATTATTCGTCCTCCTCTAGTTACAATAAAAATTTCTCTATCTCTTGCATTGTTTTCTGATCTTCCTCCTCCTCCTCCTCAATTTCATCTACCTCTTGATCTATTTGATGAAGTATGAAAAGCCTATCATTGACTCCCTCTTTGAGAGTCATAAGAATTTTCACCTTCAATGTTGATTTCTTGAGTCATTATGAACGTTTGTAAATCTTTAAATGATGCTAGATTCTCTCAAGTCATGATACGTCTAATACAACAATTGCATCTTTAATCTACTCTATAGCCATCTAACATGCTATTAAACTTTATATCTGCACTAGGAGATGCATCAAAAAAGGATAATGCTTCAATAAGATATTTCACCTCAAGAAGATATTCATTAGTTGACTATCGTGGAATCTTTCTAACTCTTGTCATCTCCACAAGAATGTTTGTTTTCCTCGCTCTATTGCTAGTTGAAAATAACCTTTCTAGAGACTCACAAGATTTTGTGCTAGCATTCAAACCACTTATATGTCCAAGTATTAGAAATTATTTGTGATATAGTCAACAAAATGCTTTTATCCCTTTCAATCCATTCTTGCTCTTTTAATCAATCCGCTTGTGTAGGAACTTCTAGTAATATAGGTTCACTTATGTACCTATAATTAATGTCCAAAAACCTTTAGACATGAGATAACACTCCATTCAAAATGTTTTCTTGGCATAATTTCTTCCATCTGATAGCTTTTCTATACATGCCCTCAAATCTCTCATGGTGGATTGCTAATCACCAACTCGATAATCCAATAAGATTTATGAAAGATATGATAGAAAAATAGCTCTAGTTCCACAATGTTACATTTAGAAACTTGTAAACATCAATGAGAAGAGAGAGAAGTGATGTGACCTCCCAATATCTTCAAAACATCAAATAAATGTGTCCAAACTTTAAAGATCAAGCTTGCTTGCAAACTATCATGAAAACAAAGATTGTCTACTAAAGTGAAAATAATCACTAGAAATTCTATGAGTGAAACAAGTCAAAATCAATTATAGAACATGAAACTAGACTTTGTATAGAATACTTGACATACAAAAATCCTCAAAGAAGTTAGAGTATAGCTCAAAAACTAGTGGTTTGAAATCAAGGTATCAAAATCTTGTCAAGACTTGCTACAACAAGATATTCAAAATATCGAACTTAATGATTGAAGTACAATCACTATAAAACTATAGACATAATAAAAAGTCTTGTGTAAAATAAGTGTACGCAATATAAGAGAGCATCTCCAAGTTAAATCCTTCTAGGAGACCTTATATTGGTAGAGATATATAAGTATGAAGAGAGTAATGTCTCTTATGAGACATTAGATACTCAACAGAGAGTAGATCCATAAAAAACACTTATTTGCATGAGGACAAGTTACAAGATCATTCATAAGGTAAGAAGAATCACTCAATGTGGACACCTACACTAAGAGAAACACTTTTTTTTTGTTGAGAGGATATCAAAAGAAGGGATTAGATTTTCTAAATATAGACACCACTACTTTCATGCTCACTTTAATCTAAGTTTTCTCTAAATATGAACATTTGTGTACCTTCCAAATGTTACTTTAGTAACTAACAAGATACACAACTCTAAAAACAAATTTATGGCTTCTATCTATGTAAGACTCCTAAGGTTGGAATTTCAATTCAACACTCTTCTTCAAGCTTTAGATCGAAATGTCATCGTAGCTCCATCATTTGAATGCGTCCTTTCAACTTTGTTAGCTTGGTTGATTCCAATGCTTTGGTAAACATGTCATCATATTAATCCTTGTTACTTATGTGTTGGACTTGTGATTTCTTAACCAACACCTTCTCTCAGATTGATAATGTACCTCTATATGCTTGTTAGGTTGCATTACCCATTATTTGATAATTCGATTATTTGTGAGAACTTATGGAATTTTAGGATAGACCCTTATTATTCAACATATTTTTTTGCTCTCACATTAGCTAATTATTTAGATAGAAGAAAATATTTTCTACATGGTAATTTGTCCATTTTTCAATCAAAAAAATATTCTGATGAAAAATATTTTCAATCAAAAAGCTTTAGCTCGATTCTATCTCGATCAAAAAAGACTCATTAGAACAATGCCCTAACATTGTGCTTCTTGAGAGTTACTTTGATTTTTGTGAAAGTATACTATTGTACAAATAAAAAGGTATAAAATATTATTAGAAATTTAAAGTAATTTGAGATTTAAAAAGTAAGGAAAAATATTGATTTTTAAAATTATGAGTTATAAAATATTTTCACTATTTGAATCAAAATTGATTCTTATCTCACAATAATATGTGTTTGTGTATGTGCATGTATGATTGTGACTTGAAATCTATTTTGATGTGTTGAAAATCGTTTTATCTTCTTTTTAAAAAATGAGGTGTTTAGAGGGTGCTAATAAGTCAACTAGAGCGTTCAAGGTATTAATATGCCTCTCTCTTGTAGAATTATTAACATCTTCTGTGATCCCTTGAATTGTAAAGGGATCCTATGAACTTTTCATCCAATTGAGAAAAACGTTTTATGCAACATCCTCATCACAAATGTATGTGTATGTGCATGTGTGTGTATGATTGTGAATTTAAATCCTATGAATGTATGACTCAACATTGATTCTTACTTCGTAACAATATGTGTATGTGTATGTCTGCATATGATTGTGAATTAAAACTTATTGTGATTGTCTGAACCAAAGTTGATTCTTACTTCACAATAGTATGTGTAAGCGTATGTGTGTGTATGGTTGCGAATGAAAACCCATTTTGATTGTTTCACTCAACATTGATTCTTACTTCACAATAGTTTGTGTAAGTGCATGTACACATATGATTATGAGTTAAAATTGTTGATAGATTTAGGTAGTGATATGTGTGAACACACTAGGACCGCTGGGGCACTTTTTTCCCTCTTTAGGAGGTTTTTTTTCCCCCGGCTTGTATATACACCTATTGCCCTAATGGGCTACTTATCTTTGTACATTCTCTAGTAATACATTCAGTATTGTGTGTTGCGCTCCAAGCTTCTTTTTCTTCCTTGTGCTATTCGCGTGCTTCTGCAGACATCTAACTCCAACAATTGGTATCAGAGCAGGTTGTCGCTTCATCTAGGGCATCGTCGACACTCCTCCGTTTGCAGTCTCAGATTCGCACGAAATTGGGTGAGCATACTCAGGGTGAGCATACTCAGGTCTGAGCTCGTTTTGGCCTCCGAACGCACTATCGTAGCGCTTGTGCAGGCTATTTTGTCTTTTTGTGTGAAAGGTATATACCAGTTTCTGTTCGCTAGTATAAGCGTCTCAAAGTCTGCTACAGGTCTAGTAGAATTTGTCCGGGCATTTCTGTTCAACTTTTTGAGATACAGTCAATTTTTTGCATCAAGGTATTTTAGTCACCTGCCATGGCTAAAAGCAGTGATGTATTCCGTATGTTGGTTGTTGAGGATAAGTTGGATGGTACCAACTACCCATTATGGGCTTATATGATGCGATATGTATTGGTTGCAAAAGGATTATGGAACATTGTGCAGGGTGTTGAAAGACATCCTGTTACACCTGTAACAACAGGTACTGCAAATACAAGTGCTGGAGCTGATGGAGATGGTGTCGAAGATGATATTGTGCAGATTCTTGTTCGTACTGTTGTTTCTACTACACCTACTGCACAATAGATTCGTTGGGATGGCAGAGATGCCCGGCACATGCATTGATAGCTTTGTCTGTCAAATGTGCCATTATTCCTCATATTTGCTCTTGCAGAATAGCTAAGGATGCTTGGGATACACTTACCACATTGTACCAAGCTAGGAATGAGGCTCGTGTTGCTTACCTCCGAAAAGAGTTGGAGAGTGAGCACATGAATGAAGGTGATTCTATGGACAGTTTCCTAACAAAGATCAAAGACTTGAAGGAACAGTTGATTTCTACTAATGAGGTTATACTAGATAGCTCACTTGTGCAGACTGTTCCAAATGGTCTTCCTGACATTAGGGGAAAAAATGAACCCTGCATGGGCCTTGTAAGGATCCCTAATTTTCAGGGATTAAAACTAATCATGCTAGGGATAAAGGGAGCATGGAAAACCAGTACTGGTATTTTATTTAAAAATATTATTTCTTAAGGGCCACATCTGATTCCTCAATTTGAACAAATTCGCACTTGTTGAGAGCCGTTAGATACCTCGAATGAACGGATACGATTGATGAAGTGTGCTGTCAAAAAAAGACAAAATAGTGCGCTCAGTTGGGAAGGGTTCGTCGCCATCCTGAGCCCTTGGATATTCACTACGAACGGATGAGATGGCCCAAGGTATCTCTGGCAGAAAAAGACAAAATAGAGAACCCACATCATTTGTGAGAGGTGGGAATAATGAAGAGAGAGACTGACGGACGTACAGGATTTGTGAGCCATTCAATTTCTGTGACGGACGGACGCGATTTGCGGTATAGTTCTGGCAAAAAAAGACAAATTAAGACTCATTCAAGTCATAGGACATGGGAAAAGGAAGAGAGAGACTACATTGGGAAGCGCACGGATTTCTTCTGATCGGACATCCCATATTAAAACGCGCACGTCTCTCTATTTTTCAAGCATAACTGTTGGATTTCATTCATATCCAAGGGTCCATACCATTTTCGGATCGCGATATTTGAATCCTAAACCACTACATGAGAAATACCACTTTTATCATCACATTTTGGTTGTTTTGACCAATCCAAAACCAACGAAACCTAGGCCTAGCCTACTTGATTGAGGCTCTAGACTGTGGCCACCACCCTCCTCTCATTGGTCCATCACTAATCAGCCCTTAATCTAAAAGGCCCATGCAAGGTTCATTTTTTCCCCTAATGATTCATATCAGAGTTTTGCTTCTACTCTTCGGTTGATGATGAAAGGCAATCCAAATGCCTTGTCATTTGAGGAGTTAGTCTCTGTTCTGTTGCAGGAAGATCAGTCCAGGCAGAATAGGTCCATTATGCGGGTTGCAGATCAAGCTTTCCTGGCTAGTCAGAAGGGCAATGGAAAATGGAGTTCTTCTACTAGTAAGCAGAAATCTGCAAATGCTGCACATTCGAAGAACCAAGACAAAGATGAGAAAAAATCAGAAAAGCAGAAATTGTTTTGTAAGTATTGTAAAGGGAATGATCATATCATAAAGAACTGTCCAAAGCTGGCTGCAAAAGAGGCAAAGAAGAAAGAGGTTAGAATGGTTGTTGCAGAAGCCTCTACACCAAAAATAGAGTCTGCTAATCTTGTGCAGGAAGAAGAATGGGCGTTCACTACTGTTTGCATTTTTGACCCATCTTCTCATGAGCAGTGCATGTCTGCAGTAGACTCAGATGTTTGGTACTTTGACAGTGGGGCGACCAAACATATTACGTCGCAGCACAGTTTCTTCTCTTCACTCGAGCCTGCCCCTACAGGGAATACTGTTACATGCGCCAACAACTCCTCTTATCCTGTTATGGGAGTTGGTAAGATCATTTTGACTACTGCTGATGGTAGTTCTTTCACTTTGTCAGATGCTTTATTTGTGCTAGGGATCAAGGAGAATCTATTATGAGTTTTTGCATTAGCCAAGATTGGCTTGGTTGTGAAATTTGTTGATGGCAGATGTACAGTTCACGATCTATCAAATGGGGATGTTATTATTGCTTCTGGCATTTTATGTCGTGGGCTATATAAGCTCATAGACTATGAAAGATCTGATAATGATTTGGCATGTGTAGTAAATGATTCTCAGGCTATGTCAGATGCAAAGCTTAGGCATGCACGCTTTGGTCATCTGAATTTTGCTAGTTTGTTATGCCTGTAGAAATCTGAAATGGTGTTGTCTTTGCCCAAACTTGAGGCACCTAGAAAACATTTTTGTGAAGGCTCTATTTTGGGCAAAATGCAGCATTCCTCCTTTCCAAAAGATGGTTCAGTTCGGGCTACACAAAAATTGCAGCTTGTACATAGTGATGTCTATGGTCTTATGTAGACACCCTCTTTTGGAAATTACCTTTACTTCGTGACTTTCAGTGATGATTTTTCCAGGCATGCATGGGTGTATCCACTCAAAGCAAAGTCCGAAGTGTTCATGTGCTTTAAACAGTTTTTGGTTTTGGCTGAAAATCTGTCAGCATGAAAAATGGGCACCCTCAGTTCTGATCGAGGGGGGCGGATATATGTCTTCTGATTTTAATGCATTTCTGGCTGAATGTGGGATAAAACACCAGTGTACAGTGTTTCCGTATACACCTCAACATAATGGAGTTGCGGAACAAAAGAACAGGTCACTCATGGAGATGGTGAGGTGCATGGTCAAGAGTCAGGCTTTACCACATAGTTTCTGGCTTGAGGTTGTCATGTGTGCAGCATATGTGCTGAACAGGTGTCCCACTAAAGCAGTGCACTCTATCACTCCATATGAGGCTTGGCATGGCCGCAAGCCATCTGTTGCTCATCTGCGTGTTTTTGGTTGTTTGGCATATGCACTAGTGCCTAAACAACATCGCAAAAAACTGGATGATAAGGTAGTAAAATGTATTTTTGTTGGGTACAGTTCTAAAAGTAAAGGCTATCGTCTGTATCATCCACAGACTAAACGCATTCTGGTTAGCCGTGATGTTGTCTTTATGGAAGATGCTATTCAGCCATTGCTTTCATGTACTAAGGAGACTTTTGTTAGCTCCAAAGATATGTATGATACTTTGATGCCTCTTTTTACAAGTGGACAGTCTAGTGCTGGTCCTAATGAGGCAACTTCTCAGCCTTTGTAGGTTTCATATGATGATGTAGATCATTCCACTTCTGATGCAGATTTACATGATGCACTTGTTGATGAGAGAGCTAATATTGAGCAGGCAAAAACTATGCCAAAATGGCTGGCGCAGACTTTGCGTGACAACAAATTAGATGCACCTTTGTCATATCATACTCGTTCAGGCTCTCATAGTGCCTCCTTTGCATCAGATTGCTATGCTATGGCTGTGTCTAGTCTCTGTGATGAGAATGAGTCTGTTTCTTTTGATGAAGCACAGAATTTAAAAAATTGGATGGCTGCTATGCAATCTGAATATGATGCAATAATGAAGAATGGTACATGGTCTTTATGTGACTTGCCTCCTGGCAAGAAGGCCATTGGCATTAAGTGGGTATACAAGCTGAAGTGTAAACCTGATGGTACAGTTGACACGTATAAGGCTAGGCTTGTTGCAAAGGGTTATGCACAGGAAAGAGGCATTGACTTTGATGAGACCTTTGCACCTACATGCCATATGACTACTATTCAAAGCATTTGTGCACTTGCAGCCCATCATGGTTGGAATGTACATAAGTTGGACATTAAAAAAACATTTCTGAATGGTGAGTTGCATGAAGAAGTGTATGTTTTTCAGCCCCGTGGCTTTGTGCAGAAAGGGCATGAAAACCAGGTGTGCAGGTTCAAGATGGCATTATATGGTTTAAAGCAAGCACCACGTGCTTGGTATGAGAAGATACATGCCTATCTGGTTGCACATGGTTTTGAGAGCAGTCCAACTGAAAGCACCTTATATGTTAAGCGTGCTAATGATGTGCTTCAAATCATTGTTGTCTATGTTGATGACATGCTGCTCACTGGTCCTATTGAGAAGCATATTGCTGATTTCAAGGCTGATTTGCATGCCTCATTTGAGATGTCTGATTTCAGGCATTTGCATCACTATTTGGGCATTCAGTTTATGCAAGTTGATGGTGGAATGGCTTTATGTCAAACGAAATATATTGACACATTATTGCAGCATTTTGGCCTTGAAGACTGTAAGCCTATTGCCACTCCTATGGAGACAGGTTTACGATTGAGTCTTCATGATGCTGGAGATGCATTTGATGCTGTTCTCTATCAGCAGGCTGTTGAATGCTTGATTTACTTATGCATTACTTGGCCAGATATTCAGTTTGTTGTCTCACAGATGAGCAGGTTTATGCATTGCCCAGGAGTCACGCGTTGGAAGGCGGTTAAGCGCATCTTTCGCTACTTGAGTGGTACTCGGCTACTTGGGCTGTTTTATCCCGGGGGGGATCACTACCGCCAGATTTGCATGCTTTTTCTGACTTAGATTGGGCTCGTTGCTATGACACTTGTGTGTCCACCAGTGGTTTTTGCTTCATGCTTGGTAGCTCATGTATATCTTGGTTGAGCAAGAAGCAGCCTACTGTGGCCACTTCCAGTTGTGAGGCTGAGCATAGGGCAGCTTTCACAGCGACTGTTGAGTGTGTGTGGCTCAGACGCATTATCGCGGATTTGGGTGTTGGCCAGTCTTCTGCCACCACCATCTTCGCTGACAGTTAGAGCGCATTGGCAGTTGCGAGGAACCCTGTGTTCCATGCTCGCTCTAAGCACATTGAGGTGCATTATCACTATGTCATGGAGAGGTTCTCTGCTGGGGAGATGAGCTTGGCATATGTGCCCACGCAAGAGAACATTGCAGACCTTTTCACGAAGGCTCTGCCTAGGGAGAAGTTTGAAGCTTTCTGCAAAGCTTTGGGCTTACTTCCTTTTGTGGAGTGATTTCCACATAGCTTGGCACTTCCTTATACATGAGTGCCAGGTCCTTGTTCACCGCATCACTCCCAGGGGGGATTTGTTGATATATTTAGGTAGTGATGTGTGTGAACACACTAGGACCGCCGGGGCACTTTTTTCCCTCTTTAGGAGGTTTTTTTCCTCCGGCTTGTATATACGCCTATTGCCCTAATGGGATACTTATCTTTGTACATTCTCTAGTAATACATTCAGTATTGTGTGTTGTGCTCCAAGCTTCTTCTTCTTCCTTGTGCTGTTTGCGTGCTTCCACAGACATCTAACTCCAAAAAAAATATATTGTGATTGTGTCAACAATATTAATTCTTACTTCATAATAATATGTGCATGCGTATGTATGATTGTGAGTTAGAAATTGATTATATGCCAAGAGGTAGAAATATAAACAAATAGGTAGATAAATATTTAGATTAATAGATTTAAAAGCTTTCAAAAAGATCTAGATTCAAGCTTATTTAACTCCAACTTGAACAGAGGCTCAAACTTATGTTGAATTTCAGCCTCTTTGACTCAGAGTTGAATAGAAGTTCAAACTTGAGTTTGAGCTTGTCCAACTCCAAGTTAAATGGAGGCTCAAAAATAAGTTTGAGCCTCTCTCACTCCCAAACTTAAATTTGGAGCTCTTCCACTCAGAGCGGAGTATAGGGCCTTGAGCTTACATTTGAGCCTCTCTAACTCAAAATTGAATAGAGGCTCCACCTTAAGTATGAGCCTATCTCACTCTAGCAGCAATAGAGGAATACACTTAATTTCAAGCCACTTTCCCTCCAAGTTGAATAAAAGATGAAAATTAAGCTTGAGCCTCTTCAAGTCCAAGTTGAATAGAAACTCAAACTTAAGTTTGAGCCTCTCTAGCTCCAAATTTCTTTGAGGCTCAAGCTTCTCTATTTCCAAATTGAATGGAGACTCAAACTTAAGTTTGAGTCTCTCCTAAAACAACCTCTATTATGTTTAGTGATATAGACTCAAACTTAGATGCTTAAGTTTGAGCCTCTCCTAAAACAACCTCTAGTATTTTCAGTGATATAGGCTTAGACATAAGTTTGAGACTCTTGAGTTCATAGAATTAAGTTTTGTTGATATATTTAGGTAGTGATGTGTGTGAACACACTAGGACCGTCGGGGCACTTTTTTCCCTCTTTAGGAGGTTTTTTTCCCTCGGCTTGTATATAGGCCTATTGCCCTAATGGGCTACTTATCTTTTTACATTCTCTAGTAATAGATTCAGTTTTATGTGTTGTGCTCCAAGCTTCTTCTTCTTCACTGTGCTATGCCCATGCTTCTGCACACGTCTAACTCCAACAATTGGTATCAGAACAGGTCGGTGCTTCATCTAGGGTGCCACCGATACCTCCGTTTGTAGTCTCCAATCGCACGAATTTTGGTGAGCATACTAAGCATGTTTTTTAGATCAATACAGCTTCCCTATGTGGTGCCGAAACTGGGATCTGAGCTCATTTCGGCCTCTGAACGAACTATCGTAGTGCTTGTGCAGGCTATTTTGTCTTTTTGTGCCAAAGGTATATACCAGTTTCTGTTCGCCAGTATAAGCATCTCGAAGTCTGCTACAGGTCTAGTAGAATTCATCTGGGTAATTCTGTTCTACTTTTTGAGATACAGTCAATTTTCTACATCAAGGTATTTTAGTCACCGGCCATGGGTGACAGTAGTGATGTATTCCGTATCCTGGCTGGTGAGGATAAGTTGGATGGTACCAACTACCCGTTATGGGCTTATATGATGCGACATGTGTTGGTTGCAAAAGGACTGTGGAACATTGTGCAGGGTGTCGAAAAACGTCCTATCACACCTATAATTGTTACAACTGCAAGTACTGAAGCTGATGTAGAAGGTGTCAAAGATCATGATATTCTGCATATTCATGTTCGTGTTGCGGTTTCTGCTGCACCTACTACAGAGCAGATTCGCTGGGATGGTAGAGATGCCCAGGCACATTCATTGACAGCTAAGGATGCTTGGGATACACTTACCACAATGTACAAAGCTAGGAATGAGGCTCATATTGCTTACCTTTGAAAATAGTTGGAGAGTGAGCACATGAATGAAGGTGATTATATGGACAGTTTCCTAACGAAGATCAAAGACTTGAAGGAACAGTTGATTTTTGTTGATGAGGTTATACCAGATAGCTCACTTATGCAAACCATTCTGAATGGTCTTCCTGATTCATAGAGTTTTGCTTCTACTCTTTGATTGATGATGAAAGGCAATCCAAATGCCTTATCATTTGAGGATTTAGTCTCTCTTATGTTGCAAGAAGATCAGTCCAGGCAGAATAGGTCCATTATGCGAGTTGCAGATCAAGCTTTCCTGGCTAGTCAGAAGGGCAAAGGAAAATGGAGCTCTTCAACTAGTAAGCAGAAATCTGCTAATTCTACATATTCCAAGAAGGAAGATAAAGATGAAAACAAAAAACTATTTCGTAAGTACTGTAACGAGAATGATCATATCATAAAGAACTATCCAAAAGTGGCTGCTAAAGAGGCAAACAAGAAAGAGGCTCGAATGGTTGTTGTAGAGGCCTCTACACCAAAAACAGAGTCTGCTAATCTTGTGTAGGAAGAAGAATGGGTGTTTACTACTGTCTGCAGTTTTGACCCATCTTCACAAGAGCAGTGCATGTCTGCAGTAGACTTAGATGTTTGATATTTTGAGAGTGGGGCGACCAAACATACTACCTGGCACCGCAGTTTCTTCTCTTCACTCGAGCGTGCCCCTACAGGGAATACTGTTACATGCACCAACAACTCCTCTTATCCTCTTATGGGAGTTGGTAAGATCATTTTGACTACTATTGATGGTAGTTCTTTCACTTTGTGAGATGCTTTATTTGTGCCAGGGATTAAGAAGAACCTCTTATCAGTTTCTGCATTAGCCAAGATTGGCTTCGTTGTGAAATTTCTTGATGACAGGTGTACAGTTCATGATCTGTCAAATGGTGATGTGATTATTGCTTCTGGCATTTTATGTCGTGGGTTGTATAAGCTCATAGACTATGAAAGACCTATAAATGATTTGGCATGTGCAATAAATGATTCTCAGACTATGTCAGATGCAAAGCTTTGGCATGCACACTTTGTTCATCTAAATTTTGCGAGTTTGCTACACCTGCAGAAATCTGAAATGGTGTCCTCTTTGCCCAAACTTGAGGCACCTAGAAAACATGTTTGTGAAGGCTCTATTTTGGGCAAAATGCAACGTTTGTCCTTTCCAAAAGATGGTTCAGTTCGGGCTACTCAAAAATTGCAACTTGTATATAGTGATGTCTGTGGTCCTATGCAGACACCTTCTTTTGGGAATCATCTTTAATTTGTGACTTTCATCGATGGTTTTTCCAGGCATGCATGGGTATATCCAGTGAAGGCAAAGTCCGAAGTATTCATGTGCTTCAAACAATTTTTGGTTTTGGCAGAAAATGTGTTAGGATGTAAAATGGGTACCCTCCATTCTAATCGAGGGGGGGAATATATGTCTTCTGATTTTAATGCATTTATGGCTTAACATTTCTAGCTGATTCAGGAGTATACCTAGTTGTTTCTTCCCTCTTTATGCCTCTGTCCTATAGATATAGATCATACTCATGAGAAAATTACTCACCACCTCCATTAGACATGATTCTCTTCAAGCTCCTTCTTTTTTTTTTAATTAGTGCCAAATAATTCTTGAAACATGTAGATACTTCATCCTTATGCTTCATGAAATAGAGAATTTTCCACCCACTGTAATCATCAATAAAAGAGACATAGTAACTTGAACCTGAGATGGATGGATCTTTGCTAGGACCCCACACATCAGTGTGTACAAGCTCCAAATAATCTTTGTGGATGTATCCTTTCTTGTTAAATGATTGCCTATGAGCTTTGCCAAAATGGCAAGCTAACTAATTAGATTTTTGGTTATAATAGGCACATATAGAACTTTTCTCAAAAGGTTCATACTACCATCAGAAGTTTTTAAATTTCCAATTCGCTTGACTGAATGCTTAGTGTCATCACCTCTTTGTACTTCATGCTTCCCCTTGGGTTCTTCAAGAAGCAATTGATATCATCAATTAGCTTAACAAGCTGCCAATCATGAGTGGAATCATCTAAAATGATAAACTATATGCAGAGAAATACCTTTAGCAAGTTAAGCATCTATCCCAAATTTTTTGGCCTTGATAGTCACAGACGAGTGAGCAATGATTGATTACTATCTAACGATCCCATGAAGCATTATTAATGAAACTTTGTAGGATCAAAGTAGAGAGTATGCTTGAGTTGTCATGCTTTAAATCAAGAGAAATGGTCAATTATAGAATGAGAACCATCTTAGACAAATTTACTATTCTTATCTAGTGTGACAGAGATATGAGAGTAGGAAGTAATGAACTTGTATGAATTAAATCATGTAAAAGTACAATGTCATTGGCATTAAGTCATTACAATGTCCTCTTCTTAATAAGAATGCATGAATATGATCTCTGAACCTCGAGATACACACGGGAATTTCATGTCCTCTTTTATAGCTTTTGTTGGATCCGAAGATTTGAATTCAAATTCAAATCTCTACCAATAAATTGCATCCTAAAGTATAGGGTTGATTCTTGCTTGACTCAAATAGCAAAAGGTACGAGATTATATGCTTCCTAACTCCTCATGGGTTTAATGACCTTTTACAACTGTAATTTTAGAAGCAATATCACAAGAGGTTGTACATATGAAGCTTTCCAACTATAATGCTAATACATCAAGCTAATGTGAAGTGATCAAGTATTTAGGATTGCTCTTAATTGCATCAACGTAATTGAGAGAAAACATTTTATGTGACATCCTCATCAGAATTGTATGTGTATGTGCATGTCTATGTATGATTGTGAATTAAGATCATGTGAATGTATGACTCAACATTGATTCTTACTTCATAATAACATCCTCATCACAATTGTATGTGTATGTGCATGTTTGTGTATGATGTGAATTGAAATCTTGTGAATGTATGACTCAACCTTGATTCTTACTTCATAATAATATGTGTATATGTATGTCTGCATATGATTGTGAATTAAAACCTATTGTGATTGTCCGAGTCAAAGTTGATTCTGACTTCACAATATTATATGTAAGTGTATGTTTGTATATGGTTGTTAATTAAAACCTATTTTGATTGTTTGACTTGTAAACCTCACAAAACACGTAAAACATAAAAGAAAACCAAAAACTTAAAGGGAAACCTAAACCTTAAAGAAACCTCAAGAGAAAGATAACCTTAAAAGCTAAATTAAAAACCTACATCTCAAGAGACTTGGGATGCCCTCAAGACTTTCCTTTCTACTAGTACCAAAGCAAGAAAGAATCGTCTTTGGAACGAGTTCAACCAAATGAAGAAGACACCTAAACAAACCATCATGGAGTTCGTTATCAAGGTCAAGGAGGTTGTGGATTAGTTAGCATCTGTTGGAGAGCTGATTGAAGAAGAGTCTATCATGAGGGAGGTTTTCAATGGGATTCAAAGTGATAAGAAATGGCAATCTTTCACGACCGCTTATGATCTTATCATGGATGTGCAAACTCTAGACTTCAACATTTTCCTTGGATAGGTGTTCAATCAAGAGGCCAACAATAGCATAAAGGAAGGTAACTCCTATCATGGTAATTCTACTAGTGATCTATAGAAAAATAAGAAGGATAAGAAGTAGAAAGGCAAGAAGAAGAAAGAAGATGAAGAGGAGACTTCCCAAGCCAACTTCGCAAGCAAGAGCAAGTGGAATGGGAAGAAGAAAGGACCAAAGCATGAAAAAGCAAAAGGTCATAATATTCAACCTTTTTCCATTTGCGATAAAAGCAACCACACCACTTAGAATGGCCGGTTCAATGGGAAGACCCAGAAAGGAAGTGGAAGAGGTGGATATGATAGCAATAGAGGTAGAGGTAGACACAACGTGAACAAAAATAGTAGACGCTATAATAGAAGGGACTTTAACAATTATTCACAGGATCAACCACATGAAGACTCATTGCTTCTTATGAATCTAAGCCACAAAGAAGGTAAAGAAGATAGTCATTTGTTCTACATACATTCTGGATGTTCAAATCATGTTGCAGGCAACATTGCTCTTTTATCTGACTTGGAAAGTCCAAAGCATAGACATGAAGTTCAAACAGGGGATGACACAAAACACAATGTGGACAAGATTGGTAACATGAAAGCTTCCAATGGCAGGACAAACATTATGAGTAAGGGTCTCTATGTACCCACCATCACTAAAAACCTTATAAGTGTAGGCCAAATAGTTGAAAAAGGATTGCAAGTTAGGTTCACCCAACATGGAGCTTTTATGGAAGATCCATGTCAAGGCTTCAAGAAGATAGCTGGAGGTGAGAAGCATGGTAGGCTCTATACTTTTGAAGTAGGAGAAACCAGGAACATAGCTCTATTCAACTTTGGGTCTCAAACCCTAAGTGAGCTTGAAGTGTGGCATAAGAGACTTGCTCATGTGAATGAAAGAACCTTGAAGGATATATGCAGGGATCAAAGTGTTTGAGGACTGCCAAACATAGCAAAGCAACACTAGGAAGAGAGATGTCTTTCCACCCAACCAACCCCTCCAATATATAGCTCCAAGTCCAAGGGGGTAAGTCCCTCTCAAGGGGACATGTGTACCTTCCATCACATGGGTCCCTAAGGTGGTCACATGGTTTCCAAGCTTAGGATATCACATGAAATCACATGGCTTCTAAAAGAAAACTCTCCAAGCTCTCACGTACAAATCAAGTGGCTAGGAGAAGCTTCCAATCAAGCCTAAGGTACTCAACCTTAGAGAATTAGCCCTAAGGTTCAAGACCCATCTAAAAGGGGTAAATAAACCATAAATCCAAAGGGTTTCACACCTAGAAACCCAAGGGTTCTACCCCTTAGACCCATGTAATTATAGAACATTCTCCCCCCCTTAAAAGCATTTCCGTCCTCCGAAATGAGTGCAGATATATACCTTGGGGTATTCCCTCGTGCTCCATGATCAATCTTAAGCATCATGGCTTTCATCGCTCTGAGTTCGCCTCTTAATTCGAAAGGGGAATTCTACCCCAACTGAATCTAAAAAGAGGAGAATCCCTGTGTGGTCTAATTCCTTGCCCCAATCATTCAAAGTTCCATCTAGTTTTCATACAAAAAAGAACTGAGGCGAATGCAAAATATGGAAAGAATAAAAAGGGTGGAAGAGAACATCCCTGCCTATTTCCTTTGTTTAAGACATGTGTCATCTGGGTCTCCAAAGCTTAAACATGGGAATTAGGTAGATACAAAGTGACTTCAGCTAAATTACTACCTTGGTCCATTGCTTTGCACCACTTGTGCATGGACCTAGAAAAATAGATGAATGCTACTTAAGGTTTCCTTATTAGATTCATCTCTCAAGTTAGAATCCAACTTGTTCTAAAAGGAAGATGAATGTTACATAATCCCTACCCAAATCACTCTCTTCTAGTGAAATGGGTGGTTTTTGTTGTTTGCAATTCGCCTCTAATAAATCTTAATAGAGGGGAATTTCGTTATATAATCCCTATCTAACCAATAGAATGGTAAAGGTGGATTATCTAGTTTTTACTTCTATCTTCAGAGAATAGCTTACCAAAAAGTGGATTTAATGTTCTTTCAAAACTTTCAATAGTTTTGAGAATCCTCTTTAAGGGACTAGAATCCTCTTTAAGAGACTAGATTCCATAAGGATTAACTATTGTAGAATCCAATTGATTGAAACCTATTTTACTTGTTCTTCCAAAAAGATTAAGATCTTTATAACTATGTCCCAAGATGGGAACTCATAGTGTAAAAGATCGTGTTATCTTTACGGTCATAAGTAGAAATAGATTATTCCAATCATTTCTTCACTACTTAATCCTTACGGATCTTTAGTTGGATCTCAAACCTTAAAGGTCTTCTTGATACTTCCAGAGTTCTCTCCCTTATATCCTAGATCTTATTAAAGATGTCCTATGTTGACATCATAACTAGATCTTTCTTATTCTTCAATTGACTTGAAATATCAAGTATCCAAAAGATGATCTTTCTGAGCTTTCTTTCAAGCTTGGTCTAAGATCATGTTTATGTTCCTTGAATTTCAAGTCATACTTTGGCATGAATCTTTTAGAGCTTCATCCTTTGGAGTTTACCTTCAAACTCAAAAATTTTGATCCTCTCCTTTTTTCTAACTCTCTATAAGAGATAGATAATTTCATATCTTGTTGGAAGATTTCTTCTTCCCTTTGAGAGGATAATTGAAGAAGATGCCTACTCCTAGACATTGTCTTCCTGATGTATTCCATTGGACCATGAGTCCCTTTTTCTTCTGGCCATCAAGAAAAAGTACTCAATGGGAATCAGTCCCCACTGTCCCATACCAGTGAGTTCTTCATCCAATCCACATAACTATGTCTCTATATCTTCTCACCTTCTATGTCCTTATAAATGCCCTTCATACTATGGTACCAAATTATAAGAGTAAGGACTAAGGTGCTTAGATATACCACTACTAGTCTTACTTAAATATTTGGTTAACCATTTAATGTGGTGTGATTCCTCAAACTTACAGTTTGACTTGATCTTTGCCCTACTTAGGTCTGTTGGCTTTCTTCTCTTCTGTAGCCAAAATAAGAGATAAGCCTAGGTCTTTCTCAAATAGATCCCTTCATTTTCAATGCTTTACCCATGGGTTTACTTGGGGATCTAGCTATTATGCCTCATACAAGAAGTCATATTCCTTAGGTCTATATCATTGGAATCCATAATGTGTGTTATGTTATCCCTATGAAGCATCAAAATACCTTTAGGTCTATACTTTATAGCTCATCTAACTTCTTTTCCTAATCCACTTAGGATTTATACAATCCTTATGGTGCATGCAAATCTTCTCTTGCATTGGGGTTCTTTGAGAATTCCCAATTTTTGAGAACTTCATTTAGTTGGAAGATGAATTGAAAGATATATGAAGTACTAGAAAACAAGGAAGTACTTCAACTTTATCTATTTCAAGCATATCTTTTACCTTGCAATACCCTATTCGGTCTTTTCAAGGCATAAGATACAAGTTCTTGGGGACTTTCTCCCCTCCTTAAGAGTTTTTGTCCTCGAAAACTACCTAGGAGTAAATTGAAAATTGTGCTCTTTCAGAAGTATTTGAAAGAGTTTATTTTCAATCTTTTATTGTCCTTCCTAGTTAAAAGAACTTTTCAGAGCTTCTTGCTTTCTCAGAACAAATGTCCCAAAGTTCAAGTTGAGATTACCCACAAGTTCGATGTCCCATACCACCGAATTTACTTCAGTGGTAGTGTAAACCTAAATCTATCACGTACTAACTATAGAAGATGTGAGGAGCTGACGACATGCATTCAAAACCCAGTTATAACGTATATTATGAGGTCTCAGCTATGGAGGGTTCTGATGCTTGTAGCTTTAGTTGGTTGTAGAAGGAGAGAATCTGACAAAGCTAGATATTACTCCATCGCCAGAGATAATAGTCGCTTCCTCATGGAGTTGGGATTAAGGCCGGCTGGAAATGGAGCCCACTCTCTGATAGCATCTGTCGCCATCACCTCTTGACTAAAGGCTCACGCATGGAGAAGAACAAGAACTACAAGGTTCAGTCGACAGCTTCCACGGAGAAGGCAATTGTAGCAGCAGAGGAAGGTTGGAACTGATGGCAACGGAGAAAGTGTCCGCAGAACTGATCGAGAAGACACCGAGAGTATCAGCCTCTCCTGCAGCATGATTTTCCTCACCACAGCTACTGGCCAAGAAAAGGCGTTTCCAGGGAGTCCAATAGAAGCCGTGGGATTGCCCGCGTCGCCTCTATATTGCACTACCTCAGAAGCCTGGGGTAAGTGGGCGGCTGAGATTTGAGACCATAAGAAGGCTGCACATGTCATTGGACACGTCTAATAGAGGAAGGAAGATCAAACGCGCAGGCTGTTGCAATGGTCAAGACCCAGCCATGCGTACAGATAGGTAGCGGGATCGAGTCCCAAACTTTACAAACACTGTGCACTAATTTTGGCTAATCTAACCAAAAACAATGACTGCATACGGCGAAAGTTCTTCGATAGAGATGAAGAAGTGTTTTGACGCATCTCATTAAGAGCTTACAAGCAAAGTGATGAAGATAAAAATCTCCATAGATCTCAACCTAAGGGCTCTGATACCACTGTTGTGGAAGGACCTCCATAGCCTTCACACAAGACTAACTAGCAAGGCCACACACTAGGAAGAGGGATGTCTTTCCACCCAACCAACCCCTCCAATATATTGCTCCATGTCCAAGGGGGTAAGTCCCTCTCAAGGGGACATGTGTACCTTCCATCACATGGGTCCCTAAGGTGGTCACATGGTTTCCAAGCTTAGGATATCACATGAAATCACATGGCTTCTAAAAGAAAACTCTCCAAGCTCTCAGGTACAAATCAAGTGGCTAAGAGAAGCTTCCAATCAAGCCTAAGGTACTCAACCTTAGAGAATTAGCCCTAAGCTTCAAGACCCATCTAAAAGGGGTAAATAAACCATAAATCCAAAGGGTTTCACACTTAGAAACCCAAGGGTTCTACCCTTTAGACCCATGTAATTATACAACACTTCTCCAAAGAGATTGATGAGTTCTTGCAGGACAAAGGTATCAAAAGGGAAGTGACTACCATGTACTCTCCTCAACTGAATGGAATTCTAAAGAGGAGAAACAAGACATTGGTTGGATCAGCCCGAACAATGCTTGAAGAGAAGAATTTGCCACATTATTTGTGGGTAGAAGCTATTTCAACTAATGTGTACCTTGTCAATAGACTACCATCCAAATCACTTCAAGGTATGACTCCTTATGAAGCATGGCATGGAAGAAAACCTAGTAGACTTGGACATTGCAAGGTGTTTGATTGTTTAGCTCATGTTCATGTACCATCACAAATAAGAGGTAAGCGAGATGAAAGGGCAACAAAGGTAGTGTTTATTGGGTATGAATCAGCTCAGATGGGTTATAAGTTCTATAATCCTTCAACTAAGTAGTTCACTACAAGTAGAGATGTTGTGTTTGAAAAACATAGGTCTTGATATGATGAAGGCAAACAAAAGATAACTCTACCATATGATTTTGATTCTGATTCTCACCAATTAGGAAGCAAGCATGATACACAGGTCCAAGATCCAAGAAGTGATATAGACAATGACCAGTGTGAAAGAGAAAAGGGTTACAAACTATGGAAGCCAAGAGGCAAAGCAAAGATGCAAGATGTTGGAGAATGTTTCAAACAAGCACCTAGAAGATCAGCAAGAGATAAGAAACACCGAAAAGGTATGGATATGATTCCAAATTTGTTAGAAAGCATTCAATCTACTTTGCAAAAGATTCAATTTCAGAAGAACCATCAACCTATGAAGAGGCAAAGGGAAACCCTAGAAAAGCCCATGAAAGAGGAAATAGATGCATTGAAGGAGATGGACACTTGGGATTTGGTTCCAATGTCACCGAATCGAAAGGTAATTGGTTGCAAATGGGTATATAAAGTTAAAAGAAATTTAGATGGATCAGTTTGCAGTTACAAGGCAATATTGGTTGCCAAAGATTGCTCATAAACTCATGGTATAGACTATGAGGAAGCATTCTCACCAGTTGCAAAGATGACTTCAATGAAGACATTGATAAGTGTAGCTGCTTCAAGGAATTGGAGACTCCTCCAACTTGATGTAAAAATTGCATTTCTAAATGGTTGGATAAGTGAAGAGGTATACATGTCACAACCACCAGGTTTTGAACACCTTAATCATCCATCTTATGTTTGGAGAATTAAGAAAGAATTGTATGGATTGAAAAGAGCTCGTAGAGCTTGGAATTATAGGTTAGTTACATATGTTCAAGATCAAGGGTTCAAAGCTAGCAGCTCAGATCCTTCTTTATTCATCAAAAGGGATCACAATGAGGTTATCTATCTATGTGTATTTGTAGATCATATTATTGTGACAGGTGATATTTGAATGATATTCAAAAGATCAAGAGACACATGCAAGAGGAGATCAAAATTAGTGACTTAAGTGAGCTCACATATTTCCTAGGTATGTAGGTAATATACACAAATGAAGGAATGTATTTGATCGAGAGGAGATACATTCAGGATCTCCTTCTCAACTTAAAAATGGAGAACAATAAACTTGCATGTACACGTTTGGAGATGAATCATAAACTTAGTGTTTATGAAGATGAGAAAATTGAAGACGTTAAGGGTTATCAAAGCTTGGTAGGAAGCTTGATATATGCTACTCATACAAGGGAAGACATCTCATATAGTGTGGGAGTGCTAAGCCAATTCATGCACTCTCCAAGAAGACCACACATGGATGCAACTAAGAGAGTACTTAAGTATCTCAAAGGCACAATCAATGAAGGCATATTCTATCCTTACTCTTTAGATTTGGATATCAAAATCTATTTAGATGTAGATTGGGTAGGAGCTAAGGATGATAGAAGTAGACATTTGGTTACTTAGCATTTGCTGGTTCAAAGCTAGTGTCATGGAGTTCCAAGAAGCCACCAACAATTGCTTATCCTCAACTCAAGCATTGTATAGAGATTTGGGATATGTGAGTTCCAAACCTCACATATTTGGAGAAAGTGTAAGCTCCATGCATATAACAACAAACCCTATTTTCCATGCAAGAACCAAGCACATAGAAGTTCATTAACACTTCATCATAGAGAAGCTCATCAAAAGGAGATTGAATTTTTTTTTGTTCCTACTAAAAAAGTAAGTAGCAGATATGATGACGAAGGCACTTGATGGAATAAAGCTTTGTAGATTCAAAGCTATGGTAGGTATTCAACCTATTAGAGAATGGAAACTCAAGCATACTTTAGCTTGAGAGGGAGCTCTTGGAACATCAAGCTTACACTATGCTTGAGGTGGATTTGGTCTACATCAAGAGCTATCACATTGAAAGAATACCCATTGGAGAGTTCTTTTTCTTATGGTTACTTATTGTATTTTTTAAAAAACTTTTTCGTGGATCTTTTACCATTGTAAAAGCGTATAGCTTTACACATGTAAGAGAAGAAAGAGAGAGCCCAAATTCCATGAATTTTTAGTGGTTGAGTTCCATTCAAACAATCAATCAATCACCTATAAATAGATCAAACTAGATCTTCACTTTTCCTAGATTGTAGGAAAGTGAATTGATTCCCTCCAACAACCATTCCCACCTTCATTTGAATTCAAAGTCAACTTGAAGAAGTCATGGATCACTTCTAGAATCTATATGAAGACTTCAAAACACTTGTACAATACATGGAAGCAATAAACATATACTTGTGACCATCATTGTGTTGCTCCTTCATGTCTCTACATCATGTTCTTCGCCAATAGTAAGATTGGAGAGGTTTTTGCTCTGTCTACAAAGCTCCAAATTGTATGAGAGATGTTTCCTTGGAAAGTTATTAGTGTCTAGTTTATGCTTGTAAATTTTCATAGCATTTGATTTAGAAGATTGGGATAAATTGCAATTTTTCTATGTCAAGGTCAATCTCTACGTATCCCTAAAAATAGGAGGTACCACTATTGAGTGTCTGATTCATTGCTATAGAATATTTTGCTTATTCATTATACTTTTGTGCATTAAACACAAGAAACCCTATGTGTATCACTCCCATCAAAGGATTGTTTCTATTTGTAATCATGCTGGTCGCTATGAGCATTTGAAGTTCATTGTCTCGTCCATAGATAGTAAGTTTGCCTAGAAGGTCTATTTTTCAGTCTCCATAAGCTTAAGGGCTGGTCTTGTGCCAGTTGGCTGGACCAAACTTTGTCACTTCACAACTCACTTTTCTACCTCCTATAAGCTTCTCTAAGTTCTTTCAGAAAGTGCCTTTGAAATTTTTGAAGAAGTAGAAAGTGAAAAATACCAATGTGCCATTGACATATTTTGGTTCTGAGCAAATTCATTTGGAAAATGGAAGGTAGCTGCCCAAAGCTAAGTGTGTGGAGTGTATGCTCATGCAAATGGCTCACCTGAATATCTTTCCATCAACAAGCACCACCTTTGGAATATACCCCATGGTCCAAATTTTCCATGCTGCTTGAATTTTTCCCCAACAGCTAGAATTTTCATTTGTACCCCCTTTTTCCAATGAGGTTATTTCCAATGGAGGTTGCGGATAGACTACTAGGTGTTTCATCTTTTAAGGAACATTTATGAGTTTAATATTCATGCATACACATCATAGAAAGGAGCAAAAAAGAAAGGTATTGAGGTGCTTTGAAAGTGGTGCTAGCTCAATATTTCCATGAGTACTATATCCATGGAAAGATAAAAGCAAGTTGTTTTAGCACAAAAACAAATAAAAATTCACAAACACTATTAAAAATGTAAAAATAAAAAAGAAAACATAAAACTTAATAAAACTTTAAAAGTAAGAAAAATCATAAAACTAATATAAATCTAGAACCTAACAAAAATCCAATAAAACCTAAAATCGAACAAAAGAAAAAACACATAAACAAAACCTAAAATCTAAGGAAAACCTAAACCTAGAATTTGAAAACCTATATGTATCTATATATGTATGCATGTATGTATATGTATGTATGAAAGTGGATTATGTGCATGGAAAATACACAAGCAAGTTCTTTTGCCCAAAAAAAAACACAAATTCACAAACACTATTAAAAACATAAAACAAAAAAAAAAAAAAAACTTAATAAAAACTCAGAGCTTGAAAAAACCTAAAACCTAAGAAAAACCTAAAAAATCCTCAGAAAATCCTAAAAAAACTAAAACCTCAAGAAATCATAAACTTTGGTAAAACCCTAAAACCCAAAAACCCATAGAATACGTATTTATGTTTGAATTTGTATATTTGTATGTCTCTCTCTCTCTCCCTCTCTCTCTCTCTCTCTCTCTCTCTCTCTCTATATATATATATATATATATATATATATATATATATATATATATATATATATATATATATATATATATATAT
>CM035407.1:218530752-218815752 GCA_020310875.1 Ceratopteris richardii
CCATCCTAGTATTCTTCCCCCTCGAGCTTGCTTAACTGTGGCAATCTTTTGCCACTAAGCTACACTGTTGTGATGTCTAAAGAAGGGGAGAGACTAAGGTTAACATTACCCTAAACATGTTTTGGTCCCTCAAAGCTTCATTCTTTGCTTTTGAAGCATTTTTGGGTGTCTTTTGGAGCCATTTTGGAGTACTTTCGTACAGAGTTCTCTTTAGATAGGTCCCAGAACATCAAGAAGATTGTACTTTGTATTTCTTTGACAATAAATATAAACCTTTGGGGCTCTGTTTTCAGCCACACTTGTAAATTATAGGTTTCTCGAAAGGTATTCAGTTTTGGTGGGAGTAGACATTACAAATTTATGCAAGTTTTTTAGCCTAAAACATCAGAGTTGACAGAAACTTGCAAGTGTTGTTGGGCTAGTTTTTGGTCTATGCTTTCAACTTGTTTTTTAGTGTCATTTTACTGCATATTGAGCACATATACACCATGTACTCTTTTGTGGATATCATTTATCTACATCCATGTGGTCATTGACATAGTAGTTACATTTTTGCATAAAGCCTTTTATGTTTGATAAAGAGGATCGTGGTGAGGTTTTCTTACTTGGGAGACACCCAGATGTCGGCTCCCTTCAGTGATGCAAGTGGAATACTTACCCAGCCTCGCTATAGAAGATGTATGATAGTTGTTCATAGGTGCTCGATTAGCCTAGTTGGCTTCTATTGGGTAACTGATTATATGTAGTGGAGTCATTGACTCACTATGCAAGTAAACATGTCAGTACTTGCAATTTTATGATAGTTTGATACTGGTCATATGCTCATTTTGTAGAAGATACTCTCGCAAAAAATTTCCAAACTTTTGGCTTTGTCAACTATATACTGGCTTATTTACTCCTTGATACACTTATTTAGTGGTGTTTCGACTCTTCTAGCTCTATTACTATTATGTTGAGTTCTCTACCATCATGGCATCAAAGGTCTTAGGCATGTGGATTAGGTCTAGTGCCAATGTTGTGAGGAGGAACTACAACTTGCAAGGCAAAGACCTATTTGAGATCCAAAAATTGGATGGCACAAACTTTGCTCTATGGAAGAATCAAATTAAAGATGTGCTAATTCCAAGGAGGCAATGGAAGCGAGTAAATGGAATTTCAAAGAAACTTTCTAACATGGATGAAGATGATTGGGATGAGTTAGATGAAATGGTTAGGTCTACCATTCACTTGCACCTAGAAGATAATGTTTAGTTTATAGTATTAGACTGTGATAGTGGAGAGGAGCTTTGGAAGAAGTTATGCAATACACATGAAAAAGAGACAGCATCAAATAAAGTGTAACTGATGAGAAAATTATACGACCTTTGCATGAAGGTTGATGTCAGTTGGTCAACTTGATGGCCTTGGTTATAAGGTGGTGTTCTATGCTTAGTGCTTTCATATATCAAAGCATTAGGGCAAAAAATGCTCAAAAAATGTCTGTTTGCTAATCATGGACTAAAAAACTTGAAAAATAGGATCTTTCCACATTTACAAGAATATAACATTCTTATCTCTTTTAATTGTATGAAGAAATGCATTTTTTAAGAAAATATACTTAAAAGCACCACTTAAGCGATAGATTTTTTTGAATTCAGTCTACAATTTTTCGATTTCATACGATTTCTACACACCACACAATGTGAATCCTTAAATTTCCAATAGACAAATGATTTTTGAAGATACGAAATATTTATGTGTACAAAATTTAATGATGTTTCGGTCACAGTTGATACATCAAATCAAAAGATTGCATTTTGCTTCCACGTGTACAAAGTCTTTTTGTTTATAAATACTCATAAAATTTGTGAAACTGGGTTTCCCACTTTGAGCATTCTCTACTTTTTTTTTTGAATATTTGAGGGGCTTCTATTTCTTGTCGTCCTTCGAATCATGTAACCTCATGTGAGGTTTACAAGAGAAGAGATGATTCTTTATGGAAACCTCTTTCTGTGAAGATTAAGCATTGGTTGACTATGCTTCCTAGTTGTAGATCTGGCCATAAAGTCAAGCGTACTAAAAGGATGACACAAAAAACCATTGGAAAGGTCATATTTTAAGTTTCAAATTGAAGAGAGACCTTTGGTTTTAAAAGTTCAACATGTGTATAGTACTAAGGATCTCCTGCTAGACAATCATCTGCAATTCTCATCATACTATAAGTGAAGTTTAACAATGCTCTTTTATCAACTTCATTTGTTTTTTTCTTTCAAGATATACGTTTTTGTATTGCAGATATTTTTCCTTCCAATATTCTTGAGTGGAAACGTGTTGACTGTTTGTCAAGAACATTTCCTTCATAAGGATTATGCAAAACTTTTGTATGCAAACAAATTTTTTCAATTTCTCACTAGCATTCAATTATTTGTCTACTTTGCTGATTATTAGGTGCCATTAGGGAGGAGTGCTTATGGAAATCTTGTATATTTCCTGCTCCTTGCATCTCTTCATTAGATTGGGATGCTCCTGATCATTCAACAATTTGAAGATTTTTATGCAAAATAAAAGATGATGTCCAAAGGGCAATGTGAGTAAGCCAAATTTGTCGAAGGATAAAAATTCAATGGTTTTTTGCTCTTCATGTTTTTGTAGCATGTTTTAAAAACATGTTATTATAGAAAACAAAAACAATGTGGTTGAATAGGAGAGTTCCAATTTCTCAGATTGATGATGTTTTAGGTAGGGAATGGGATAGCAAAGAAGATCAAAAGCTAGGAGACATGATTTTATGTAAAGTTAGCCCAAATTCTCTTTCAATTTGATATCAGATATCTCAACAATCACTTGTTTTAGGATATGATTACAAAAGGTGGAAAAAAAAACCTTGGAATCTAGATACCTTTGGATGCATAGTTGTCTAGAATTTGAGTTAGAAATATTGATTTATCTAGATTTTCAACCTAGGAAAATAATTTTCACTTCAAGTTGGAAACTCAAAATTGTAAGGGATCTCCTAGAGTTCCTTGATCAGTTATTACCACAATTCAGATTCTCAATTGATGGTGCAATGGTAAACATTAGATCAAGGAAAACACTATCCTACATAACTTGTCACCCACCCAAGGTGATCAAGTTCCCACTCATGATATTGATATTGGTATTGTTTTGGTTTATATCATCAACTTATAAAAATTTCTATTGTGCAAAGACTTTTGTTGTGCAAGGTTCGTGTTGCTCAAAATAAGGATAAGAAGGTCTCCTTGTTACTTGTCCAAACAAATTATGATGGTCAAGGTAAGGATAAAAACTTCTCCATGTTACTTCTAAGTAAGATAGAGCACTAAGGTAGCAATATTTCAAAGGGGGAAAGCTTGGAGCACAGGACCAATTCAAGCGATAAGAGGCAGTGAAGGTTCTCCGAAGGTGCTTATCACTTGAATTGGTCGTCCTTATTTTTCAATGTTAATGGGCGTTGTGAGATCGATTCAAGCGATAAGGGCCCATTGAAGTTCCTGGATTTCTCTGCTCGCTTGAATTCGTTGTGCCTTTTGTGTGGGTGAAAAACATAGTTAAGAGCATCAAGGATTACAACATGGAGAAGATTGGAGGATATGACCAATTCAAGCGACTTGGGGCAATGGAGGATTTTGGAGTGCCGTAACCACTTGAATTGGTCGTGTCCTCCAATCTTGTCCATTCTCCTTCACAAGCCCAATGTTTCAATTCCATATGATCAAATCATGTTAAGTGGCTTTTGTGTGCATGAAAAAACATAGTAAGGACCATCAAGGATTACAATATGGAGAAGATTGGAGGATACAACTAATTCAAGCAACTAGGGGTAGTGGAGGATTTAAGAGTGCCCTAATCGCTTGAATTGGTCATGTCCTTCAATGTTCTCTATTTTCCTTCACAAGCCCAACTTCTGAATTTCATATCATCAATCATGTTATAGCATGATGTTTAACAAATTAATGATAAAAAACTTATTATTCATGAAAAAAAGGCAGACCACATTTAAGGAAAACTAGTACCAACACTTATACCATTTCTTTGTACAAACATGATTTACAATAACTACCTTCCAAATAAAGATAGAATGTCTCTAAAGGTTATTTTGTATACAGAATTGCATTTACAAAAAAGAGCATAAAAATATCTGTCAACATATGTTTGAAGTAATGGTCTAAATATCAAGATCGATAAAAAACTCTATACATTTTTGCATCCTTCACCTTTCTTATTTTTGTTCTTTCTAGAACTCTCAGTTCTTTTCTTATTCTTTAGGACATGCTTCAATGGAGAGAAAACAAGAGGTCTTTTCTTCTTATCTTCAGTATTGTTATGTCCTGGTGGTGGAGGCGATGGAGGAGAGTCTAGATCATAAGGACAGATAGCGTCTTTTAAGATGGCATGAATTGCTTTTTCTCTAACCAGAAGGATCTATGCATCTAGATAGTCAGATAGATTTAGAGTAGGACTGTAAAATTTTCACACCAAGAACCTTACTGCATTGGCAATTACTCTCCATCCACATGATGTAGTGTCTTTCTATAGTGGCACATGAATTTTCATATAATCAAACTTTTTTTCTTCATTCACTTTGCTTGGATATTTCTGATCAATCTGCATTTTCAAAAGCTTGGTAGCACTGCATATCAGAATACATGTCAATTGGTAAATATCACAATGCATTCACTTTGCTAAATAAATATCACAATGCATTGAAAATGCATGGCAATAGAAGTGTGAACTTATAGTTTATAGTTACTGTGGTGTGCTTGGAGAGAGTTCATGAATAAGGCTTGGTATTCAAAAAAATCAATAATTATAAGACTTCAATGATACCTAAAAATGTGACATATGCTCATTAATAAAACCACCAAGAAAGGAATGACTGTATAAGAAAAATATAAATGAAAACTTACTTTTCAATACTATATATAATATCTCCTCACTAAAATTCTTGAGAAAATGATCAATTTGTGCATGCTTGAATAATATACACTTGAGTCACAAGGGGATCCAAAATAAAGAACTTCCTCGAGACTGACTCCTCACATTGCTGGACATTTTTGGAGTTAGACCCTACAATATAAAATCATCAAAAAGTGCATCAAGAAGATCAAGTATTGATAAAATGCCTCATATTATGGACTGAAAAATACCCGAGAGCTATATTGAAAATGTTGTTAGAGATTTCAACATTGAAGTCTCACAACATTTTGTTGTCTTTAGGCCTAATGTCAAGCACAAAGTCATCCTCCCATGACATTTAAACATTGACAATTACCTGGCCATCTCCTTTCTTTAAAAGCTCTGAATTAGCCTTCTTCTACCTCTCAATGTCCTCAAGGATAAGATATTCTTCTGTCATAAGATTCATCTTTCTCTTCTCCTCCTCAATGGCTTAGGCTTTCTTTCTGGAGGCATATAAGGAATAACAAAAAAAATTTCTAATCATGCTTGTCAAGAGGTACAATGGCTTTATCAAACTTGTATCTTAGCCTGGACACAACAACATAGTCCTTGGCCATAACTGTCACCGTATGACAATGTGCTACACAAAGATAAGCATAATTCATGAAATCAATTGTAAAATCTTTTGCTGCTTCTTGTAAGCATAGAAGAGCCTAGGTCTGCCATTTGACATTCACAAATGAGTTACTCTTCATCAAAGAGCAAAGATTGGCAGAGATCTCCTTAACTACTCTCATAAAAGGAAGCCTTGGGATGAGAAGTCCCACAATTTTCTGAGCTCTTTTGATTTCCCTTAATGATTTGACATGATATTTCACTCTCTTTTTGGCATATGTTTTCTATGGATCAACCTTATCTTGGCTATCTACTGTTTCTAGAGCAGGTCCTTGCCCCTCAAGAAGAGGTCCCCCATGCTCTTGGTTCTGAGGATACAACTTCCTAGCTGCCTTCTTTACCCTAGCCATGATTTGTAAAAAAGAATTGAAGGGGATCAAATACATGGAAAAATAATAAACCATTAGATGACCAATTCAAGCGATAAGGTCCATCCAAAAATCTCCAATTCCTCTAATCGCTTAAATTAGTGGTATCAAACAAATCAAAATCTTCGCTTTCTTTTCATGTACTCCATGAATTCTTTACAGGTGTTCCTACCTTACAATGAAAATGACTAGATGCGATCCATTCAAGCGAATAGGTGAATCCAAAAATCTCTAGTTGCCCTAATTTCTTGAATCATTTGTCTCAATAGCAAGTGAAAAAACAAGAACTCCCCTTATCTTTAGTCCTAATCTTAAAAGAATAAATAATCTTAAAAATCTTTTGAACTAGCGACGACCAATTCAAGCGATTGAGAAAGTCCAGTGATCTCTGATTCGACTAATTGCTTGAATTGGTCAGCTTCCACAAAACATGATTTTTGACTATACACAACCGATTCAAGAAAATAGGTGAATTGAAAAATCTCCGATTTCACTAATCGCTTGAATCGATCGTCTCTAGAAGATAGCAAGCTCATGGATAATACCTTGTACACCAAGAAAGCTCAAGGAGAAGAGGACTTAGTGATATTCATAGAAGAGCATTGGAGCATGAAAACTTGTGGAAGTTGGGAGAGTAAGTATGTCACAAAAAAATGGCAAAAAGCAAGGTAGGAGCTTAAATAGGCCACATGGCAACCTTTGATTGGTCCAAGTGACCTAACCGTTGGGAATCCCAACATAAATTTCCATGTGTCAACATCTAAGTGGTCCACATCATTTGACCATTGAAATTTCAAATTCAAATTTGCCACATGGCACACTTTCATTGGTCCACATCATATGATTTTTACTCTCTCCTCACCTATAAATACCAATTGGCTTGTTCATTTCGGATTTTAAACCTTCATCTAATTTTTGCCTTCATAACTAAGCATTTTGAGCTCAAGTTCTATAGGCGACCAATTCAAGCAACCATACTTGTTTGACTTCCTTTGACTGCACCTATTCACTTGTGTCGGTCGAGCTTTGAGATGAAAGAGAAGAATGTAATTAATTGTGTTTCTCCATTTCAAAAACTACTAGATTTTATGGTTTAAGAGGGATTGAGGGTGAATCATTTTCCAGATGCAATGAAGATCTTCAATTTCATCTTCGATTTTGAAGCACTTGTTTGGAAAAGCAAGGAATTTCTTTCGAATGAATGGGAGAGCTTCAATAGGATACTAGATGGTCAAGAAGTTATCATCTCTTGGAAAACTTATATCCACCCAATTATTTATTGGAAGGATCCTTTGGATAGCACCAGAATAATTAGAAAATGCAGGAACATTTCCCCCTTGCCAGGTAGGATAGAAATTTTCCCACAACACCAAAACAATTGTTGTTAGTGCGATTTGGCTTGATCACATCTCAATTGGGAAAATTGAAGAAAAGGAAGATGATGAAGAAAAAAAGTAATCGCTAGAAGTTTTTCTTGAGGAATATTCCGAAAGTCAAGACAAAGAGATTGTTGAAGAGATTAACCTTGAAGCAGAAGAAGAAGAGGTAAGGAACTTTGATGTCGCTCCTTTCAAAGCAGAGAATACCATGAGAGAGCGAGAGGGAGACGTGAAAATCTCAGAGAAATCACTACTCCTTCCAAATCTCTTATATAACTTTATCTCTTGGAAGGATTTTGTTCCTCTCCATTGCATTCAAGAGTTTTTCAACATAAGAGAAGACTACTGCCTTGCTGCTATAATTGAATCAAAAGAAGTTGTAAGGAGGTTTATAAATGAGAAGGATGAAATTAAGGAGGAATTTCTGCCTCAAGTCTAGCAATCCATCCTCTTGTACCTGGACTTTGCATGTTGTACAAACAATGGTATTTACAATTTGCACCCCCACTTATACCAAACATGCATCTAAGAGTCTTTAAGTCTCCACTCAAATTCCACTCAATTTTAAAGCTTCCATAGTTGTCCACATTCAACAATTCTTCTAAGTGATGCCTTTGGATAACATTTGGAATGTATGTTTGTAAGAATGACCACTTAAGTGTTTTATGATTCTCAGATGGAACTTGAGCACACCCAAACCACCATAACTCCATTTTTTATTGTACTTTGAGAGATGGAGTATCCAATTTCCCAAGGCTATATTCCAAAGCTTTATTCATTAGTAAAATATTTATTCTTTCTAGCTTTTGATGTTTTTTAATTTTAGCTTCATCAAGTTTTATACGAATTTCGAAAGGCGAGAACATTCATGTTCTTTTATGTTATAGAACTAAACCATGTATGTCTAAAGTCTGATTATATCTATCCATATATTGTTAAATCCATTGTAATTGAAGTGTAAAGTTTTTTTTCCTACCTCATAAGACATGCTACCATGAATGTGTTTATAGTCACCAAATATGGATGTGACACTCTTATTCAAGTAGAGCCGATACTTTCCTACATGATGAGGTCTAGGCAATCCAAAGCATTTTACTTTATTATATATAAGAAATTCACACCAAACTTTTGAAATTTCTTATAACCTTTTTTGCTCACTCCATCCATCAAAAACCTCCTGAATTTGAGATCGTTCTAACAACAAATTCATTTCTTTCATGAGTTTTTAAAAAATAAACCGTTTCAAGTAAACATTTTCATTTAGTTTCAATAGTTTCAAGATGTCATTCTAACTCATAATTTCATTACAAAATTGAAGATGCTCAAAATAGCTCAACATGCTTAAACCTAGTGCATTTGATACATGATCTCTTACAATTTTCATTCTCTTTTTCTTCTGGACAGCTTTTTTAGTGAAGTCTAAAAATGATTTTACCCATTTAGGTCGCATTTTCAATGCTATAAGAGTTTCTTTCATTTTGTTTGAAAGTTTCTAATTGAGAAAGATAAATTCGAGGATTGTTTTTCTAGATCCCTCTGATGTAAGTCTCTCTGATGTAGTAAATTTTGCAGATAGTTTATGTATTACAAATGGTTCTTTGACATCTCACAAAGCTTTAAACAATAGCTACGTCAATCCTCATCACCATCTCCTACACATCGAATGAGATCATAAAGGTTATGAAAAGGTGGATACCTTCCAGTTTGTGGATCAATTGGATAAACAACTCCATCTGTCCATATGTTGATATGTTTTTTGCCTTCTTTGCACAATCCATCAACTTCACAAGGTTGAAGAGCTCTTTGGAGTACCTTTCTTATTGTTGCATACTCTTGACTGATTGCAATGTTCATATGGAATATATCACACAGATTTCCGCTAGATGAAAGGTTAGTGAGAGTGTTTGGAAAGATTGTTCAGGTTCATGAGGAAAAGAGAAGAATGTCTGCTATGGAGAGGATAGTAAAAAAGTGATGAAGGTCCTAAACGCACATTATATAGGTGGAAGAAGAAGAGGGAAACTTGAAATTCGGTGAACACCCGACGAGCACAAACTGTGAGACCGATCACTTTTCGTGATTATCACACGAACTTTGTCTCTCTTACAAAACTAATATACTTTCGTCAGATACGTTTTGAATCCACGTGCAAGGAATTAAAACAAAATAACAACATTAATCTAGATTAAGAAAACTAATTGAAATCCTTACACGACCCCGTTTTTGTTTTTTTTCACCCTAATGGGGAAATATGGTTATTGCAAAAGAAAGAAAAGTTAGCTCACTTTATCCTTTATTTGTATCATAGAAAGAACACTTGCTAGCTATTACTGAACACCCTGTGGCTTGTGTTTGGCATGGTTGTTTGGGCCATATATCTCTTAGTGGAATGGAAAATCTTTCTCGTTCTGGCTACTAAACTATGTCGTCTTTCTCTAATTTTTCATTTTGTGAGCGTTGTCAATATGGAAAGCAAACCAAAAATGTGCATAGGACACATATTGAATCTTCAATTCAGCCTTTTGATCTTGTTCATACAGATGTGTGTTGTCCTATGCCCACTAGATCCTTAGGTGGTTCTCTTTACTTTGTCATTTTCATAGATGATGCTACTAGAAAATGATCGCTATATCCTATCAAATCAAAGGATGAGGTATTTCCTACTTTTAGAAAATGGCTTGCTTCAGTTGATTCTGAGAAAGGAACAAAGCTTAAGGATTTATATTCAGATAATGGGGGTGAGTATACCTTACATGAATTTAGCCTTTTCTGTCAGTCTGGAGGGATTGATAGAGATTTTATAGCTCCTTATACCCCAATATAGAATGGACTAGCTGAAACGATGAATAGATTTATTCAAGATAGAGTAGTTTCTATGTTGCATCATGCAAAGCTCTCAGAAGGCTCTTGGGCAAAAGCAGTATTGACTGCAGTTCATGTGATTAACCTTTCACCTAGTACTGCCAAAGGTTTAAAAATGGTAGAAGAGTTATGGATAGGGAAGCCACCATATTATGATCATCTTTGAGTTTTTGGATGTGAAGCATATGTTCATATACCCAAGAATCATAGACAAAAGTTGGACCATAAGTCAAAGAAATGCATTTTTCTTGGTTATGGTTGAGAAGGAAAATTTGGATATCGCTTATGGGATCCTGAAACACTGTTAGTGATCAAAGGTAGTGATGCCATCTTTAATGAGTCTAAGATGCATAAACAGCCCATTAAGGAGGTTGAATTGAGAAGAGTGGTGTTTGAGGATACTAGTCCTCCTTGAGCATGCATAAAAATGCTATACATAGGGAAGTTCAAGAGAATGTCTACTCAAATCATTCTACACATGTTCTTGTTCAGGAACCATTGAGATGTTCTACATGTGTCTCACATCTACCTGATAGATATGTTCTAGATTTAGATTTTGTTATGCTAACAGATGCCGGTGAGCCTTCTTGCTACAAAGAGGCTATGCAGATAGAGGACCATGTCAAGTGGGAGCGTGCCTTGAAGAGTGAGTTGGATTTTATGCACAAGAATGGTCTTGGGATTAAGTACCTTTGCCAAAGGGCAGGAAAGCATTAACATGTAAATGGGTATATAAGCTAAAATTCACATCATATAGTGCTTCTCCAAAGTATAAATCATGAATTGTTGCAAAGGGTTTTAAGCAAAAACATGGTGTTGATTTTGGGGAACTATTCTCTCAAGTGATCAAGATGACTACGTTCTGCATGTTTCTTGCATTCATTGCAATGGAGGACTTAGAGCTGGTCCAAGTCAAAACTGCTTTCTTGCATGGAGATCTTATAGATGAGATCTATATGGAACAACTAGAGGGTTATGTAGTTCCTGACAAGGAATTTCTAGTTTGTAAGCTGAAGAAGAGCTTGTATGGACTTAAAAATCCCCTAGACAATGGTACCAAAAGTTTGATGCTTTTATGAAGTCTCAAGGCTATTCTCGAAGCAATGGGGATCATTGTCTCTAGGCTTAGATGGCAACTTGATATGCTTGATACTTTATGTCAATGATATGTTGATTGCTGGGAAGTCCTCTTATGACTTGTCAATTCTCATAAATTAGGTGAGTTAGACATTTGATATGAAGGACTTCGGGGATGCCAAAATTGTGAAGAGATGGATAAGTATGTGTTTGAAGATGAAGAGGTGTTGCAAAATCCTTGATCTACACCAGCCAAATGAACTCCAGGAGTAGATGGTGGGCCCTTTTAGCTTGCCAATGGGTGTATTAGACACCCTATGTACTTTGGAAGATCACTCTGAAAAAGATAGATCAAAACAGATAAGTTGGAGTTAGCTCAGAGGTGAAAACTTGCTATTCTTGGTTCATACACCTGTCCAGTGTTTTACATACTTCTCTGAGCATAGCAGCAATTAGCTTAATTCCTCTTGGGGAAGTCTAGTTAGCTTAAAGAGCTAACTTTCAAGAGTAATCTCATCAAAAATAACAAAGCACACACTGAGAATGAGTTTTAACAAGTGATGACATCATCCCAATTTTCACGGGCTGCTACAGAAATAGACCAGTGAGCAGAAAAATCATCATAACTCATAATGTAGAAATCCAATGATTATGAAAATTTGTATGGTTATACTAGACAGTAAGGTAAATCCAACAAGCTTTACATCACTGAATTTGGATACGTAACCACTGAGAAACACCTCTGACAAGATGAGTGCAAAAGTCGGGTACCTGACAGAGAGGTGAAGATGAACAGACCGTGTTGACTTCAAATGACCATAACTGAAGATTGCAACATGCAAATGACATGAAAATTTATGAGCATATAATAGACTAATAGAGCTAACTTTACCAAGTTAAATCACTGAAAATGATGCACCAAGCTCAGAGAAAACATCTCTGCAAGCTGACTGAGAAAACTGAGAGTAATGGTAGTGAGTAGTACAATTCACAAGAACATGGAAAGATGAAACCAAATAATCATGAAAATGAAAGTATATTTCTTGTACAATACAATGACTTACTGATACATATGTGTGCCTTGTAATCACACCTTGATATGGCATAAAGCTCAGCTCTTGGAGGTCTTCACATAGGTCTCTCTAACCACGACTAAAACTGCCATCTATTTATAGTTGAGTTTGGGAGGCTAGCTTCCCTCAATCACTCTCCAATCAATCAATGATTGATTTGATTCTCTACCTACCAAAAATCACAAATTCCTGGCTCCTCTTTCCATTCTTAATCAAGTGGACTCAACCACTTAAGATTCTCTTACTTTTACATTCAGTAAACTCTTCAAAAGTTACAAGAGGTAGTTCACAAGTGAACTTTACATAGTCTTCTTTTTAAAGCTTCTTCTAAGACTTTGTGAGACTCAAGCCAATACTTAGGCTTGTCATAGACTTGCTCCAACAGCTCCCCCTCAAGCCAAGTATGCTTGAGGTCTTCAATCTTCCAAGATTACCTGCAAACCTATCATAGCCTTGAATTTGCAAAGCTTTGTACCATCCAATGCTTTGGTTAGAATATCTGCACATTGTTGATGAGTGGACACATATGATATTTGAATCTCTTTGCTTAGAACCTTCTCTCGTACATAGTGATAATGAACTTCAATATGTTTAGTCCTTGCATGAAAAATAGGATTAGCAGCCAAATGAATAGAACTCATATTGTCACCAAAAATAGTTGGAGTTCCAAACTCCAATCCAAGATCTTTGAACAATGTCTTCATCCACATAGCTTCTTGTGTAGCTATGGCAAGACCTCTATATTCAGCTTCAGTAGAAGAGAGAGCAACTGTGGGTTGCTTCTTGGATGACCATGAAATAAGCTTTGAACCTGCAAAGGTAAGATAACCTGAAGTGCTCCTTCTATCTTCCTTGGAGCCAGCCCAATCTGCATCAGAAAATAGCTTCAAACCTAAATCAGATACATAAGGATAATAAAGTCCTTCATTTATGGTTCCTTTGAGATACTTGAGAATCCTTTTGGCAGCATCCATATGTGGTTTCCTTGGTGTGTGCATAAATTGGCTTAGCACACTCACACTGTAACATATATCTACTCTTGTCAATGTGGCATAGTTGAGACTACCCACTAGACTTTGATATGATGTGATGTCCTCTATGAGTTCACCTTCATGTGAGCTCAATTTGTGATTGACCTCCATTGGAGTACCTGCAATCTTACAATCTTGCATCTTGAATTTTGCCAACATGTCCTTAATGTACTTCCTTTGAGTGAGAAACAAACCATGATCTTTGTAGACAACTTCCAAACCTAGGAAGTAGGTAAGTGAACCCAAATCACTTATCTTGAACTCTTCTCTCATCTGATCTTTGATCTTCTTCATACCATCTGCATCATTTCCTGTCAATATAATATCATCTACATATACACATAGATAGATGACCTCGGAATTACTCTTTTTAATAAAGAGTGAAGGATCTGCCTTGCTTGGTTGAAAGCCTTTGTCCTGCAAGAATGAAACAAGCCTGAAATTCCAAGCTCTTGGAGCTTGCTTGAGACCATACAATGCTTTGTTAAGTTTACACACATAATCAGGATAAACTTGATTCTCAAAACCAGGCGGTTGTGCCATATATACCTCTTCTGTTATCCAACCATTCAAGAATGCATTCTTTACATCTAGTTGAAGTATCTTCCAATTCTTGGAAGAGGAAATACTAAGCAAAACCCTAATAGTAGGCATCTTTGCCACAGGAGAGAAAGTCTCCTCATAATCAATTCCCTGAGTTTGTGCAAAGCCTTTAGCCACAAGCCTTGCCTTATACCTGTTAATTGAACCATCGGAATTCTTCTTGAGTTTATAGACCCATCTTGAGCCTATTACCTTCATGGATGAAGTCTTGGGCACCAAATCCCAAGTGTTGTTTTCCTCAAGTGCTTCAATCTCTTCCTTCATTGCATGCTTCCATTCTGTTTTTGCTTTGGCCTCTTCAAATGATGATGGCTCCTCTTGGTTTATGTCCTGTGCTATGTAGATAGAATGTTTAGTTACTAATGAGGTGTCAAACCCATACCTTTCTGGTTTTTTCTTTTCCCTCATAGATCTTCTTAGGTCATGATGTGATGATTCTGCTTCATGTCCAAGTTCCTGCAATTTTGCTTTACCTTTAGACTTCCATGCTTTGATCTTTTCCATGTGAGATTCTTCATCATCCTCTGAGGTGTCTTGTTCTTCTATCTTTGATTGTTCTCTACGAAGCTTTGGAAAATCTTCTTCAAGATCATATGGTAAATTGATCTTCCTGCATGAATCTTCATACCATGAATTGTTCTCATCAAAAACTACATCTCTGCTTACCAAGAATCCTTTGTTGGTAGGGTTGTATAACCTGTAGCCCTTTTGATTGTTGTCATATCCAATAAATACACACCTTTCTGCCTTTGGATCCATCTTGCCTCTAACCTGTGAAGGAACATGAGCAAAAGCAATACATCCAAAAATTTTACAATGATCTAAGCTTGGTCTTCTTCCATTCCAAGCCTCATATGGAGTCATCCCATCAAGGGATTTTGAAGGCAACCTGTTAATCAAGTAAGTGGCTGTAGATACAGCCTCAGCCCATAAGTAATTAGGTAAATGCTTTTCATTTAACATAGACCTTGCAGCTTCAACAATCGTCCTATTCCTCCTTTCTGCCACTCCATTTTGCTCAGGAGTGTACCTTGTAGCTACCTCTCTTTTGATTCCTCTTTCTTGAAGAAAAGAATCAAACTCATGGGAGAAATATTCTCCCCCTCCATCTGACCTTAGCCTTTTTAGTGATTTACCTGTTTGATTCTCCACAAGAGCCAAATATCTTTTGAAACATGAAAAAACTTCATCTTTGTGTTTCATAAAGAATAGGATAGTCCATCTGCTGCAATCATCAATAAAGGAAACATAATACCTTGATCCAGATATTGAAGCTTCCTTGCTAGGTCCCCATACATCTGTATGAACCAACTCCAAGAGATCTCCATGCATATAACCTTTCTTCATGAATGGTAACCTGTGAGACTTTCCAAATTGACATGCACTGCACTTATAAATCATATGTTGTTTTGACAAATTAGGAAGTCCAAGTACACTTTGGTCCCTGCAGATTTTCTTTAATGACCTTTCACCAATATGTGCTAACCTTTTGTGCCATACTTCCAATTCTGTGAGTGTCTGACTACCATAATTAAAGAGAGCAATGTTTCTAGTGTCCTGTAATTCAAATGTGAACAATCTACCTGTCTTTTCACCTTTTGCAATTCTTCTAAATCCTTGACTTGGATCTTCAACAAATGCTCCTGCTTTTGTGAACCTGACTTGCAACCCTTTCTCTACTATCTGCCCCAACACTTATCAAATTCTTTGTAATGGTAGGGACATAGAGTACCTTACTGAGTAGGTTGATGTTTCCATCATGTGCTTTGACATTGCCTATTTTCTCCACAGGATGTTTTGTATCATCTCCTGTTTGTACCTCATGCTTATTCTTTGGATCTTCTAAATCTGATAGGAGTGCCACATTTCCTGCCACATGATTTGAACAACCTGAATCTATGTAGAAAACATGCTCATCAGATTTACCTTGTGGCATAGCCATGTTCATGATCAATAATGAATCCTCTTTGTTTGAGTCTTCTGTGTAGTTATTGTAGTCTCTCCTTCCTTTGTAGCCTCCTTGATAGTTTGAATGATTGTAGTTGTTGTAGTTGCCATGGTAGTTGTTGAACCTTCCTCTTGAGTAGCCATAACTTCCTCTATTGTATCCTCTGCCTCTTTGATTCCTGGAATTCCTAAAGCAATTTTCAGTTGTATGATTAGTTAATCCACAAATAGAACGTGAGTTGGAGTCTTGGGATCTCCCCCTGCCTTGTCTACCTCCTCTTCCTCTACCTCTGCCATGTCTTCCTCTACCTGCATAGTTAGCTTGATATGTACCTGCTTCATCATCCACTTTCTTTGCCTTTCCTTTGTTATCTTTAGACTTGCTTTTATCCGTGTATAAAGCTGAAGATTGATTACCTTTAGAGCTTTCTCCATTTTTGATAAGCTTTGCCTCTTGAGTAAGTAGTTGTCCAATGAGTGTGTTGAAATCAGGTACATGCATGTCCATGTACAAATCCATAGCTGTGGTGAATGCTTCCCACTTATCATCTACCTTCAAGCCATTGATGACCTGCCTTACAATTTGCTCTTCATCTATTACCTCTCCAATGCTTCCCAACTGATTCGCTATGTCCTTGAGCTTTGTGACAAAATCAGTCACATTTTGTTTGGGAGCCTTCTTGAGAGTTGTGAAATCCAGCCATAGTTGATGCTTCCTAGCTTTGGTACTTGAAGAAAAGAAAGCTTCAAGTGCATCCCACACTTCCTGAGATGTCTTACAACTTCTAATGTGAGGCAACAAAAAATCTGAGATAGAGTTGAGGAGATAAGACCTTGCAAGTGCATCCTTGGAGCACCATGTGCTCAATCTTTCTTGCTCTTCTTGTGTTGGTTGACTTTTGTTCCTGAAACTTGGCATAACTTCATCTCCAGCCACATAACCATATAAACTTCTACCTTGGAGATAAGCTTCCATCCTTAATGACCAAGCTGAGTAGTTACCTCTGTCCAATTTGTCAATTGATGAAGGAAATCCATCTGCCATGTTGTCCAACCTTGCTCTGATACCACTGTGAAGAGATGGATAAGTATCTGTTTGAAGATGAAGAGGTGTTGCAAAATCCTTGATCTACACCAGCCAAATGAACTCCAGGAGTAGATGGTGGGCCCTTTTAGCTTGCCAATGGATGTATTAGACACCCTATGTACCTTGGAAGATCACTCTCAAAAAGATAGATCAAAACAGATAAGTTGGAGTTAGCTCAGAGGTGAAAACTTGCTATTCTTGGTTCATACACCTCTCCAGTGTTTTACATAATTCTCTGAGCACAGCAGCAATTAGCTTAATTCCTCTTGGGGAAGTCTAGTTAGCTTAAAGAGCTAACTTTCAAGAGTAATCTCATCAAAAATAACAAAGCACACACTGAGAATGAGTTTGAACAAGTGATGACATCATCCCGATTTTCACGGGCTGCTATAGAAATAGACTAGTGAGCAGAAAAATCATCATAACGCAAAATGTAGAAATCCAATGATTATGCAAAAATTTTATGGTTATACTAGAAAGTAAGCTGAATCCAACAAGCTTTAAATCACTGAATTTGGATAAGTAAACACGGAGAAACACCTCTGACAAGATGAGTGAAAAAGTCGGGTACATGACAGAGAGGTGAAGATGAACAGACCCTGTTGACTTCAAATGCACATAACTGAAGATTGCAACATTCAAATGACATGAAAATTTATGAGCATATATTAGACTTATAGAGCTAACTTTACCAAGTTAAATCATTGAAAATGATGCACCAAGCTCAGAGAAAACATCTCTGCAAGCTGACTGAGAAAACTGAGAGTAATGGTAGTGAGTAGTACACTTCACAAGAACATGGAAAGATGAAACCAAATAATCATGAAAATGAAAGTATATTTCTTGTACAATACAATGACTTACTGATACATATGTGTGCCTTGTAATCACACCTTGATATGGCATAAAGCTTAGCTCTTGGAGGTCTTCACATAGGTCTCTCTAACCACGACTAAAATTGCCATCTATTTATAGTTGAGTTTGGGAGGCTAACTTCCCTCAATCACTCTCCAATCAATCAGTGATTGATTTGATTCTCTACCTACCACAAATCACAAATTCGTGGCTCCTCTTTCCGTTCTTGATCAAGTGGACTCAACCACTTAAGATTCTCTTACTTTTACATTAAGTAAACTCTTCAAAAGTTACAAGAGGTAGTTCACAAGTGAACTTTACATAGTCTTCTTTTCAAAGCTTGTTCTAAGACTTTGTGAGACTCAAGCCAATACTTAGGCTTGTCATAGACTTGCTCCAACAAAAATTAATCTTGACACGTGCATTATAGGAGTAAAAGATGCATATACTTGTCTTAGAGTGACTACAAATCCAAAGTACTTCACAGGTTCAATATGTAAGGTGGAACGGCATTGAGTACACCTTTACCACATATGTGAAATTGAGCAAGGATGATTGTGTTAGTATATGATCAATGTCTACCCCTCATGATTGTATGCACATTTTGTAAGGCCCCCTTTATGAGGAGAAGCCAAGCGTGCATTACCCAATTGATGGGAATCCCAACTTGAATGTTGGATGAAGGTCATATTGGACCATGTAAGATATTATAAGGAAAGGGAGTTACCAGGGTCCCCAATTGTGGGGTCCGGGGCAGCGGTGAGCAGCCCCGGCTGGGGGGTCCAAGGGGGCCAGCGGGCCCCCTGGCTGGGGGGTCCCAGGGGGCCAGCGGGCCCCCTGGTGGGGGTCCGGGGGCAGCGCCCCCGGCACGACGGTAAAGGGAATATTCCATGGAATATTCCCTGTCGGAGTCAGAAAACATTTATATTTGTTAGGTCGGTTCAACCAGTCTAAGCCGTGTATGGCAATTACGCGGGCGGTGGCCGCCCACGCTCTGCCGCCCATGTATTGCCGTCCATGGCAGGCCACCCATGATCCTATATATACATGACTTCTGCACTACCTAAGACACCGAGTTGAGCCAGCATACCTCTACCTTGTATCTCCCTATCTAGAGTTGTCTAGATCACCATTTAAGCTCTACCTTGAGAGCGCACGGGTGGACAACGCCATCATCTTTGTACTTGTTGCTAGTAGAAAATTGTTGAGATTCTCCTATATCTGTTATCTTCTCTGCTATTGCTCCTGTGTTATATTGCGTAACTATTGTCTTACATGGTATCAGAGCTGTAAGGTTCGAATAGCTTGAGAAGTATCATTATTTTAGCCTACTAGCAGACTAGAATATCAGTAGATTATTCGAGTGATTACATGATGGCTTCATTGTCGAACACTAGTCTTGGTGCTTCTGCTAATGTTAATGCTGCACCTATTCGAATTCGTCCACCTGCATTCACTGAAGGGAAGCTGGATGGAACCAACTATACACTCTGGAAGTTCAAAATTTCTGCAATTTTGGACTCCTATGAATTACTTGACACTGTCATGGGACCGATGGGATTGGATCCAGAGCCTATACCAGTTGAAGATCCAGCAAATTCAAGATTGATGATTCAGCCAGATCCAGATCTTCTACGAGCTTGGAAGAGGCGGAATGCTGATGCATTATGTGCGATTGTCACTAGTGTAAGTGATTCTGTGCTTACTTTAGTTCAACATACTACTAAAGCACATGAGGCTTGGGGCATATTGGCTCGACAATATGAGACCAAGAACCACACTAGGATACAGAATTTAGAAAATCAGTTGGCAAATGAAAAGCATTCTGATTCTGAAAAGGCTGAAGATTTTATCAAACGGATAAAGCATCTTCAAGATCAATTGGCTGTAGTTGGTGTTGTTATAACACCAGAAGAGCTGGCTCGAAGATCTGTACGTGTTCTTCCAGCAAAGTATGATGGATTAGTAACAGCCCTTAACACTCAGGTAAGGCCAACTCCTCTTACATTTGAAGAGTTTTGTGCGATGCTTTTAGAAGAAGAGATGCGGCTGAAGAATCGGCAAAGTACAACTGATGCTGCATTCTCAGCAAATGCAAAAGGTAAAGGCTCTTCTGAGGGATCAAAGAAGAAGCCAAAGAAGAAAAAGTTCACAGGAAGTTGCTTCTATTGTGAAAAGAAAGGCCATGCCATCAAGGATTGCAGAAAGAAGCAAGCTGATGAACGGAATGGGACTGTAAAATCATCATGGAAGAACAAAGAGTCTGCAAACAACACAGAGCTGGAACTTTGGGTAGCTATTGAAGAGGTATGTTCATCTGCTCAAGCTCGTGTTGATGAGCCATGGATTTTAGATAGTGGAGCTTCTCGCCATATGACCAGTAAGAAGGATTGGTATAGTTCCCTAATGCCTCTGCGGGAATCCATCAATGTAGTGGTGGGAAATGACTCCAAGTGTCCAGCCAAAGGAACTGGAACCATCTCTTTTATCACTTCTCCAGGTGTTGAGAAAAAGTTATCCGATGTTCTCTACGTACCTACACTCAAAAGAAATTTGTTGTCAGTTTCTGCAATAACAGATCGTGGACTTGAAGTTCACTTCAATAAGAGTGGTGCCGAAATCATGGATTCATCAGGTAATGTTGTAGGTAAAGGGATACGACGGGATAACTTGTATGAGTTAAGTGCTTTAACTGCTACAGAAGATAAAGATGTAAGCAGGTTATGGCACCAAAGATTTGGGCATCTCGGATTTGCAGTTTTGAAGGAGATGCAAGGAACAGGGATGGTTGCTCATTTGCCTGCATTTTCAGATTTGCAGGAACCTTGTGAAGCTTGTATGATGGGCAAGCAACAACGAAAGGCCTTTCCAAGAGAGACCAGCAATCGATCTCAAGCTCCTCTAGAGTTGGTACATGCTGATCTCTGCGGTAAAATGTCTACACCTGCTTTAGGAGGATCTTTCTACTTTTTGCTGTTAGTCGACGATTATAGTAGAAAGATGTGGGTTTATTTCATTCGAGAGAAGGCTGATGCTTTTGAAAAATTTAAAACGTGGCATAAGTATGTAGAAAATGAATCAGGAAGGAAACTGAAGAAATTTAGAACAGATAGAGGAGGTGAATTCTTGTCAACAGAATTCAACAATTACTGTAAGGATCATGGTGTGAAAAGGCAACTTACCACAGCTCATACACCTCAACAAAATGGCGTTGTTGAGCGCAGGAACAGGACAGTAGTTGAAATGGCTCGTTGTATGTTGAAGGCTCAAGACATGCCTGATTCATTCTGGGCAGAAGCAGTCAATACAGCAGTGTACATCCTCAATCGAAGCTACACAAAAGCACTAAAGGGGATGACTCCTCAAGAAGCATATTCTGGTAAAAAGCCTTCAGTTTTGCATTTCAGAATTTTTGGTTGTTTCTGTTATGCACATATTCCTGATTCAACAAGATCAAAGTTGGATTCAAAAAGCAAAAAGTGTGTCTTCCTAGGATATAGTGAAGAGTCTAAAGCATACAGGTTATGGGATCCTGAGGCAAGGAAGATTTTTGTCAGCCGAGATGTGGTGTTTGATGAACAACCACACTTAGTAGAAGATAAAGGTAAATCTACTATCTCATCAAACGGAGAAATATCTCACCTTGTGCCTATCAAAAGACAGGTTAAAGTTGAGGAGGAGGAAACATCTGATGGAGAAATTTCCTCAATAAAAAGCCAACCAGTTGTAGCTGCACAGCGTAAGCCACTACCAAAGTGGGCACAACAGCTCTTTGATGATCACAATCCACATGTAGATGTACCAGAATCATCATCGGATGGATTACGAAGATCAAAGAGAATAGAGGAGCAAAGAAGAGCCTCAGAACACATTGTTAACATGGCTCTAATGGCAGATATCATGGGTTCGATAAAGGAACCTACCACCATTGAAGAAGCCATTGATGATCCAGATTGGAGAGCGGCAATGCAGTCTGAGTATGATAGTATACTCAAAAATGATACATGGGATCTAGTCGACTTGCCGCCAAAGAAGAAGGTAATAGGTACTAAATGGATTTGGAAAGCTAAGTATAAAGCTGCTGGAACATTAGAAAAGTATAAGGCACGATTAGTTGCACAGGGTTTTTCACAGATTGAAGGATTTGATGTTCAAGAAACTTTTGCACCAACAGCACGCATGACAACTATTCGGACGGTACTTGCAGTAGCTGCACAAAAGTCTTGGCCTATTTTCCAGATGGATGTCAAATCTGCATTTTTGAATGGTCACCTCAAGGAGGAGGTATATGTATCTCAACCACCAGGTTTTGAGGTGCCCAATTCAGAAAATAAAGTTTGCAGGTTGAAGAAAGCTTTGTATGGACTTAAGCAAGCTCCACGGGCTTGGTACCAACGAATAGATCATTTTTTCAAAAATATGGGTTTTGAAAGAAGTACTTCTGATGCTAACTTGTATGTAACGAAAAGGGATAGCAAGCTAGTTGTTGTCATTGTATATGTAGATGATTTGATCATTACAGGAGATCATCAAGAACTCATCAATCAAACTCGAATCAGCTTGGGAACTGAGTTTGAAATGACAGACTTAGGTCTACTCCATTTTTGTCTGGGAATTGAAGTATGGCAAAGGAAGGATGGCATTTTCATCTCACAACAAAAATATTCCAAAGAAATTCTCAAGGCATTTGGAATGATGGACTGCAAACCAACTAGCACACCTATGGAGGTAAATCATAAGCTATCTATGGATGATAACATGCCTGATGTAGATGCTAAGAAGTATAGGAAGCTCGTTGGAAGTCTTATTTTTCTGTGCAACACTAGACCAGACATTTGCTATGCTGTTGGAGTGTTAAGCAGGTTTTCCAACAAACCTAAGGAGAGTCACTGGAATGCTGGAATGCGAATTCTAAGGTACATTGCAGGAACCTTGGATTTTGGTATTTTGTATACCACAGGTGATACACTCCAAGGATATTGTGATTCAGATTGGGCTGGAGATTGTGATTCTAGAAAATCAGTTTCTGGATATTGTTTCTCACTTGGTTCAGGAATATTTTCTTGGGTAAGTAGGAAGCAACCAACTCTCGCACTCTCCTCCACTGAAGCAGAGTACAAAGCAGCTTGTTTTGCTTCTTGTGAGGCAGTCTGGTTAAGGAGAATTCTTGCAGATCTAGGCTTTCCATCAAATATGCCAACTGTACTCAAGTGTGATAATCAAAGCTGTATGGCTATTGCAAAGAACCCAGTATTTCATGCTCGCACCAAGCACATAGAAGTACAGTACCATTACATTCGTGAGCTAATTGAAGATGAAATTGTGGAGCTAGAATATTGCCCAACAGAGGCAAATTGTGCTGACATATTCACTAAAGCACTTGGAAGAGAGCAGCTCAACAAGCATCTTCAACAGATGGGCATAGGACCGAGACCTACTTGATTTATCATCGGTAAACATTGAGGGGGGGTGTTAGTATATGATCAATGTCTACCCCTCATGATTGTATGCACATTTTGTAAGGCCCCCTTTATGAGGAGAAGCCAAGCGTGCATTACCCAATTGATGGGAATCCCAACTTGAATGTTGGATGAAGGTCATATTGGACCATGTAAGATATTATAAGGAAAGGGAGTTACCAGGGTCCCCAATTGTGGGGTCCGGGGCAGCGGTGAGCAGCCCCGGCTGGGGGGTCCAAGGGGGCCAGCGGGCCCCCTAGCTGGGGGGTCCCAGGGGGCCAGCGGGCCCCCTGGTGGGGGTCCGGGGGCAGCGCCCCCGGCACGACGGTAAAGGGAATATTCCATGGAATATTCCCTGTCGGAGTCAGAAAACATTTATATTTGTTAGGTCGGTTCAACCAGTCTAAGCCGTGTATGGCAATTACGCGGGCGGTGGCCGCCCACGCTCTGCCGCCCATGTATTGCCGTCCATGGCAGGCCACCCATGATCCTATATATACATGACTTCTGCACTACCTAAGACACCGAGTTGAGCCAGCATACCTCTACCTTGTATCTCCCTATCTAGAGTTGTCTAGATCACCATTTAAGCTCTACCTTGAGAGCGCACGGGTGGACAACGCCATCATCTTTGTACTTGTTGCTAGTAGAAAATTGTTGAGATTCTCCTATATCTGTTATCTTCTCTGCTATTGCTCCTGTGTTATATTGCGTAACTATTGTCTTACAGATTGCCCCAAATTAGATGAGGAAAAGGAATTCATGACCAAAATTCCCTATCAATATTTTGTTGGTAGTCTCATGTATGCTACGGTACCTATGAGACCAAACATTACATTTGTAGTGGGAGTTGTGAGAAGATATATGTCTAATCTTGGCAAGAGGCATTCAAAAGTAGTGAAGATGATTTTAAAATACTTGAGTGGTAGCAATGCCAAGTGTCTATGCTTAGGTAGAGGGAAAGCATCCATTATTGGTTACATAGATTTTGACTATGTTGGTTGTGTAGTCAATTGTAAGTCTACATCAGGGTACATTTTTCATTTTGTTGGGGAAGTTATCTCTTGGAGATCTCTTCTTCAAGAATATAGAGTTTTTTCCACCATACAAACAAAGTACGTTACATCAAGTGATGCATGTAAGGAAGAATTGTGGCTTTCTCGCCTTTCTTGTGATATGGGTTTACCTCAGCATGTACCTCATTTGAGTTAGAGTGCCATTGCTTTGGCCACGAATCCGGTCTATCATGCAAAGAACAAGCACATTGAGGTGACATATCACTTCATTAGAGATTGCTTAGCTACTGAGCACATTATTCTTGAGAAGGTTCACACTCGAGATAATGGTGCAAATTCTTTGACTAAAGCTCTACCACAAGATAGCTTTTGATATTTTTGTCACTTGATGGGGGTTACTTGATTCATGATCTTACACACTCACTTGTATACTATGTAACATGCCCATCAGGTGGGAGGTATAGTTTGTATACTTACACTCATGTATTCTTTATCATTATTTATTTTTCTCCCATAGTTTCTTTGGCCATATTGGCATTTCATGGGAGATGCTTATGGTTAGTGTCCATGTGAAAAGCCAAATGGCCACTAGAAACTTCTTTGTAAATGTTCTTTAATAAAACATATAGCGGCGTGGTTAGTCATAGACTGTGAGTTTGATGACATTTGTAACACCTAAGAAGTCTGTGTTCATGCTCCATGCGTACTGTGTTTTTCTACATATTTTTTAGCCTCTATGCAGAGTACCTTGTGCGGCCCTAGGATCTTGGTTTTCTACCCCGACGATGTGGTCCTCGAGCTCTCGAGAAGGATAGTGCATTTGGGTGCATTACTATTGAAATACTTCAGCTCGAACTTAAGTTCGAGCTTGTTACCTCTTTCTCGCAAAGAGTAGAGACTCAAAATTAAGTTCTAGCCTCTCAATCAGAGAAAATCTCAATCATTTTGGTCATGTACGAGGAGGCTCTAAATCAAACTTACCTTTAGCTTTCATCAATAGATGCTTGAACTTAAGCTCAAGCCTCTTAGTTATTTATCCAAAAGAGTGAAGAGGCTTAGCCCTTGCACCAAAACAATTATAGGCTCAAACTTAAGTTCGAGCCTCTCAACCAAATTAAAATTGAGTCTTTTTATTGGAAAATTTGAGAATCAAACTTAAGTTCGAGGCTTTTACATATTATGACACTGGAGCTTAAGTTCAAGCCTCCCCCAAAAGACTAGTGTCTCTAAGCCAACTCTATCTTAAAATTTGATTGAAGGATGCTCAAACTTAAGTTTGAGCTTGTTACATCTTCCACCCTAAAGAGTTAAGAGGCTCAAATGTAAGTTTGGACCTCTCAACATTTCGACCAAAAAGAGTAGTGTATCTGTTAACTATACCTTGAGCGTTGCTGGAAAGACACTCGAACTTAGGTTTGAGCCTATTAGCTCTTGCATCCAAAAGATAAAAAAATCTTGAACTTAAGTTCAATCCTCTTAGCTCTTTGGCCCAAACGAGTATTGGATCAAACTTAAGTTTGCACCTCTAAATCCAATTAAATTTGAGTCTTCTTGTTCACATGCTAAGTTTGAGCTTCTCAATCAACTTAAATTTGAGTCTCAAATTTAAATTTGAGCGTCTTAGCACTTCCACCAAAAAGACTAAAGTTTCAAAGAGGTTTGAACTTAAGTTCAAGCCTCTCAATCCAATTAAACTTGAGTATTTTTTTCCATGTGCTAAGAGACAAGCCTCTTAATCAACTTAAGTTTGAGCCTCTTATATTTTGCTTCCAAATGAGTGGTATCTCTGACTCAATTTAAATCCTCTCAAGTCAAATCTACCCTTTATCTTGTAGAGGCTCACACTTAAGTTTGAGGGTCTCGATCGATTTAATTTTGAGTATTTTTTTTTCAAAAGCTATGAGGCTCGAGCTTACGTTTGTGACTCTGAAGCCAAATCTACCTTGAGTCAAAGAGAGGATCAAACTTAATTTGCACCTATTACCTTTTCCTCCCAAAGAGTAGAGGCTCCAACTTAAATTCAAGCCTCTCAATCAAATTCAATATGGGTATTTTTGGTCATATGTGAGGAGGCTTGAGCTTATGTTTGACCCTATCATTTAACTTTATTTTGATTTTGAGTCTCTCAATCAACTTAATTTTGAGTGTTCTTGGACATATGCTATGAGGCTTGAACTTAAGTTTGAGCCTCTTAGCCTTTCTACCCAAAATGGTCACCTCTATAAGTCAAACTTACATTCAGCTTCCATAAAAAAGAGGCCCAAACTTAAGCTCGAGCCTCTTAGATCTTGATGTGACAATTGCACATAATGCATCAGCATTCCGCCTCTTCCAAGCTCGTAGAAGATCTGGATCTGGCTGAATCATCAATCTTGAATTAGCTGGATCTTCAACTGGTATAGGCTCTGGATCCAATCCCATCGGTCCCATGACAGTGTCAAGTAATTCATAGGAGTCCAAAATTGTAGAAATTTTGAACTTCTAGAGTGTATAGTTGGATCCATCTAGCTTCCCTTCAGTGAATGCAGGTGGACGAATTCGAATAGGTGCAGCATTAACATTCGCTGAAGCACCAAGACCAGTGTTCAATGATGAAGCCATCATGTAATCACTCGAATAATCTATTGATATTCTAGTCTGTTAGTAGGCTAAAATAGTGACACTTCTCAAGCTATTCGAACCTTACGACTATGATACCATGTAAGAGAATAGTTACGCAATATAACATAGGGGCAGTAGCAGAGAAGATAACAGATATAGGAGAATCTCAACAATTCACTACTAACAGTAAGTACAAAGATGATGACGTTGTCCACCCGTGCACTCTCAAGGTAGAGCTTAAATGGTGATCTAGAGAACTCTAGATAGGGAGATACAAGGTAGAGGTATGCTGGTTCAACTCAATGTCTCAAGTAGTGCAAAAGTCATGTATATATACGATCAAGGGTGGCCTTCTGTGGACGGTTATACATGGGCGGTAGAGCATGGGCAGCCACCGCCCGCATAATTGCCATACACGGCTGACCAGTTGAACCGACCTAACAAATATAAATGATTTTTGACTCCGAGAGTGAATATTCCATGGAATATTCCCTTTACTATTACGTCCGGGGTGCTGCCTCCGAACCCCCAATAGGGGGCCCGCTGGCCCCGTGGGACCCCCGCCAGGGGGCCCGCTGCCCCCCTTGGACCCCCCTACCGGGGCTGCTCACCGCTGCCCCGGACCCCATTGGGGACCCTAGTAACTCCCTTTCCTTACGATACCTTACATGGTCCAATATGACGTTCATCCAACATGCAAGTTGGGATTCCCATCACTTGGGTAATGCATGCTTGGCTTCTCCTCATAATGGGGGCCTTACAAAATGTGCATAGAATCATGAGAGGTAGACATTGATCATATACTAACAAAGGTTTGAACTTAAGTTCAAGCCTCTCAATCAAATTAAACTTGAGTATTTTTGTCCATGTGCTAAGAGACAAGCCTCTTAATCAACTTAAGTTTGAGCCTCTTAGATTTTGCTTCCAAATGAGTAGTATCTCTAAACCTCTCAAGTCAAATCTACCTTTTATCTTGTAGAGGCTCAAACTTAAGTTTGAGGCTCTCGATCGATTTAATTTTGAGTATTTTGTTTTCAAAAGCTATGAGGCTCGAGCTTACGGTTGCGACTCTGAAGCCAAATCTACCTTGAGTCAAAGAGAGGATCAAACTTAATTTTGCACCTATTACCTTTTCCTCCCAAAGAGTAGAGGCTCCAACTTATATTCAAGCCTCTCAATCAAATTAAATATGGGTATTTTTGGTCATATGTGAGGAGGCTCAAGCTTATGTTTGACCCTATCATTTAACTTTATTTTGATTTTGAGTCTCTCAATCAACTTAATTTTGAGTGTTCTTGGTCATATGCTATCAGGCTTGAACTTAAGTTTGAGCCTCTTAGCCTTTCTACCCAAAATGGTCACCTCTCTTAGTCAAACTTACATTCAACTTTCATAAAAAAGAGGCCCGAAGTTAAGCTCGAGCCTCTAAGATCTTGATCCAAAAGAGCTAAGAGGCTCAAACTTAAGCTCGAGTCTTTTATCCTTTGCACCAAAATAAGTAGAGGCTCGAACGTAAGTTCAACCCTCTCCATCAAATCAAAATTGGGTCTTGTTGGTGGAAAAGTTGAGAATCGAACTTACATTGGAGCCTCTCATATGTTGTGAGCCTTGAATATAATATCGATCCTCTTAAATTTGCCACCCAAATGACTAGTGTCTATAAGTCAAAGGTGAAAGAACTTGGAGAAGATTGTAGGAGGTAAAAAAGTGAGTTGCAAAGGGACAAAGTTTGGTCTAGCAAACCAGCAAAGGACAAGCCCTTGAGATTATGAAGAATCAAAAAGAACTTATAGGCATGTGATAAGTGCAATAGAATTCACTATTTACTTTAGAGCATCAAGGAGAAAGATTCCATACAAAACAAATAGGTTTGCATATCGACTAGATAAAAAAACTTACTACTTTTGAATGAGACAATGAACTTCAAATGCTCATAGCGACGAATGTGATTACAATGGGAAAACATCCTTTTATGGGAGTGATAAACCAAGGGCTGAGTGTATATAATGCACAAGAGTACAAGAAATAAGCAAAATATGCTTATGGAATGAACCAGACACTCAACAGTGGTAACTCCTATTTTTCAAGAATATGGAGAGATTGACCGTGAGATAGAAAAATTGAGATTTCTTGAAATTTACTAAATCAAACACTTTCACAATTTATAGGCACAAACTAAACACTTTTCTAATGCATTCTCTCGAATAAATGTTGCAGATCTATAGAGAGAGCACTAGCCTCTACAAGCTTATTGTTGTTGAAGAAGATGATGTAGAAAATTGAATGAGCAAGACAATGATGGCCACAAGTGTATGTATATTGCTTCTATGTAATGTAAAAGTGATTTGAAGTCTTTATATAGAGTCTTGAAGTGCTTTTTGACTTGTACAAGTGTATTTTGGATTCAAATTAAGGTGGTAAAGGTTGTTGGAGGGAATCAATTCACTTTCCTGCAATCTAAGAAAAGTGCAGATCTAGTTTGATCAACTTTTAGGTGATTGATTCCTAATCAACCACCACAAATTCGTGGAAGATTACCTCTTTTTTTTTTTCCTTTTACATTTTTAAATCTCTAGGCTTTTACATTGGTAAAAGATACATAAAAATGCGTTGAAAAAAAATACAACAAATGAGCATGAGTAAAAGAACTCTCCTACCGATATTCTTTTGATGTAATCCAAACGATAGCTTTTGATGTGGATCAAATCCACCTCAAGCATAGTGTAAGCTTGATGTTCCAATAGCTCCCCCTCAAGCTAAAGTATTCTTGAGTCTTCATTCTCTGATAGGTTGAATACCTACCATAGCTTTGAATCTACAAAGCTTTATTCCATCAAGTGCCTTCACCATCATATCTGCTACTTTTTAGCGGGAACAAAAGAAATGTCAATCTCCTTTGCCATGAGATTCTCTTTGATGAAGTGATAATGAAACTATATTTGTTTGGTTTTTGCATGGAGAATAGGGTTTTCTACTAGATGCATGGAGCTTAAATTATATCCAAATATGTGAGGTTTGGAATTCAAAAGTCCCAAATCTGTATACAATGCTTTTAACCATATTGCCTCTTCAGTCGCTACAATCAAACCTTTGTACTCTGTTTTAGTTGAGGATAAAGCAGCTGTTGGTTTCTTCTTGGAACTCCATGACACTAGCTTTAGAAGAAGTAACCAAAGGTACTTCTTTATCATCCTTAACTCTTGCCCAATCTACATTTGAATGGATTTTGATGTCCAAATCGAAAGAGTAAGGATAGAATATACCTTCATTGATGGTACCTTTGAGATACTTAACACTAGTTCTGTACTAGGACACTTGAGTGTCCTGGGACACTTAAGTGTCCTGCTTTTACATCAAATTGATTGATTTTTATGGATGACACCCTTGAGGCTTTGATGGCATACTCACTTGGATTTGATAGCCCACATCATGTAATTTTAGAGAAAAATATAATCTTTAACATTTTACAACTTCACATGGGTTATTAAATGAAGAAGAAAATGGGAAATTTTAAAAACTCAACTTTTAGCATAACTGAAAAAAGAACACTAATCAAACATTTTGACAGATTGGATATGTTTTAGGAAATGGAAAGCTATTCATCGACTTTGGTAGTGTAAATCAAGTGTCTAGGGATCTCTAGAGAAGATTGAACACTTACGTAAGTGATAAACATGGACTCAAAACTTGTCATCTCTAGAGCACTTCCATTTATCACACCTTTTAAAGAATGGCTCACTATAATTTGTGTGTAAGTGAGATTGCAAAGAACTAGCAAGTTATCAATGGATAACCTTCATACTCATTGAATGCATATTTTTATTCAAAGTTAGAAGGCCTCTGCTTTGAGATAGTAGCCATTGCATTTGGTGTTGACTTTCATGCTGAATCGGCAAAGCATATATTTCTATGTTCATGAAAAGAACATAGCTCCAAACGTGGAATAAAAAATTATGATGAAAAATAATAATTATTTAAATGCTATTCTAAGTATTAAACCTTCCAAAATATGTTTTCATGCCATGTTTCATTCCTAATCTCATCAAATAATATGTGATCCGCAATGGTGATTGTGATAAGAATGAAAAAAATTGGCAAATATATTTTATTTGACAAAAAGAAGACGGCATCCATGATGGAAATAATGAAATGTTTTCAAATGATCCTTATCATTTTATGATATCGAAGATTATATCAAAGACTTTTGAGTATATTATTTTTAGTATGTGTTGATGTGTGCAAGGGATTGTGTGTTTATGCATATAAAAACTATCAAAAAAATATTTTTACTAAATATGTTAAAACTATATATTATTTTGATCCTATAGGTACATGACTCTTGTTTCTTGGTAGGAACTAGTTTATTTTCTTGGATATCAAGATAAATGTTTGTAATTTGGCATTATTTCAATAGGATGTCAATATTTGTATATGTATATATTGGTTGGTGTCCACACATATATCTACTTTGTTTGGTCTACATAGATCTAAAAAACTTGGTTGATTTTCATAGATTGGTAGTTTCCTTATGTGTACACTTTGTTTGATGTCTTATTTTCTTGCCTCATGAGAAGAAATTGGATCTCTTCCATAATTTTACATGCTTCATTATGTGTCCATAAACTATTCATGATTGTATTTGTAGAATTTGGTTGATGCCCACACAACAGAAGATTCTTGGTTGTGTCCAAAGATGTAAAAATTTTGGTGTATTTCAATAAATTATTTAGCCTCGTATATGTAAGCTTTGTTTTTTTATCTCACACATTTTCTACTTGGTAACTTGAATTTCTACACCTTGGATGATGTCCATAAATTCTTTTGAGTCATATATGTAGGTTTTAGTTTTTTGTTTTTGGTGACTAGAGTCATAGAAATTGATTTTATATGTGTATACCTTGGTTTTTGTCTTCATACCTTGTTTGATTGTTGGCATATTTGTACACCTCTATGGATTCCCATAAGTTTGTTTGAACCATGTCTAGAACTAGTTGCTGTTTTTGGTGTACAAAGTCAAAATAATTGATTTTATTTGAATTGAAATGATTTTTCTAAGTGAATTTGAGGTTCATACTATGTTATCTATGTTTCAAGGAATGTGTATAGTTTTTTCTTTCATATGATGACTATTTTTCTTTTGATAAAAATATATTTGATTAGAAATTTTCATCCTGTTCACTACCATAACATCTTGAGAGGTTATTTACATGAACACAAAACATGATTTATTGTGTTTTATAATTTTTCATAAACCTTTGAATTGTATTTAATATGTGTGTTAAAGGATTTTCTCAAGTTCTCTTTGTAGAAGGTATGTGATTTTTTGGAAAATTGTCAAAAAAGGACACTTAAGTGTCCTATTTTGGTACCAAAATAGTGTTAAGTACTCCCTTAGCTCCATCCATGTGTGGTCTTCTTGGGGATTGCATGAATTGCCTTAGCACTCCTATGCTATATGAGATTTATTCCCTTGTATGAGTAGCATATATCAAGCTACCTACCAAGCTTTGATATTCTTTCATGTCTTCATTTTTCTCACCTTTATAAACACTAAGTTTATGATTCATCTCCCAAGGTGTACTTGCAGGTTTAGTGTTCTCCATTTTGAGCTTAAGAAGTAGATCTTGAATGTTTCTCCTGTGAGTCAAATACATTCTTTCATCTGTGTATATGACCTGCATACCTAGGAAATATGTGAGAACACCTAAGTTAGTGATTTTGAACTCCTCTAGCATGTGTCTATTGATCCTTTGACTGACATTCCGATCATCACTTATCAGAATAATATCATCTACATATGCACATAGATAGATAACCTTATTGTTACCCCTTTTGATGTATAGAGATGGACCTGAGTTGCTATGTCTAAACCCTTGATCTTGAAGGTATGTAACCAACCTGTAATTCCAAGCTCTAGGAGCTTGTTTCAATCCATAGAATGCTTTCATAAGTGAGCAAAGAAAATATGCATGATTAGGGTTCTCAAAACCTATTGGTTGTGACATGTATATCTCTTTACTTATCCAACCATTTAGAAATGCATTTTTTACATCAAGTTGGAGGAGTCTCGAATTTCTTGCAGTAGCTACACTTATCAATGTTTTGATTGGAGTCATCTTTGCAACTAGTGAGAATGTCTCCTCATAGTCTATACAATGAGTTTGTGAGCATCCTTTGGGAACTAATCTTGTCTTGTACCTACAAACTAATCCATCTGATTTTCTTTTATCTTTGTATATCCATCTACAACTAATTACCACATTGGAACTAGATCCCAAGTGTCCATCTCCTTCAATGCATCTATTTCTTCTTTCATGGCTTTTTCCCAATTGGGGTTTCCCTTTGCCTCTTCATAGGTTGAGGGTTCCCTTGAAATAAATTCTTTTGCCAAGTAGATCGAGTACCTTGTAACAAATGTGGAATCATATTCATACCTTTCTAGTTGTTTCTTCTCTCTTCTAGATCTTCTAGGAGCTTGCTTAGAGCATTCTCCACACTCCTGCATCTTTGTTATGCCTCTTGACTTCCATAGTTTGTAATGTCTTTTCCTTTGATCTTGTTCATCATCTGTATCACTTCTTGGATCTAGGACCTGTGTATCATGCTTTCTTCCTAATTGATAAGAATCAGAATCAAGATCATATGGTAGAGTTACCTTTTTTTGTCTTGATCATACCAAGTCTTGTGTTCTTCAAACACGACATCTCTACTTGTAGTCAATTGCTGGGTTGAAGGATTAGAGAACATGTAACCCGCCTGAGCTAGGTCATACCCAATAAACACTACCTTTGTTGCCCTTTCATCTTGCTTAACTTTATTTGTGATGGTACATGAACATAAGCTAAACAACCAAACACCTTAGAATGTCCAAGACTAGGTTTTCTTCCATGCCTTGCTTCATAAGGAGTCAGATCTTGAAGTAATTTGGATGGTAGACTATTGACAAGGTACATAGAATTTGAGATAGCCTTTGCGCATAGATAATGTGGCAACCTCTTCTCCTCAAGCATTGTTCTGGCTGATCCAACCAATGCTATGTTTCTTCTCTCTACAATTCCATTCAATTGAGGAGAGTACCTTGTAGTCACTTCCCCTTTTGATACCTTTATCATGCAAGAACGCATCAAACTCTTTGGAGACATTTCTCCCACTCCATCAAATCTAAGCTTCTTGAGTGATCTACCTGTATGATTCTCCACATGTGCTAGATATGTTTTGAAGCAATCAAACACTTCATCTTACTCTTGATAAAGTACAAAATAATCCACCTACTATGGTCATCAATAAATAAGACATAATACCTTGATCTTGCCAATGAAATTGTTGGGATGTATTCTTTGTGGTTCAATGGTTGTCCTTGTGCCTTTCAAATATGAGATGCATCACACATGTTGATCATGTATTGCCTTGATAGGTTTCGCAGACCTAGAACACTTTTATCCATGCATATATCCTTCAAGGTTCTTTCATTCACATGAGCAAGTCTCTTATGCCACAATTCAATCTCATTTAGGATTTGAGACCCAAAAATGAATATAGCTATGTTCCTAGTTTCTCCTACTTCAAAAGTAGAGAGTCTACCATGCTTCTCACTATTGGCTATCTTCTTGAAGCCTTGACATGGATCTTCCACAAAAGCTCCATCTTGGTTAAAACAAACTTACAAGCCTCTTTCAACTACTCAACCTACACTTGTTAGGTTTTTGGTGATAGAGGGTACATATAGAACCATACTCAAAATGTTTGTTGTGCCATTGGAAGCTTTGACATTACCAATCTTCTCCACATTGTGCTTTGTGTCATCCCTTGTTTGTACTTCATGTCTATGGTTTGGGCTTTCCGAATCAGATAGAAGAGCAATGTTGCCTGTAACATGATTTGAACATCGGAAATCTATGTAGAACAAATGATCATCTTCTTTACCTTCTTTGTGGCTTAGATTCATTAGAAAAAATTAGTCTTCACGTAGTTGATCTTCTGGATTATTGTTGAGGTCCCTTCTATTATAGCCTTTATTGTTATTGTTGAAGTTCTGTCCACCTCTAGGTGCTATATTGCCACCCTATCCACTAGTTCCACTTCCTTTCTAGGTCTTCCCATTGAGCCAACAATTCTGAGTGGTGTGATTGGTCTTATTGCGGATGGCACCGGTTGAACATTTGCACCTTTGGCTTTTTCATGCTTTGGTCCCTTCTTCTTGCCTTTCCGGTTGCTTCTTCTTGCCTTCGAGCTTCTTATCCTTCTTATCTGCATATAGAGTAGTGGTTGAATGATTCTAGTAGGAGTTAATTTCCTTTATGCTATTGTTGGTCTCTTGATTGAAGTGTTTACCAAGAAATATGTTGAAGTTTGGAGTTTGGACATCCATGCTGAGATCATAAGCTGTGGTGAAGGATTGCCATTGCTTATCACTTTGAATCCAATTGAGAATCAGCCTCATGATAGCCTCTTATTTAGTGAGCTCTCTAATGGATGCTAGCTGATCAGAAACCTCCTTAACCTTGGTAACAAACTCTGTGATGCTTTGTTTAGGTGTCTACTTCATTTGGTTGAACTCGATCCAAAGATGATTCTTTCTTTCTTTGGTACTAGCAGAAAGGAAAGTCTCTAGGCCATGCCAAGTCTCTTGAGATGTCTTGAATCCTCCAATATGTGGTAAAAGAAATTCAGAGATATATTTTAGTATGTAGGACCTTGCTTGATCATCCCTTGTGCACTAAAGTGTGAGCTTATTTGTCTCCTCTTGTGTAGGTCCACCCTTGGATCTTGCAAAAGGAATAGCTTCATCACCTACTAAAACTCCATTTTGATTTCCCAAGCCACATAGTATTGTCAATCAAGATTCTCAATCATTGACAAAAAGCTTTCATGCATCTTGATCTAGCTCCGATACCACTAAAAGAACTCAGAGAAGCTTGTAGGAGGTAGAATAGTGAGTTTCAAAGGGATGAACTTCGGTCTAGCCAACCAGCATAAGACCAACCCTTGAGCTTAAGGAGAATTGAATAGAACTTATAGGCATGTGATAAGTGCAATAAAATTCATTATTTACTTTGGAGAATTAAGAAGGCACAATCGATACAACACTGATAGGTTTGCGTAGCGACTAGCTAAAAGAAAGTACTATCTTTGCATGAGACAACAAACTTCAAATGCTCATAGCAACCACCCTGATTACAATTGGAAAGAAGCCTTTTATGGGCGTTATACACGTAGGGTTGAGTGTATATAATGCACAAGAGTACAAGAAATAAGCAAAATATGCTTTTGGAATGAACCAAACACTCAACATTGGTAGAGATAGACCTAGAGATAGAAAAAGTGAGTTTTCTCCCTATTTACTAAATCAAATTCCTTGAAAATTTACAACAATAAACTACATCTTAATACTTTCCAATACCTTCTCTCTCATCAAATTTAAAGCTCTATAGAGAGAGAAGCAATGTTTGCAAGCTTACTGGTGTTGAAGAAAATAATGTAGAAAATTGAAGGAGCAAGACAATGATGGTCACAAGTGTATGTATATTGATTCCATGTAATGTACAAGTGATTTGAAGTCTTTATACAGACTCTTTAAGTGCTCCAAGACTTCTACAAGTGGATTTTGAATTCAAATGGATGTTCTAAAGGTTGTAGGAGTGAAATAATTTACTTACCTATAATCTAGGAAAAGTGAAGATCTAATTTGATCCAGTTTTACGTGATTGATTGCAAATCAACCACCACAAATTTTTGAGATATTAGATCTCTTTTTTTACTTTTACATGTTTAAATCTCTAGGCTTATACAAGGATAAAAGATCCATAAAAACTCTTTTAAAAAATTACAATAAATGAGCATGATTAAAAGAAACCTCCTACAAATATTCTTTTGACATAATCCAATAGATAGCTTTTGATGTAGATCAAATCCACCTCAAGCATAGTTTAAGCTTCTTGTTCCAACAAAATGTACCTTGATCATTGATCAAAAGGCACTCGAACTTAAGTTTGAGCCTATTAGCTCTTTCACCCTAAAGAGGTAAGAGGCTCAAGTGTGTCACATTTTCCACCAAAAAAGAGTACTATCGCGATCAAATCTACCTTGAGATTTGATTGAAAGATGTTGGAACTTAAGTTTGAGCCTCTTAACTCTTGCATGCAAAAGAGCAAAGAGGCTAGAACTTAAGCTCGAGCCTCTTAGCTCTTCAGCTGAAAAAGAGTATAGGATGGAACTTAAGTTCGAGCCTCTAAATCAAATTCATTTTGATTCTTCTTATTCGTATGCTAAGTTTGAGCTTGTCAATCAAATTAAGTCTGAGTCTCTAAGGAGGCTCAAACTTAAGTTCAAACCTCTTAGCTCTTCCATCAAATAGAAGAGTCTCAAAGAGGTTTAAAATTAAATTCGAGCCTTCAAACATATTAAAGTCTAGTCTTTTTGTTCATATGATATGAGACAATCCTCTTAATCCATTTAAGTTAAGTTTGAGACTCTCAATCAAACTTGTGTCTTTTTGGTTATATATTACAAGGCTCAAACCTAAGTTAAAGCCTCTTAGCTTTTGCACCCAAAAGAGTAATATCTCTAACTCAATTTGGCTCCTATCAAGTCAAACTTTACTCTCACCTCACAGAGGTGCGAACTTAAGTTTCAGCCTCTCAATCAACTTAAGTTTATGTATTTTTTATCATAAGCTATGAGGCTTGAACTTAAGTTCAAGCCTCTAAAGACAAATCTATGTTGAGTGAAAGAGAGGTCTGAACTTAAGTTTGAGCCTATTACCTCACCCTCTCAATGCGTGAAGGCTGGAACCTAAGTTTGAACCTCTCAAACAAAGTAAATCTGAGTCTTTTTTGTCATATGCAAGAAGGCTTGAAATTAACTTTGACCCTCTCTATGAACTTATGTTTTGAGTTTGAATCTATCAATCAACTCATCATGTCTCTAAGTCAAAATAAGTTTGAACTTTGATAAAAAAAGGGCTCTCACTTTAGTTTGACCCTATTGGCCACTTCATCAACAAAATAGATCTTTGAACTTAAGTTAGAGCCTCTTAATCAAATTAAATTTGAGTCTTTTTGGAGGAAAATTTGAGAATCATGCATAAGTTTTCGCCTCTCATATGTTATGACACTCGTACTTTAGTTTTAGCCTGTGAGCTTTTCCACCTGAAAGACTAGTATCTCTAAGTCAAATCTACCTTGAGCTTTAAAGGAAAGAGGCTCCAAGTTAAGAAAGAGCCTATTTTCTCTTCCATGCAAAAGATCTAAGAGTCTCAAAATTAAGATCAAACCTCTCAACATTTCCCTAAAAGAGTAGTCTCTTAGTCATCAACATAACTGATCAAATTTGAAATGTATGTTAATATCACTAATTTAGAATACATAATAAAAAACTCAATCTTTTATTAGGAAGGTAATATAATTAATGCATTAATAAAATTTTAAAGTCTAAAATTCAACTTTTAGCAAACTAGAGATATTAATATTGTTGGATTTTGAAGTCTATGGAAGCATGCAAACATCACAATGAAGAAGAAGAAACTTGGAGTGCAACACACAATATTGAATGTATCACCAAGAGAATGTACAAAGATAACTAGATCATTAGGGTAGTATGCGTATATACAAGCCATGGGAAATAAACCTCCTAAAGAGGGAAAAAAGTGCCCTAGCAGTCCTAGTGTGTTTTCACACATCACTACCTAAATATATCAACAAATCCCCCCTAGGAGAGATGCAATGAGCAAGGGGTTGGCACACATGTATGAGGAAGTGCCAAGCTATGTGGAATCAATCTACAAAAGAAAGTAAGCCCTAAGCTTTGTGGAAAGCTTCAAAGTTCTACCTAGGTAGAGCCTTTGTGAAAAGATCTACAATGTTCTCTTGTGTGGGCACATATGCCAAACTGATCTCTCCAACAGAGAACCTCTACCTAACATAATGATAGTGCGAGCATGGAACATAGGGTTCCTCGCAACTGCCAATGCACTCTAACTGTGAGTGAAGATGGTGATGGTAGAAGACTAACCAACACCCAAATCATCCATAAGCCATCTGAGCCAAACACACTTAATAGTCGCTATGAAAGTTGCCCTGTACTCACGCTCACAACTAGAAGTTGCCATAGTGGACTACTTCTTGCTCAAGCATGAGATACATGAGCTACCAGGGATGAAGAAAAATCCACTAGTGGACACAGAAGTATAATAGCAACTAGCCCTGTTAGAGTCTGAAAAAGCATGTAAATCTGGTGATAGTGATCCCCCTTTGGGATATAACAATCGAAGTAGTTAGGTGCCACTCAATTAGAGAAAGATGCGCTTAACTTCCAGCCAATGCGTGACACCTGGACAGTGCATAAACTTGCTCATTTGTGAGACATCAAAGTGAATATATGGCCAAGTAATGCATAAATAAAGCAAGCATCCAATAGCATGTCAATAGAGAACAACATCAAATGCATCCCTAGCATCATGAAGACTTAATTGTAAACCTATCTCCATAAGAGTGGCAATAGGTTCATAGTCTTCAAGGCCAAAACACCATTAATGTGTCAATATATTTTTCTTCATACAAAGTTATCTTTTCATCAACTTGCATAAAATGAATGTGCAAATAATGATGCAAATGGCCGAAATTTGACATCTCAAATGAGCCATGCAAGTCAACTTTAAGATTAGCAATATGCTTCTCATGAAGACTAGTGAGCAGCATGTCATCAACATAGACAACAATGATCAGAAGCACATCATTTGCATGCTTCACATATAAGTTGCTCTTAGTTCCACTATTTTCAAAACCATGTGCAATCAGGTAGGCATGTATTTTTTCATATGAAGCATGAAGTGATTGCTTCAAACCATATAATGCCTTTTTTTAACTTGCACACTTGGTTCTCATGCCCTTTTTGCACAAATCCATAGGGCTGAAAAACATACACGTCTTCATGCAAGTCACCATTTAGAAATGTATTTTTAATGTCTAACTCATGTACATTCCAACCATGATGAGCTACAAGTGCATAAATGCTACAAACAATAGTCATTTGGCATGTAGCAGCAATGGTATCATCAAAATCAATGCCTCTTTCCTGAGCATATCAAAATTAATGCCTCCTCAATATCAACCCTCTCATCAACAAGTGCATCATGCAAATCTGCATAAAAAATGGAATGACCTGCAACATCACATGAAACCTCTAAAGGCTAAGAATTTTCCTTATTAGGACCAACACTAGTTTGTCCACCTATAAAAAGAGGAATCAAAGTGTCATATATGCCTTTGGAGCTAACTCAAGTCTCCTTAGTACATGCAATTAATGGCTCATTGGCATCTTCCACAAAAACAACACCACATCTAACTTGAATGGGTTTGGTATGTGGATGATACAGATGATTGCGTTTGCATTTAGAACTATACACAACAAAAATACATTTCACTAATTTATCATCCAATTTTGTGCATTTTTGTTTAGAAACAAATGCATATGCCAAGCAACCGAAAACACACAAGTGAGAAAAAAATGGTGTACAACCATGCCAAGCCTCATATGGAGTGATAGAACACAATGCTTTAGTGGGACACATGTTAAGTCCATATGCTGCACACATAATAGCCTCAATCCTGAAACTATGTGGTAAAGCTTGACTCTTGACCATGCACCTCGCCATCTCCATGAGTGACCTTTTCTTCCTTTCAACAACTACATTCCATTGCGGTGTACATGGAATTGTACATTTATGTTTTATCCTATGTCAACCAAGAATGCATTAAAATCAGAAGACATATATTCACCCCCTCCATGAAAATGGAGGGTGTCCATTTTGCATGCTAACACATTTTCATTCAAAACCTAAAACTATTTGAAGCACACAAATACTTTGGGCTCTACGTTCAATGGATATACACATGCATGCCTAGAAAATCATCGATGAAAGTCACGAAGTAAAGATAGATCCCAAAAGAAGGTGTCTACATACGACCACAATCATCAAGCAACAATTTCTTTGTAGTTCGAATTGAACCATTTTTTGGGAAGGAGGAAGTCTACATTTTGCCCAAAATACAGCCTTCAAGGACATGTTTAACAAGTGCCTCAATTTTGGGCAAAGGGGACACCATTTTAGATTTCTACAGGCATAACAAACTAACAAAAATCAGATTACCAAAGTGTGCATGCAAAAGCTTTGCATCTGTCATAGCTTGAGAATCTTGAAGTGCACATGCTAAGTCATTCGTAGGTTTTGCATAATCTATGAACTTATACAACCCGTGACATAACATTCTAGAAGCAATAATGATGTTGCCATTTGTCGGATCATGAACTATACATCCATCATTAACAAATTTCATGACCATGCCAATCTTGGCTAATGCCGAAACTTATAACAGATTCTTATTGATCCTTCGTAGAAATAAAGCATCTGACAATGTAAAAGAACTACTATGAGTAGTAGTGAAAATGATCTTACTAACTCCCATAATAGGATAAGATGAGTTTTTGGCGCAAGAAAGTGTTTTCTAGTACCATCAAATTATGTATATCAAAAATTGACCAAAGAATAGGTGTGCACATTAATGAATGATTTTGTCGTGGCTCCTAGCAAGAATGAAATTCTTGCAATTGTTATGCCTATTAATAGAAGCAGTAGAAAACCTCTAAAAACTTTGTCTCATGATAATATTGATAACTTTAAGTATGGATAATATCTAGACAACATTCAATCACTACAACGAAAACTTTGCAAAGTGTTAACGCACCTACGGTGACATTTCATTTATGACAAAAATTCAGATATAGGAAAGTGAAGATTATAATTAATTTCCCTCCAAAAATTATGAGGGAGATCTTGAAATAAACTAATTTTATGGTGGGAAATTCATTATAGAAGGAACCATTTGTGGATCAACTTCTACAAGCTAGATCTCAATGTCCATCCAAACCTCCTCTAGGTGTTAATCCGAGTAAAATAGAATTTTTATCATCGTACGTACGTTTATATTCTTATTATTTTTAAATTCTTTTTTAGCTTGTATTTACTTATGTGTTTAGATACTTAGTATTTAGAATTATCTTTTAGAACTATCTTTATTTGAACTTTTTATATTTATTGTTCACAAAATTTCTTAGAGACAATAGATGGGAGTTTCTAGAAAGGATTTATAAAGAATGATTTAAAATTTTCTTAATGAGATGGTGATGAATGGAAGACTTTGATATCAATCATTCATTATTATACTTAAGGAACACTACTTTATACAAAAGGTGAAGTGCCAAATACTTCGATAAAGAATGATTTAAAATTTTCTTAATGAGATGGTGATGAATGGAAGACTTCGATATCAATAATTCATTATTATACTTAAGGAACAATACTTTATACAAAAGGTGAATGTGAGAAAGAGAAATTAAATGAGAAAATAACTATTGATATGTCTCCACATTGTATTGATTATTCATATATACCTTTTGAGTCACTTTTTTCTATATAGATGTTAATTAAAATAAACATTTATAAAGTGATATCAGTATTGGAAAGCTTGTTGGCCAATTGGGGGTCAAGAAAGTACTTTACATGAGCAAAGCTATCATCAAACATGAAATAAGCTATGTAACGTTACAAAAAAACTCCATGGAAGGCCTTTTTGGATTTTACAAGGTATATTGTGTAATATTATAACTATTTAATTTGAGTTTTAACTAATTTAGCAACAAATTTCTTTAATTTTTGTAAAGTTAAATATTATTGAAAAACAAAATCCATTCTTTAAATATAAAAGAAAGAATATCAAAGTAACATGTATTCTCTAAGATTGTGCATATATTCATATCAATAAGCAAATTTGAAGCTTTGTATATAATTATTTTGTATTTATATATACTTACTGTTTCTTATATGTAGAGAACATCCATTATGCAATTCATACAAGGAAGCCTGTACTCCTTGATCTAAATGGCTTTATATTCATCCAAGATATAATATGGAACACATGAGAGAGAGAGAGATAATGTCAACATTTATACAAATGGTGATGCCAAAAAAATATCTATACATCCAAGATGTTTTGAATTTGGATTCTATTTTTCAACACCTTTGTGTCGGTAATTGTTCATCTATGTTTTAAACTAATGTTTTGGCTTATGGGAGATTCATTGAGGAACATACAAACAAAGATATCCTTTTTTCATGGTTTGGAGTCAAGAAGATTATTATTCCAATTGTATTTTTAGTGTTAGTTTATAATTTCTATGAAAGACTCTTTTTCTTCAGAAATCAACTTATAATTATAAAATGTAAATAAGTAAAAAAAATGTAGATGGATCATCATGAATGGGAAGAAAGGCTCTGAATTTTCCTTGTTATTGGATTAAACTTCCTTGTCACTACTTCATTGTTTATATTTTATAAAATATTATAATATCAATATTTTTTTTATCTTAATTAGCAATAATATAGATTTAAATGAATATAATATATTGCACTTACATCATGTAATATATTTTTTGTCTATCTATATATATATATATATATATATATATATATATATATATATATATATATATATATATATATATATATATATATATATATATATATATATATATATATATATATATAAGATGAAGTTTAGGTGAAGCTTAATCATTTCATATTTTTATTATGTCTCATCAATTTTAATTCATTTTAAATTTTGAAAATTGAAAGAAATAATAACATCTTCATTAAAAATGACTCCAATTCAGTTCTACTTATGAAATCATATAGAAGTGCATTAATATAGAATCGCTTGAATATAAAACCATGCATTTAAATCATGTAATAGATTTTTATGCATCATCAAGTGAATTCCTTTTTATATTAATACAATTAGCTTTGTCTATTTTTGGAAATAGACAAAGCTAATTTGCATTCAAATAACAAAGAAACACAAGGCTGGCATTGATGTGTTACTCATCTTCACACATATATGAATCTTAATCAACAAAGCAAAGATTTTCTTGATTCTCAAGAGATGAAATAAGGTTGTTAATTCAAGAAATGAATGGTCTTTTGCACAAGATAGTGGATAAGGAAAATGCTGATCTACTATCTAAATCTTTCAAAAATCATACAGTTTTTATCTAGTAATTTCACATTATGTTTGCGAGGATGCATTATTTTTCTTAGAATTTTGTATGGATATTTTTGAAGTGTGGATTTGGGCCACTAAGGTTTTGATAGATTAAAGAACACTCGAATTGTGTTTTCCAAAACACCATCAAAGACTTCATGTTATATTAGGACAGAGTGCATCATAAGAACTTGGACATAATTAGGACAAAGTGCATCATAAGAACTTGGACTAATGTCTGCATTGGATATCAATTTGTGCATCATAAGAACTTGGACATAATTTGGAAAATTTTTCAGGATTAGAGTGAAACTAATACCATAATTTATTATGATATATATTGTATCATGTAATTTGGGCTATGCATGGGAATTACATGGTTCTACCAAAGTTATGAAGGCAATCATCAGAGCAGTTGGAAAACATTTTGTCAAAAACAACTATTCCTTGGATTCTTGGATGTATTCGCACAAAGAATAGGCATGTTTATTCATGCAATACAATTGTAATTAGAGAAACATATTTTGTACTTGAAAAATATATAAAAAATTTTTGTCAATGAGTTTAAAATATTTGAGAATCAAGTATTCAATTTTGATGGTCCTTTTATACACCACATATTTTTGAGATCGTTCAACCAAGTGAGCAGTTATTGGTAGATTCAATTGCATATATCTACATTACTATTAAATTGGATTGTTACTCTAAATATATATGGTAGATCTATTATACAATATTATTTAAACAAAGTATTGGTGTCTTTAAACATCATATTATACTTTTCATATCATTCACGCAAGTAAAAAAATATTAGTATGTCAAATTGCACTTAATTATGTAATTGTTAAACTAGATTAATTTTCCAACCTCTTATTCATGTGGTAGATATTTTTTAATCAAATTTGAATAAACTTAATGGTGTTTTTAAACATCGTAATATACTCTAAATGTAGGACTGTTCAAACAAGTGAGAAGTTAGTTTAGATCAAATTGTATGTAATTGATGTTTATATTAAATTGTATTTTTGTCCATAATCTAAGTTCCTATTATCATAGATTTGTTATACAATCAAATTTAAATCAATATAATGGTTTTAAACATGATATTTTGGGATCTTTCAACCAAGTCAACAATGGTTGAATGAATGTTGTTGACACATCAAATTACATATACTTGAGCTAATGCTGAATTAATTTTTTTTCTCAAACTCTAAATTCATATCAAGATAGATTTCTAGATTTAAATAGAATAAAGATTGAGATAACCAAGTTTACATAAGTTATCCAATTTCAAATGTATGTTAATATCACTCAATCACAATATGTAATAAGAAAATTGAACTTTCATTAGAAAGGTAATATAGTTTATGAAGTAATAAAAGTTTAAACTCTCAAATTCAACTTGGAGCATAATGAAGATATTAATATCTCAATAGAAAGCTAATATGATTTATGAAGGAATAAATTTTAAAATTCAAGTACCAATCAGTGAGCAATGCTCTTTGTATATATTTCATATTATCTTTGGTGTATTTTTAAATAAGTTCATCAATCAATAATATTTTCATTGTATTAAATACTTTAAAATTTGTAACAAAAGACGTGTTCATGATAAAGAAGTGAAGAACTATTGTAAATCAAATTGCATATAATTGATATTTATATAAATTATATATTCTTTCAAACTCTACATTCATATTATGGTAGATTTGTCATACAATCAAATTAAAATCATTTTATTAGTGTTTCTAGACACCATAACATGGGATCATTCAATGAAGTGAATAATGGTTGAACAAATAGTTATTGATAGATCAAATTACATACAATTGAGCTATTTTTTAATTGGACTTCTTTTCTCAAACTCTAAATTCATATCATGATATATTTCCTAATTTAAGTAAAATTAAGATTGAAATAATAAAAATAAAATGACCTATAAAATTTGAAATGTATGTGCATATGACTAAATTAAAATATATAATAAAACAATTGCACTTTCAATAAAAAGGTAATATAATTTATGAAGTAATCAAAGTTTGAACCCTAAAATTCAATTTGGAGAATACAAGAGATATCTATATGTCAATAGAAAGATAATACAAATTATAAAGAAATAAAAGACGTCAAGTGTTAATATTCAAGTCAAAACTAGTGAATGGGTTTCTTTGTCTACCTTTCATGTTCTCTTTGGTGTTTTATTAAATAAGTTCATGAACCAAAGATTATTGTTTTATTCAAAACTCTAGACTTTGTAACAAAAAGAAGATATGTTCATGAACTAATCTTTGTATGAAGACTATCATATAGCAATTATAAGTTAAGACCATCACTTGTATTATAAATGAGGCTTGAGTAATTCCCAAGTTTTATGAATAGACCTTCTATGTAGTCAAAAGCATAAATCACCTAACAAGTATGTCTTAGATATGTCTATTCACTCAAAATGATGATTCTCTGAGCTCTAAAGATATGAACCAAAGATATTGTGCACATTGAAGATAGAGGTTTAAAGCTTTCTACAAGTTGTACCATGAAAACCACTTGCTTTTAATTTGAGAACCATTGCCTTCACGTTGGGCTACCTATTCCTTGTAATGGGCATGCACACGAAGACATGGGTTCACTTCAGAATCAATTTCCCTCCTAATATGCATAGTTTAGACTTGATTTCGAGTTACATTTAGGAAACATTGATAGATTTCTAAAACACAATAGATTAAAAGAATGGGATAAAAAATGATCATGAAACTATGCTCATTAATTATAGCTAACTAACTTCTATACATAGACATCTAGGTGACTGATATGGCTACTCAAAGTATGGAGAAAATTTGCAAGCAAGCAGAGAGCTTGGTCACCAAGGGGCCTATGAGATTATTCAAATCCTAGACATGATAACACATGCCCGATATTACACATTTGAAGTACAAGGTGTGTGTAAATAACCTTGAAAAGATTCCCTAATTGATAGGGAGTTATGTTCTTAGAAATTAAACTTTATCACACCTAAGTGTGGTAGATAATTGATTTAAGAAATATGAGGGGGATTGAAATTCAAAATGAACATGAAAAACTGTGCTTCTCTCTTTCCATATTATGATCCAAGTTTCATTCATTCAAATTATACATATGATCCTAAGGTTGGAGCTTGATTTTCAACACAAAAATGTAGTATATTGATAGTGGATGGAGCAATGACATGAGTTGCAAGAAGGAAAAATTCTTAGGTATTTAGATACCATCAACAAGAAGGCATGTGGAAATAGGCAATAACACCGCACATGTCCCTAAAATCACAATGGTAGTACCCCCAAACTCTCATAGGGCTAAATCTTGAAGAATGTTTGTAGAGGAGGTACAGGGGTATCCACTTTTATCACAAGTAGAGAATAAAGATAAATCACAACCAGTACGTCGCCTACTCAAGGGGGGTTCTCTTTAGGGAAGTATACCCTTTAACATTTCTATGAGCAGGTAGATAACAAGGATTGCACAGAGTGGTAAATACTTCAGAAAGCATGAACTACAAACGACGAAGGAAGACCATACACTTCTTGATTCGAATCAGATGATTACAAGATAGGCAAAAGAAATACTCAAAAACTCATGCCCAGAGCTTCACGGCACTCTATGCAGACAAACATAGATCAATGCAAGTGGTGGAGAGTTCTTCTAGAAATAGGGTTTACAATATCATTGCCCTAAAAAATCCAAGCCACTCTCTTACACTATAGTGCTCATAGCCCTCCAGTGAGAAGCCTACCCTCTGTATCCACACTACAGAGTAGCTCCTACAATAGGCTTGAAACCACAGAGTGCAAGAGAGGGCTTCTGCACGTACGTACGCTGTCGTCGAGATTTTCTATCCTCTCTCACTTGTGAAGGCCTACAAAAAACATATTTGGCGAAGGTAGCCAGAATTCCCCGAGAAGTCCAAGATGCATCAAGGATGTCAAAGGAAGGTCACATACAAAGTTTCAAAGAAATCAAGAAAGTCCATGGTAGCGGTCAAAGCTGGTCAAAGCTGGTCAAAGTTGGGAAATTAGGGCAAAAATTTCATTTTCACCAAATTAGATGAAAATCCATATACTTGTAAAGATTGTCAAAGGCAGTCTATAGCCCAAATTTCAGTAGAAAATGGATTTTGTAGCACATTGATATGCTATGTTCATTTTGTAAAAATGTAATTTTTCTAGTTTGACCCTACAAATTCTTGTATAGAAAATTATGTTAGCCATATGGTTTGGCATGTATAAATATCATATGTGGCTACATATTTGTACAAATTTTCAAGGCTATCAGAGCTTCCTAGACACCTTAATGCCACCTTGCAAGCTTCCAAATGTAGTCAAACTTGTACAAGGGAGATTCAGATGGGAGTTTTTCCTGCATATTCCTGAAGGAGATCTTTGGAAACATAGTCCTACAAAGTTTCATCTTCATCAAAGTCTTTTTGGAGGGTCAAAGAGCACAAAGTCCAGTTTTCAAGGTCACCGCAGTTTTCTAGAATAAGAAAATTGAAGGCTTGAAGGGCTGCCACATGTCAAAATATGATTGAACCATGGTGTACGGTCAAGATGAGCTCCTATTCAAGGGTGGAGATGCACTAAAGCATAAAGGAAGGAGGATCCACGAATTTTTTCCATAAAAGAAGACTTTGTTGACAGTTAGAGATCAATAATGCAAAGTTTCTCCAAAAATAGTGGCTTATCTTATCCGAATTGATGTCAGCACTGATCCGACGGTCCAGATCATCCCCAGATCCAATGGTGGAGAATGAGGGCGCCTAAATTTCACCCCTTTACACTAGATTTGATAGAAAGAACAATTCCAAGCCATTGATTTGATTAATCAAATGGTTGTAATCGAAAGTAGTGATCCTAGAGTTGAGAGTTGATTTCTCTAGATCCAAGGGCCCAAATTCATTCAAAAAACTATATAAACCCCCCTCCAAACTCCTAGAGCATCATTGTTAGGCATCCATAGGGCTCATGCTAGCTTACGGTTTCCTTGAGACGATCACCCTCGGTTGAGCGAGTGAGGATCCAAGGTGAGCTAGTATGAGTATAGAACCTAGTTTCAAATTTAAGTTAGAACTCCAATTTAGGATAGGCTCTTGAAACCAGCATCTCTATCTTGACTCACCCTCGGTGGAGCGTGTGAGTGAGTTAGAGCTGATTTTAATTAGTCTTAGACTTCTTTAGTTAGACGTTACGAGCCTAGACAGACATAGGGTCACTGGAGTGGAACTCACCTTCTTACGTGTGACATTCGGTTGAACTGTCATGGTTTGAGGGTCGGAACCACCTTTGATCAGTAGACTGCTTAGCATGACGTACCACGACGATATTTTACATGTAACTTAATTCAAATTCTTTTAATTCATGTCACTTGTCACTTGTCTCTTGTCTCCTCTCTCAGTCTCTTAAGTATTTTTACATGTCTTCTATTTCTTCTATGTGTGAGAAGGCTCCGCAGTATTGCGTTGAACCAGTGAGGATGTTTCTTTGAGCTTGTGAGTGAAATCCATCATCATAATTCACTTGCATGTATATAATCCATACAAATCCATACATATTTATTAGTTTCTGAAAGTGTATAAGAAGCTCCAATATTGGACCATTCTTCCTTTCGAAACTGATTTATGTGTAAGGATTCCATCTATTCTCGTCATGCATACATATCATCCAAAGAAGGCTATACATATGGATTAGAATTAGGAAGTGTTTAAGAACCTCCTCCAATGGACCATTCTTCCTTCCAAATTTGATTCGTGTGTATGGTTCTCTTTCATTCTTATCATTCATGTCATCAATCTAACTTGCACACCTACATTCCCATTCCCATAATTATTTCAACATCTCTCTCTTCTCCATACTCAACATTAATTTCACCTTCACATCTTTAAACCTTCCAACATTCATTAGCTTCATACACCCTGTGTGTGCCACGACCGGACCCGATCCACCCGGATTGCGATCACCTCCACATTTGAACCCGACGTGAAACGCTTCGTGGCATTTGCTTCTGATCTTGTTGGGAGGTTGTGATCCATATCCTTTGTTTTATATTTTTCATCCTCATCATATCATCATCATCAGTCTTGAGTGTTGCACTGGATTTCTCACAGTATCGTGCACATCTTCGTCGTGAAGTAAACGCATTTGTGAGAGATCTAGAGCATCGTGCATCACTTGTTTATTCACATAAGATGGAGGAAGGATTCAAATCCCTTATTGTTGAGAAACAAGGCCAAAGAATAGTCTCTTCTATGTTGAGAGAGAAGGGAAAACTCAATGGCATCAACATCACAAGCTACTTAGATTTGTTTGAAGAGCAAGCTATAATTTTTGGTCTTCCCGAAGATCTTTTGATATCATTCTTTGAACGAATTGTTGATAGCTCTATCATAAACCATGTCACTCAATATGATAGTCTTCCTTGGAGTGATTTTAGAAAGGAGATGCTCAAAGAATTCTATCTTGAAGATTATAGCCAACATAATCGAGATGGATTCTTACGATGGGTCAATTCTCCAAAGCCTAGTAGCTCTATTACTCACTTACAAAATGAGTATATTAGACGCTATGAACAACTTCCTGATGAGGATAAGATAACTTTGGAACCTGATCTTGTGATCAATTTTCTTAAGCTTCTTCATCCTGAAACTCGTAGGGAAGTTGAACGGCGATTAGAAGAACCAGATAAGCGCTATGGTCTTACTGACAATTGGCAAAAAGTGCGTAAAGTAGTAGAGGCTGTAGCCCATAGACATCAAAGACAATCCATGCTTTATGAGCAAACTAGTCTTCCTCAAGCTAGCCTTCCACAAACTAAGGAGCAAGTTAGAGAACAATCCCATGCTATGCTTTTTGACTCTACTCCTATTCCTCAAATGATGGAGCCTACTCAAGGTTTTAAAGTAGAGCCAAATAAAAGTGTAGTTGAACAATCTCAAGTGGATATTCTCACTAAGCAAATGGAAAGTCTTATTGCTACACAATCCAATTTGGCCAAGACTATAGATGCTTTACAATCTAGTTACACCAAAACTTTCCAAAATCAAATGAACCCAATGAATTTTCAAGAGCCTAATCAACATGTTATAGCTACCAATCAAAATCCACAAGTAGCTCCTACTCAAGCATATCAAGTTCCTCCAATGCATAATCCTTCAATGCAAAATCCTCATCCTCATGTGCAAAATCCTCAAATGTATCAAAACATGTATCCTCAAGCTTCACAAATAGCTTTTCAAAATCCTCAAAATCAAAATTTTCAAAATCATCAACCGTATAATATGGAAGCTCCTCTTGCACCTCAAGTACCACATGTTGCTCCCCAAGCTCCTCAAATACATCAATTGCCTTATCAAAATCCTAATTATCTTGTTCAAGCAATACCTTATCAGCAAAATCCTCAATCTCAAAATTTCCCACCACAAGTTAATCAAAATCCTCAAAATCAAAATGGTTTTGTGCGTGGCCCTCGTAGGTGTCCTTGGTGTGATTCGTTAGAGCACTTTTTGAGAGATTGTGAATTATTGAAGGCTGCTAAGGAGCAACGACTAGTAATAGACATAGACAAGAGAATCTGTGACTATCGATCTAGGCTACCTTTGCAAGGAAATTATGGTAAGGGAGGAATGAAAAAACATTATGAAAATATAACCATAATGGACGTAGGAACTAGAGGAGTGAAACTAGAAGCTCTTGATGAACAACAAGTAGAATCAAGTAAACCCACAAAGGAAGGTGATTTTTCCATAGAGGCTTTAGTAAGAGCACGGGATGAGAGTAGGAGAATAACGGCTTGGGAGTCACCGATAGAAGATCAATCTCCTATTTCTCACATATCCAATGTAGAAGAAAAACGAAAAAGAGATGAAGTTGAGCCTAGTGAAAGAAGAGTGACTCGAAAACAAACCTCAGAGGGAATAGAAACAATCATAGAGCAAGGAGAAACATCACAATCTAAAGATAAAAAACAAGAATCAGAATCCAATGAACAAAAACAAGAGGAGAAACAAAAAGGGAAGAAGACAAAGCAAAGAAAAATAGAACCAAAGCCTTTAGATAAACAAGAACAATCAAAACAAACTGAAGACCAAACACGAGAACATGAACAAAAACAAGACCTTGAGCAAAAACAAAAGAAACCAAAGAGAAAACCTAAAGCCATCTTGATTTCAGAAATTGAGAGAAAAATAGATCCTATGGAGATTTTAGATGACATTTTGCTTAAGAGTCAAGTGACTATATCTTTAGAACAAGTTTTCTCTATTGCAAAGCCTGTTTTTAAAGATAACTTTATCGGCCTAATTAAAAGGAAGAGGTTTCCACTTAATCTAGATACTGAGATGCAAGATTCTCTAGATCAAGATCAAGCTATGAATGAAGCCTTAAACTTTGATGAATCTGATGAAGAGGACTTTGATGATGATGAAGTAAATGTTAATAAAAATTTCTTAGGACCTATTCAACCTGACCATGAAAATCATGAAAACAATCTTGAAAGTCACTTTAAAAGAACATTTTGGTCTAGAGGTACATCAGAGATGCATGTTAAAATAGGAAATGATAAGAACACTATCACTGTAAATGCATTAGTAGATTCCGGCTCTGAAATCAATGTGATTTCAAGAGAAGTCTATGATAAGTTTCGATGGCCCATAGATAAAGATTGTGGATGGCGTATGAGAACTGCAGATAATGGTGTAGGTACCCTGTATGGAGCTTGTGCTAGTGTGCCCATATCCATAGGAGGAATCACAGAAGAGTTTCACTTTTTTATTCAAGATAATTGCTCCTATGAAGTTCTCTTAGGTCAACCCTTTATTTGTGAGAGTCGTATGGAAACTAAAGCCATGGATGATGGGTCTACCTATGCTAGATTTAAGTCTAAGGATGGAATGCAATCACTTCAAGTCATGACAGTAGGAGTGAATCATCCTAGGAATCGATTGTCAATTAGAAAGAAACCTATTGTTACTCAGGGTCACGAGCATGCTTGTAGTGATTGTGCACCTCGATTCATGTTTGGAGCTACATATGATCAAAATTTCGGATAGAATCCATTGTTGAGCGGGACAACAGTGGATATTGGTTTGACATCTCGCATCCAACCAACATGTACAATAGTTTGTCACTTTGTTTTCCACATTCTAGATTAGATTTTCTTCATAAGAGTCAATTGTCCAAGTCTTTTATCCAAAAAAGCCAAAAAAATTATAAAAACAACAAAATCATGGAACATGATGAGAACATTGAGCATGTGATTGAGACATCTCATTGTTTCTCTACTCTTGAGGAGTTAGAGTTATGTCTTCAACAAAATTCTAATTCCCATATTATTCTTATTTCTTCCCTTGATGAGTATGCTCTAATCCAAGAGTATGCTCTCAATGTTGACAAGTGCTCAAAATTTAACCAAACACATGATGCCTTAGTTGAAACAAAGTACAAAACTGTAGACAAAAAAATCAAACCCATAGCTCAACCATTACCTCAAGGAAGTAATGAAAAAATTATTGATGTGAAAAATTATCCAATTCTTCGGGATAAGAAAAACATAGGACATACATTCACGGATGAGACAATCAAACAGGTGAAAATTGGTAGAGATGATGACTTTCTTTTGCCAGCAGAGAGAGATAAATTTGAGAGAGTTATACGGAGCCATGGAAAAACCTTTACTATGTATCCTCATGAGATTGGTTGTGTAGATCCTAAGCTAGTTGCACCCATGATAATCTTTACTATTCCACATATTCCATGGAATCTTCGTCCTATACCTGTTCCAAAGGCTCACTTACCTGAGCTAATGAAACTACTTAAGGAGAAGATAAACATGAGAATTTTGGAGCCATCTTTTGCACCTTACTCAAATCGATGGTTCACTGTGCCTAAAAAGAATGGGAAACTACGTTTTATTTTAGATCTCCAACCTGTCAATAAAGTCACCATAAGGAATGTAGGAACAGGACCCATTGTAGATGAGTTTGCTGAATCATTTTCAGGACATTCTATCTATTCAATGGGTGATTTATATTCGGGATATGACCAATTCCAATTAGCAATTGATAGTCGTGACATAACCACAATGAAAACTCCTTTAGGCTTAGTGCGAATGTGTACTTTACCTCAAGGAGCGACTAATTCTGTGGCTCATATGATGAGTGCTATGAATATGGTCTTACATGACTTTATCCCTCATATAACTATGCCATTCATTGATGATATTCCAATTAAAGGGAGTGAGGAACGTGTAAAGGACATTACTTTAGATTCATCGGGATGTCGTAAATTTGTTCTTGACCATATCTCTGATTGTGAAAGAATATTTCAACGATTTGAAGAGGTAGGTCTCACATTTTCCATAGAGAAATCTGTTTTTGGTGTCAACGAGGTACTTATTGTTGGACATTTATGTGGCCATTATGGTCGAAAGCCATACCCACAAAAAGTTGATGCCATTAGCAAGATTTCTGAAACATGTAACAACGTGAGTGAGGTACGTAGATTTCTTGGTGCTTGCATCTTTTATGTTATTTGGATCCCTCACTTTGCTCATGTTGCTGATTGTCTTTATGACTTGTTGAGGAAGAAACGAAAATTTATTTGGACTGACAAACACACTCAAGCTATGCGTAAATTGAAGAAATTATTGCTTAAAGCTCCCATCCTTAAGCGTGTAGACTATTCTGCTAACAAACCTATTATATTGACTGTTGATACTAGTCCTATTGGTATAGGTTGGGTCATAAGTCAAGATGATAGTGAAGGGAATAGATATGCAATTAGGTTTGGTGCCAAAATTCTACATGAAACACAACAAAAATATCCACAAATCAAACGAGAACTATGGGGTATGGTAACAGCTTTGAAAACAGACAAAGAATATTTCATTGGTGCAAATGTCAAAGTTGAGACTGATTGTTTGCCTGTCATTGGAATGATAGCCAATTGTTCATCTCCTGATATAGCCATGCTTAGATGGATCTCATATATTAAGTTCATAAATCCTGAGTTAGTTCATATTTCAGGTAAGTCAAACTCAGTTGCTGATATGTTATCGAGAGCTAGATTTGATGATGATCTTGAAAGTGATCTAATAAAGAATGTGAACTTAATTGACTATGTTCCACATATATATGAGTATGAGAAATTTCATGAGTCTGAGTACGAAAATGAATGGAGAGACATAGGAAAGTATCTTAGTACACTACAACCATTACCTAACTGGACTACGAATAGATTCCGTAACATTAGGAAACGAGCTTATAACTTTTTCCTATGTAATGGTTATCTTTGGAGACATGCTAAGGGTAAGGTTAAGAATCCACAACGAGTCCTAGGAAAAAGAGGTCTTCAATTGCAAGTAATGAAGGAAATGCATGAGACATTATGGGCCGGTCATAAAGGATTTTTTGGAACATATGAAAAAATTAGAAGTACCTATTATTGGCCTAGGATGTATGTTGACATTAGTAGCTATGTTTCTACATGTTCTACTTGTCAACTTCATTCATCAGTCAAACATAGAGATCCGTTGCATCCTACTTATCCACCTTGTATTCACTACAAGTGGGTAGTAGATCTTGTAACTATGCCTAAAGGTATCGACAAAATGCGTTACATTGTACTTGCAAGAGAAGACTTAACTAATCATGTAGAGGGACGTGCACTATGATCTAAGACCACTTACAATGTTTGCAAATTCTTGCTTGAAGATGTCATAAGTCGCTTTGGGTACATAGAGAAAGTAGTTGCCGATCGTGGAGAGTTAAATGCGAGAGAAGCTAAAGAGTTCTTTGAGCGTCACGGTATTCGTTTGTCTCTCACTACTGCATATAACCCAGAGGCCAATGGTAAAATAGAGAGAGGGCATCCACCTATTGTGAAAGCCATATCTAAAGCATGTAATGGTGACATCAAACAATGGCCTAAATTCTTACCTTTTGCACTTTGGGCAGATAGAATGACATGCACACGTACTACTGGATATATGCCTGCTGAACTCATGTACTGTCAAAAACCATTGTTTCCAATTCAGTCTCATATTTCTGCATGGTCAAATTTTCCTTGGTCTAAAAACATGTCTACTGATGATTTTTTGAGTTTGCGTATTAAACAGTTAGAACAAGGTAAATTAAGACTTGATGATGCTGTTGAAAAATTAAGAGAATCTAGAATGAAGAACAAGCATTATTTTGATAAAACTCATCGATTGCGTCCTAAGCCAATTGAAGTAGGAGATTGGGTGCTCATGTATGATAGTACATTTGACTCTCAATATGATGCACGCAAAAAGCTCACTCAACGGTGGTTTGGACCATACATAGTATCAAAAGTCAACAACAATGGTACGTATGCTCTTTGTGAATTAAATGGTGTTGCACTAAAAACTTTGATTGCAGGTAAAAGGATAAAGTTATTCAAGAAGCGTGATAATGACGAGTACATTTTGGATGAGGACATTGAAGAGGATGACAACAATGAGGCCGATTCATAAACAGGAGTATCCATGTTATAAAAAAAAAAAAATCATTAATTTTTCAAGTTCATGTTGCTTTGTTTTTTTTCAAGTTCATTCTATTCCATGCTTGTTTCATGCATGTTTTTTTTCAGTCTTTGCATTGCATTGCATATCCACATCACTTGAGTCAAAAAAGGCAAATGATGATTTCTCTACTTGTGTAAAATTGTATCTTAAGTAGTAACTTATCTACTAAGAAATTGATTATAATCTAGGATTGTGGAAAGATAGGGCATGTAGATTTGGAGGTTTATTTTGGTGACAAGACTTTCATATATAAACATGCATATGTATCCTGTATCGAAAGCATAATTGTTGAAATCCTATCTCCTGCTATTACATGTTTCTACATCCTTAGTCCATCTCACAGCACTTGTATCGGAGTTTCAACGACTGTTCTCCGTCATCAAAAATGGTTGTACCTTGTATCGGGGTTTAATTTTTCCCCGTCAAAAAAAAAAAAAGTTGCTACATGTTACCAAGAAGTTTACACTTTCTTCCACCCCAAAAAAGTGATCGTAACCATAAAGTTGCCGAATCATCATCATCATAAAAAAAAAAAAAAAAAAGAGCAAGCCAAAGGAGGATAAAGAGGCATAGTAGAATAAATCACGGGCTATATAGGCAGATTTATGCATTAGTGGAGTTTAGTTAGATTTCCTTGCATGTTATTAGAGAAAGAGCATATTCATATTTATGTAGGAAAGGAGTTGATCTAAAATAAGCTAAAGATGAAAGATGTCTCTTGAAAATTCTAAATCTTTGTTTATAATCATATTTAAGGTAGATTGCTTTATGAAAAAGGTACAAAATTTTCTTCAAGATGAGAGGAGCTGATGCTTAAAACGACTCAATACATCCACTTCCACTTCATATTGATGCTTGTTTTTTTTCTTTCTTGTTGCCAATGTTGCTTGTTCATTTGCACACATGTTGCCTATTTGTTCATGCATATTCATGTTGCCTATTTCAATTCTTTCTTTCATGCAAATTTTGCTTCATGTCACGTTACCTACTTATTCATGCATATAATCAATTTTCCTTCCATGTTTCTTATGTTGCCTATAAAAGAATTTGATGCCTGGAACATTTTTTTTTTCACAGATGCTAGAGTGGCGCTTCCGGAGGAATCGCAGGTTTAGTGGGGGCGAATGTCGTCGAGATTTTCTCTCCTCTCTCACTTGTGAAGGCCTACAAAAAACATATTTGGCGAAGGTAGCTAGAATTCCCCGAGAAGTCCAGGATGCATCAAGGATGTCAAAGGAAGGTCACATACAAAGTTTCAAAGAAATCAAGAAAGTCCATGGTAGCAGTCAAAGCTGGTCAAAGCTGGTCAAAGTTGGGAAATTAGGGCAAAAATTTCATTGTCACCAAATAAGATGAAAATCCATATACTTGTAAAGATTGTCAAAGGCAGTCTATAGCCCAAATTTCAGCAGAAAATGGATTTTGTAGCACATTGATATGCTATGTTCATTTTGTAAAAATGTAATTTTTCTAGTTTGACCCTACAAATTCTTGTATAGAAAATTATGTTAGCCATATGGTTTGGCATGTATAAAGATCATATGTGGCTACATATTTGTACAAATTTTCAAGGCTATCAGAGCTTCCTAGACACCTTAATGCCACCTTGCAAGCTTCCAAATGTAGTCAAACTTGTACAAGGGAGATTCAGATGGGAGTTTTTCCTGCATATTCCTGAAGGAGATCTTTGGAAACATAGTCCTACAAAGTTTCATCTTCATCAAAGTCTTTTTGGAGGGTCAAAGAGCACAAAGTCCAGTTTTCAAGGTCACCGCAGTTTTCTAGAATAAGAAAATTGAAGGCTTGAAGGGCTGCCACATGTCAAAATATGATTGAACCATGGTGTACGGTCAAGATGAGCTCCTATTCAAGGGTGGAGATGCACTAAAGCATAAAGGAAGGAGGATCCACGAATTTTTTCCATAAAAGAAGACTTTGTTGACAGTTAGAGATCAATAATGCAAAGTTTCTCCAAAAATAGTGGCTTATCTTATCCGAATTGATGTCAGCACTGATCCGACGGTCCAGATCATCCCCAGATCCAATGGTGGAGAATGAGGGCGCCTAAATTTCACCCCTTTACACTAGATTTGATAGAAAGAACAATTCCAAGCCATTGATTTGATTAATCAAATGGTTGTAATCGAAAGTAGTGATCCTAGAGTTGAGAGTTGATTTCTCTAGATCCAAGGGCCCAAATTCATTCAAAAAACTATATAAACCCCCCTCCAAACTCCTAGAGCATCATTGTTAGGCATCCATAGGGCTCATGCTAGCTTACGGTTTCCTTGAGACGATCACCCTTGGTTGAGCGAGTGAGGAGCCAAGGTGAGCTAGTATGAGTATAGAACCTAGTTTCAAATTTAAGTTAGAACTCCAATTTAGGATAGGCTCTTGAAACCAGCATCTCTATCTTGACTCGGTGGAGCGTGTGAGTGAGTTAGAGCTGATTTTAATGAGTCTTAGACTTCTTTAGTTAGACGTTACGAGCCTAGACAGACATAGGGTCACTGGAGTGGAACTCACCTTCTTACGTGTGACATTCGGTTGAACTGTCATGGTTTGAGGGTCGGAACCACCTTTGATCAGTAGACTGCTTAGCATGATGTACCACGACGATATTTTACATGTAACTTAATTCAAATTCTTTTAATTCATGTCACTTGTCACTTGTCTCTTGTTTCCTCTCTCAGTCTCTTAAGTATTTTTACATGTCTTCTATTTCTTCTATGTGTGAGAAGGCTCCGCAGTATTGCGTTGAACCAATGAGGATGTTTCTTTGAGCTTGTGAGTGAAATCCATCATCATAATTCACTTGCATGTATATAATCCATACAAATCCATACATATTTATTAGTTTCTAAAAGTGTATAAGAAGCTCCAATATTCGACCATTCTTCCTTTCGAAACTGATTTATGTGTAAGGATTCCATCTATTCTCGTCATGCATACATATCATCCAAAGAAGGCTATACATATGGATTAGAATTAGGAAGTGTTTAAGAACCTCCTCCAATGGACCATTCTTCCTTCCAAATTTGATTTGTGTGTATGGTTCTCTTTCATTCTTATCATTCATGTCATCAATCTAACTTGCACACCTACATTCCCATTCCCATAATTATTTCAACATCTCTCTCTTCTCCATACTCAACATTAATTTCACCTTCACATCTTTAAACCTTCCAACATTCATTAGCTTCATACACCCTGTGTGTGCCACGACCGGACCCGATCCACCTGGATTGCGATCACCTCCACAACGCGAACCAATGTAACTCTAAAAAAAAAAATTGTACTAAAAAGTGTGTACCCCCAAATAGCACAAATCCCTTGTTTTTATAGGCTCCAATAGGCCAAGAGGTCCTTGCCGAATCTTCCCGCCCATTCATCCCGCGCCGCTTAATTACCCAAAATTGAAGGGGTAGGTCAATTATTCCTTTGATTTGAATTGGATCCACAAAAATAGGTAGTCGCCGTGAAAGGTTGGCGGCAACATTTGTTTATCCACTTTCACTTTTAATAGTTACCTTTTACCTTTTCACCTGCCATCTGAGATTCTCATTTTGTGGTTTTGTTATTTTCTCACTGATTTAATCCCGGGAAATTCAAATGAAGTGCCTTGTCCAAGATATTTCCCCGCCCAGAGAGTTCACTAACGACAGATAACATTTTGTTTCCAACTAATGTGGGGTCCATATGAATTTAGCTTTCAGGCATCTTTTTGATTGCAAATTCGCATTGCTAGCGCGCTCCCCATAGCCATGCATGCATCCTTGTACAAGTGTTGCACCACTTCTAACAGCTGCAAGACTGTTTCTGGATCATTGTGTGTATGAATCCCTATTCTAACAGAAGGCCATGGTTCCAAGCTTTATGTATTTCTCGGGTCACCTCCTCCACTATCCATGGCATTGTTCCACCATTTGTGTCACACAATACTACAACATCAGTGCCAGCCTATGCTGCTGTCTTCAAGCAATCCATTGCATACTCTCTGTTGGACAAATATCCATAGAAGAAATGCTTTGCATCCACCATGACTTCCTTACTCTGCAGCTTCAGATATTTGACAGTGTCCGATATCATATTCAGATTCTCCTCTAAGGATGTCTCTAGCACCTTGATAACTTGTTCATCCCACGTCTTGGCAACAACTGTTATGACATCAACACCACTTGATATCAATGAGTACTGCATGCGTGTGTGTGAGGGTATGTATGTGTGGGATGTGTGTGTGTGTTAGAGTGTGTGTGTGTGTGAGTGTGTGTGTGTGTGTGTGTATGTGTGCGGGGGTGGATGTGTGATGGTGTGGGTGTGTGTGTGTGTGAGGGGGAGATGGCGGGGGTGAGTGGGGATTAGTGGGGGGGCAAGGCAGGGGGAGATGGCGGGGGTGAGTGGGGGCTAGTGGGGGGGATGGCGGGGGTGAGTGGGGATTAGTGGGGGGGGAAGGCGGGGGGAGATGGCGGGGGTGAGTGGGGGTTAGTGGGGGGGGATGGCAGGGGAAGATGGCGGGGGTGAGTGGGGGTTAGTGGGGGGGAATGGCGGGGGGAGATGGCGGGGGTGAGTGGGGATTAGTGGGGGGAGAAGGCGGGGGGAGATGGCGGGGGTGAGTGGGGGTTAGTGGGGGGGGATGGCGGGGGAAGATGGCGGGGGTGAGTGGGGGTTAGTGGGGGGGAAGGCAGGGGGAGATGGCGGGGGTGAGTGGGGGTTAGTGGGGGGGGATGGCGGGGGAAGACGGCGGGGGTGAGTGGGGGTTAGTGAGGGGGATGGCGGGGGGAGATGGCGGGGGTGAGTGGGGATTAGTGGGGGGGGATGGCGGGGGGAGATGGCGGGGGTAAGTGGCGGGCTATTGCGGAGTTGCAGCGGGGTGAGGGGGCGGGGGAGTCAGCGGGGAACGTGGGGAAGGTCAGCGGGGGGTGGCGGGGGGAGATGGCGGGGTGAGTGGGGGTTAGCGGGGGGGGGGAGGCGGGGGGAGATGGCGGGGGGAGATGGCAGGGGTGAGTGGGGATTAGTGGGGGTGGGATGGCAGGGGGAGATGGCGGGGGTGAGTGGGGGCTAGTGGGGGGGATGGCGGGGGGAGATGGCGGGGGTGAGTGGGGATTAGTGGGGGGGGGAAGGCGGGGGGAGATGGCGGGGGTGAGTGGGGGTTAGTGGGGGGGGATGGCGGGGGAAGATGGCGGGGGTGAGTGGGGGTTAGTGGGGACGAATGGCGAGGGGAGATGGCGGGGGTGAGTGGGGATTAGTGGGGGGGGAAGGTGGGGGGAGATGGCGGGGGTGAGTGGGGGTTAGTGGGGGGGGATGGCGGGGGGAGATGGAGGGGTGAGTGGGGGTTAGTGGGGGGAAGGGCGGGGGGAGATGGCGGGGGGAGATGGCGGAGGTGAGTGGGGATTAGTGGGGGGGGAGGCGGGAGGAGATGGCGGGGGTGAGTGGGGGTTAGTGGGGGGGATGGCGGGGGGAGATGGGGGGGGGTGAGTGGGGGTTAGTGGGGGGGGAAGGCGGGGGAAGATGGCGGGGGTGAGTGGGGGTTAGTGGGGGGGGATGGCGGGGGAAGATGGCGGGGGTGAGTGGGGGTTAGTGGGGGGGGATGGCGGGGAAAGATGGCGGGGTGAGTGGGGATTAGTGGGGGGGAAGGCGGGTGGAGATGGCGGGGGTGAGTGGGGATTAGAGAGAGAGAGAGAGAGAGAGAGAGAGAGAGAGAGAGAGAGAGAGAGAGAGAGAGAGAGAGAGAGAGAGAGAGAGAGAGAGAGAGAGAGAGAGAGAGAGAGAGAGAGAGAGAGAGAGAGAGAGAGAGAGAGAGAGAGAGAGAGAGAGAGAGAGAGAGGAGAGAGAGAGAGAGAGAGAGAGAGAGAGAGAGAGAGAGAGAGAGAGAGAGAGAGAGAGAGAGAGAGAGAGAGAGAGAGAGAGAGAGAGAGAGAGAGAGAGAGAGAGAGAGAGAGAGAGAGAGAGAGAGAGAGAGAGAGAGGGAGAGAGAGGAGAGAGAGAGAGAGAGAGAGAGAGAGAGAGAGAGAGAGAGAGAGAGAGAGAGAGAGAGAGAGAGAGAGAGAGAGAGAGAGAGAGAGAGAGAGAGAGAGAGAGAGAGAGAGAGAGAGAGAGAGAGAGAGAGAGAGAGAGAGAGAGAGAGAGAGAGAGAGAGAGAGAGAGAGAGAGAGAGAGAGAGAGAGAGAGAGAGAGAAATAAAGGGAAAGAGAGCGAGAGGGGGGAAAGAGAGAGGGAGAGTGAGAAAGAGAGAGAAAAAGAGCGTGAGGGATCGAGAGAGAAAGGGATAGAGTGAGAGACCGAGAGAGAGAGGAAAAGAGAGAGAGAGGGGGAAAGAAAGAGGGAGATAGAGAGAGAGATAGGGAGAGAGAGAGAAGAGAGAGAGAGATATAACAAATCAACTGAGGTAGCACTGAAAATGAAAGCAACAACTGCCTGGAACACAAATATGTCCCTGACATGGAACGGGACACTCCCTGAGGCTGCAGCCCAAGGCATCTGAGAGCTCTCCTCTCAATCTCTCTTTCTTCTATCTTCTTCGGACTTCATTTTTGGAGTGCCAGAGGGTTCTGACCTCTGTGCTTGGGGTCGGCTGCTCACATGCCACAGGAGAAAGAGAGAGGGAAAGGAGAAGGGGTACTACAGACCCCCACACCAAGCTTTTGCACCGTCCTTGGTGCAATTTCTCCCTTATTTTGCTTATTCCAATGAGATATAGTTGAACTACAATTACTGAAAAGAAACATGGTATGTACAAGGGGTGGAGTGCTTCCATTTTGTCTTAATTCAGATACTTCTTCACCCTGGAGATGTTAACCAGGGGAATCGTTTTACCCTGCAGATCTTCCAGATGCACTGCACCATGTGGCAATACTTTGATAACCTTATATGGTCCCACCCATTTAGGTGCCAAATTAGTTGAAATTGTTGGGACTTGATGCGCTAAAACCATGGACCCTTCCTGAACTTCATTGGATCTCAGATACCTGTCGTGCAGTCTCTTGCGCCCTTCTTGTGTTACCTGAAGTTTCTGCATTGCCCCTTCTCTGTACTCTTCTAATGCCACCAATCTCTGAATGGGGGGTTCAATTGCAATGGCTCTGATTCCTATTTCCTTCCTGGTAATGAACTCAAATGGGGCCAATGCCTCTTTTCCATATACTAGCCGAAATGGAGTCTCGCCCGTGGTTCCCCTCTTCGTGGTTTTGAAAGCCCAAATTGCACCGATCAGTGCTAGCGGCCACGAGCTTTGATGATCGAAAGATAATTTGCGAAGCAATCCAATCAAAATCTTATTGGAACTCTCGGCTTGGCCATTTGCCCTAGGGTAGTAGGCACAAGATTTTTTATGGAATATTTTGTACCTGTCAAATATAAATTGGAGCAATTGATTTACAAAATGTGTGCCCCTATCACTAGTAATTTCCAGTGGGCAACCAAACCTTGAGAAAATACGTTTATACACAAATTTAGCTCCTGTTAAAGCCGTGCAGTCCACAGTAGCTTTAGCCTCTATCCATTTAGTGGCATAACATGTGGCCATCAAAATATACTTTTTACCTCCTGGTTGCCTAGTTGGGCTAATTGGCCCTATGAAATCAAGACCCCATCGTTCAAATGGAAGCCATCCGATAGATATGACTAATGGTTGGAAATTCAATCTGGTTGGCGCGGGAGCACACCTCTGGCAGATGTGGCATTCTTTTGCAAACTTGATTGCATCCTTGAAAATATGAGGCCACCATAAACCTTTGTGGATGATTCTATGAGCCAATTCTTCCCCCCTTAGATGTCCTTCACTGTGTGCATCCTCTAGCAGAAGATTTACCTCCTCTGGATAGACACACCTTCTCAATATATCATCCTGACAGTATTTATAAAAATTTCCATTTATAAGAGAATATGCTTTGGTTTTCAGGAGCAATCTTCTCTTTTCTACAGGTGTCAAGTGTTCTGGGATCTTTCCAGTAGTAAGAACATGGAGAATTTCATCATACCAACCAGTCCGAATTGCTACTAGAAAAAGATTGCTATCCACCAATTCATCATTAATACCTGTTGCCTTTTCGCTCATTGCCGTCTTGGACACTTGATCTGCCATGTAGTGCTCTTTTCCTGGCTTAATATGAATATCAAAATTAAATTCCTGAAATAGGAGTAACCATCTCCAAATCCTTCTTGCTACTCTAGGCTTGTTTATCAAATACTTCAAGGGCTGATGATCAGAGATAACAATGAAATGTACACCAAGGAGATAATGTCGAAACTTCTGAAGAGCAAATACGATAGCCAAACCTTCTCTTTCCGTTGTACTATAATTCCTTTCGGCTTGGTTGAGTAGTCTGCTGGCATAAGAGATAGGTCTATCCACTTTGTGAGATGATGGTTGAGCTAGAACTGCACCAACAGCATGAAGACTAGCATCTGTATGCACATGAAATTCCAATGACCAATTAGGAACACTTAAAAGTGGAGCAGTACATAGCCTCAACTTTAATTCACAAAATGCTCTGTCAGCTTCAGCACTCCATGAGAAAGGGATCTTTTTACTGGTAAGCCTTGACAAGGGTTTAGCAATTTCTGAATACGTCCTAATGAATCTTCTGTGATACCCTGCATGGCCCAAGAAACTTTGCACTTCCTTTGGGCTTTGTGGAATTGGCATGGAAAGAATAGCTCTAACCTTTGCAGGATCAACAGTTATACCTTCAGCAGATACTATGTGACCAAGAAGAGTACCCTTGGTGACCAAAAAGTGACATTTATCAGGATTCAATTTTAAACCTGTTTTAAGACATTGCTCAAAAATTTCTTTTAGATTTTCCAAATGGTCATGGAAATCTTGAACTGCAGCTCTTTTATCTGTACCTGAAAATACTGAAAAGTCATCCATAAAAATTCGTAGAAATGTTGTTAACCATTTGCCCAATATCAGATATATCATTCTATTAAATGAAGCCGGTGCATTCTTCAAACCAAAAGCCATTCGAGTATAGACATAAGTGCCCCAGGGAGTGACAAAGGCTGTTTTGTCCCTATCATCAGGATGGATCACTATCTGATTGTAGCCACTAAAACCATCCAAGAAACTATACAAAGTGTGACCAGCTACCTCTTCAAGTACTTGCTCTGTGAAGGGCTGAGGAAATCCATCTTGAATAGTCACTTTATTCAAAGCACGAAAATCAACACATACTCTTATTTTTCCACTATTTTTCTTGGGTACAATAACCATGGAAGAAAGCCACCTGGAATGTTCTACTGGAACAATTATACCAGCTTCTTCTAGCTTTGTAATTTCAACTTTTACAGCCTCTGCATATTTCGGATTGAGTCGATATGGTCTACTTCTTACAGGCGCGGCTCTCTCAACTAAGGGTATCCGATGTAACCCAAGCTCTTCTGGTATCCCTGTTAGATCTTTGTAGGACCATGCGAAGACACTTTTGTAAGTAAAAAGCAAGGAAGTTACCTTCTGTAGCAGAGGAGGATAATGCCACAACCAGGATGCTAAGTGGACTACTTGAGGGTTCTCTTCATCCCCTAAATTTAATTCTTGAACCAATGTTTCTGGACTGGTCTTGTTTGAGAAATCATCTCCACTATATGCAGGAGTGGATTTTAATTTATATTCTGCAACATGTTCTTCTATCCATCCTTGATGTATATCTGCAAAAGGAAGATCTTCTCTGCTCTTTGGTTCATAATCTTCCCTCTCTGATACTTTTGTATTAGTTGCCTCTTCAAAGCTTGTAGTTTCCTTCAATTGTTCATTCTTCAACACCTTGTGGTCTTCATTGCCCTTTTCTGTAATTACTTTATCTGCAACTTCTTCCTCAATTTCATTGATCTCCACTGTGCAACACTCTGCACTTCCCATCATCCAATTTAACAATGTATCATCTTCTTGGGGTAGAGAAGGCATTACCTGAGTGTCCACAGTATATCCAGTGGTTTTTCCTGAGTCAAATCCCTCTTCCAAATGTAATTGCAGTTGGCTATTGGTGCTTGTTGAAATCCATAGTTTGTTTTTCCCCCAATCTTGCAAAGCTTTTGCTTGTCTCAGCCAAGGTCTCCCCAGGAGTAAAGGGTAAGAAGTCTCCTGTAGAAGTGCAATAACAACAAAATCTAAAACAAAGTGGCAGCCCTGTACTACCATCAATACCTTTTCAATAATGCCAAGTGGTGCAACCCGATGTTGATTTGCTAATGTAACCGTGAATGGTGCCAACTTGGTGGGGTTCAATTTCAGCTTCTTCATTGTAAAATCTGGCATTAAACTGATACCAGAGCCTCCATCCATGATCACACCTGTGAGAGCTTCATCCTTTATACAAACGGATAACCTTGAGCTTTGGTAGTCTGCTAAGGGTGCAGGGGGAAAATCAACCATGAAACCATCTATACTAGGTGATTGGACCAAGTGAGCAGAGTGTATAATCTTCAGTAAGTCACTTCTTATTTTTGAATCCATCCTTATAAGTTCATATAGACTAGCCTTGTGATGAATACCTTTCAAGATCTGTTCAATGTTTACCTCCTGAATGTTTTCTTGCAGATTGGTTGGTTGGCCCTTTAGAGAAGTAGTCATCTTATCATAAGCTCCTTCAATTTCTACCTGGTCCTTCCATCCAGACTTCTTTTCCTCCTCTTTATCCTGAAATCCTTGTTGTTCATCTCTATGGGTTGCAGCTGCTTGCCTAGCTCTAGTCATCATGGGCATTGCAGAGGATGAAACGGCATAAGACTGAGTGGTTTTTCCTTCTTCATGTGGAGAGACTGCAATCATGTGGATTGGAGCAGGACGACCTCTTGGGCAATCTTTGGTATAATGATCCTTTGCCTCTGGACAATGTTGACAAGGAGGTGCATCTTCTGGAAGAGAGCACCTATTTTGCATGTGGCCGTACTCACCACAACGATAGCACATCAAAGGTCTATTATATCTAGGCTTTGCAGGCCGATTCTCCTCTCTATTTGATGTATTTGAAGTACTAGCATAAAATGAATCCAAATCTTGAGGGTTACCTCTCTGCTGTGTACCCTTGAGGTAGTAGCAATCCCTTGCTTCATGACCGTCCTTTCCACAAAATTGACAGCTTACCTTAATAGGGCAATCAGCATTGGAATGTCTATTATTGTTACAGATTGTACACCAAATTTGTCTTCTTATATCCTGAGTGGTCTTCAAATCTTCTAACTCTCGGCGAAGTTGAGCTACTTTATCATCAATGCGACGTAGTGGTGGCAAGACCTTCTCTTCTTGTTGATTTTGTTGCATCTTCAATGCTTCCAGTTCCCTCCTTAGTTGCTCAATAGGATCCAGATCTGCAGCATACTTTTGTTGTGTATCCCCCTCAAAATGTTGCCTTGCTTCTTCAATGCGTGATGCCGCTGCAACAAAATCATTGAGGGTCGCATCCAATCTAAGAGATTCACGAAGCTTCTGCTCAGATGACCTGGGCAGAGCCTTTTCTATCCATTTTTTAACCAAGAAGTCACCTGGAGCATGTGGCAGACGTGTAACAAGTGCTTTTGTTCTGGTGTGAAGTTCATGAAAGGATTCACCTGGTCTTAGCTTCAAGTTCTCTAGCTGATCTAGAGCTCTTTCCGAAGAATCACTTGGTCTGAATGTTTGTGAGAAAGCCACCTTCAGAGCCTCCCAAGTAGTAAAATGGCCATCTGCATATTGACTATACCATTTATCTGCAAGACCTCCCAATGTGGATGGAAAAAGTGCCAACATTGCATCCTCCCTATTCTGCAGACCTTGTCCACGGCATAAAGAGATGAATCTCCTCACATGATCATCAGCATCCTCATAAGCTTGTCCCTTGAAGGTAGGGAATTTGATGTTTAATCTGGAGAGTAAATGAGAGAGATCCTCCATTTGTACTGGTGTTTCTTCGGACGTATCTGAGGAGAAGTCTAGAGTTCTCCTATACCTCTCTTTTGACAATGGTGTCGCACCCAAATCAATAGATAAATTTAGGGAAGGCAGAGGGGAGGTAGATTCACTAGTCGTGGGTATTGCTAACTTGTTAAGGCTCCTCCGAACACGAAGAGACTCCTTATCTGCTCGTGTATGGGTCATGTACCTATTCGCAATTTGTAATAGAGTAAACACCTCTCACAGAAATGCAAAGGTCACACCGTGCGTGCCAAACTGTAGAGGAGGTACTAGGGTATCCACTTTTATCACAAGTAGAGAATAAAGATAAATCACAACCAGTACGTCGCCTACTCAAGGGGGGTTCTCTTGAGGGAAGTATACCCTTTAACATTTCTGCGAGCAGGCAGATAACAAGGATTGCACAGAGTGGTAAATACTTCAGAAAGCATGAACTACAAATGACCAAGGAAGACCATACACTTCTTGATTCGAATCAGATGATTACAAGATAGGCAAAAGAAATACTCAAAAACTCATGCCCAGAGCTTCACGGCACTCTATGCAGACAAACATAGATCAATGCAAGTGGTGGAGAGTTCTTCTAGAAATAGGGTTTACAATATCATTGCCCTAAAAAATCCAAGCCACTCTCTTACACTATAGTGCTCATAGCCCTCCACTGAGAAGCCTACCCTCTGTATCCACCCTACAGAGTAGCTCCTACAATAGGCTTGAAACCACAGAGTGCAAGAGAGGGCTTCTGCACGTACGTACGCGAACCAATGTAACTCTAAAAAAAAAAAATTGTACTAAAAAGTGTGTACCCCAAATAGCACAAATCCCTTGTTTTTATAGGCTCCAATAGGCCAAGAGGTCCTTGCCGACTCTTCCCGCCCATTCATCCCGCGCCGCTTAATTACCCAAAATTGAAGGGGTAGGTCAATTATTCCTTTGATTTGAATTGGATCCACAAAAATAGGTAGTCGCCGTGAAAGGTTGGCGGCAACATTTGTTTATCCACTTTCACTTTTAATAGTTACCTTTTACCTTTTCACCTGCCATCTGAGATTCTCATTTTGTGGTTTTGTTATTTTCTCACTGATTTAATCCCGGGAAATTCAAATGAAGTGCCTTGTCCAAGATATTTCCCCGCCCAGAGAGTTCACTAACGACAGATAACATTTTGTTTCCAACTAATGTGGGATCCATATGAATTTAGCTTTCAGGCATCTTTTTGATTGCAAATTCGCATTGCCAGCGCGCTCCCCATAGCCATGCATGCATCCTTGTACAAGTGTTGCACCACTTCTAACAACTGCAAGACTGTTTCTGGATCATTGTGTGTATGAATCCCTATTCTAACAGAAGGCCATGGTTCCAAGCTTTATGTATTTCTCGGGTCACCTCCTCCACTATCCATGGCATTGTTCCACCATTTGTGTCACACAATACTACAACATCAGCGCCAGCCTATGCTGCTGTCTTCAAGCAATCCATTGCATACTCTCTGTTGGACAAATATCCATCGAAGAAATGCTTTGCATCCACCATGACTTCCTTACTCTCCAGCTTCAGATATTTGACAGTGTCCGATATCATATTCAGATTCTCCTCTAAGGATGTCTCTAGCACCTTGATAACTTGTTCATCCCACATCTTGGCAACAACTGTTATGACATCAACACCACTTGATATCAATGAGTACTACATGCGTGTGTGTGAGGGTATGTATGTGTGGGATGTGTGTGTGTGTGTGAGTGTGTGTGTGTGAGTGTGTATGTGTGCGGGGGTGGATGTGTGATGGTGTGGGGGTGTGTGTGTGTGTGTGTGAGGGGGAGATGGCGGGGGTGAGTGGGGATTAGTGGGGGGGGGAAGGCGGGCGGAGATGGCGGGGGTGAGTGGGGGCTAGTGGGGGGGATCGCGGGGGGAGATGGCGGGGGTGAGTGGGGATTAGTGGGGTGGAAGGCGGGGGGAGATGGCGGGGGTGAGTGGGGGTTAGTGGGGGGGATGGCGGGGGAAGATGGCGGGGGTGAGTGGGGGTTAGTGGGGGGGAATGGCGGGGGGAGATGGCGGGGGTGAGTGGGGATTAGTGGGGGGGGGGAAGGCGGGGGGAGATGGCGGGGGTGAGTGGGGGTTAGTGGGGGGGGATGGCGGGGGAAGATGGCGGGGGTGAGTGGGGGTTAGTGGGGGGGGGGAAGGCAGGTGGAGATGGCGGGGGTGAGTGGGGGTTAGTGGGGGGGGATGGCGGGGGTGAGTGGGGGTTAGTGGGGGGGGGATGGCGGGGGAAGACGGCAGGGGTGAGTGGGGGTTAGTGGGGGGGATGGCGGGGGGAGATGGCGGGGGTGAGTGGGGATTAGTGGGGGGGGGATGGCGGGGGGAGATGGCGGGGGTGAGTGGCGGGCTATTGCGGAGTTGCAGCGGGGTGAGGGGGCGGGGGAGTCAGCGGGGAATGCGGGGAGGGTCAGCGGGGGATGGCGGGGGGAGATGGCGGGGTGAGTGGGGGTTAGTGGGGGGGGGAGGCAGGGGGAGATGGCCGGGGTGAGTGGGGATTAGTGGGGGGGATGGCGGGGGGAGATGGCGGGGGTGAGTGGGGATTAGTGGGGGGGGGAAGGCGGGGGGAGATGGTGGGGGTGAGTGGGGGTTAGTGGGGGGGGATGGCGGGGGAAGATGGCGGGGGTGAGTGGGGGTTAGTGGGGGGGAATGGCGAGGGGAGATGGCGGGGGTGAGTGGGGATTAGTGGGGGGGGAAGACGGGGGGAGATGGCGGGGGTGAGTGGGGGTTAGTGGGGGGGGGATGGCGGGGGGAGATGGCGGGGTGAGTGGGGGTTAGTGGGGGGAAGGCGGGGGGAGATGGCGGGGTTGAGTGGGGATTAGTGGGGGGGGAGGCGGGAGGAGATGGCGGGGGTGAGTGGGGGTTAGTGGGGGGGATGGCTGGGGGAGATGGCGGGGGTGAGTGGGGATTAGTGGGGGGGGGAAGGCAGGGGGAGATGGCGGGGGTGAGTGGGGGTTAGTGGGGGGGGATGGCGGGGGAAGATGGCGGAGGTGAGTGGGGGTTAGTGGGGGGGGGGATGGCGGGGAAAGATGGCGGGGTGAGTGGGGATTAGTGGGGGGGAAGGCCGGGGGAGATGGCGGGGGTGAGTGGGGATTAGAGAGAGAGAGAGAGAGAGAGAGAGAGAGAGAGAGAGAGAGAGAGAGAGAGAGAGAGAGAGAGAGAGAGAGAGAGAGAGAGAGAGAGAGAGAGAGAGAGAGAGAGAGAGAGAGAGAGAGAGAGAGAGAGAGAGAGAGAGAGAGAGAGAGAGAGAGAGAGAGAGAGAGAGAGAAATAAAGGGAAAGAGAGCGAGAGGGGGGAAAGAGAGAGGGAGAGTGAGAAAGAGAGAGAAAAAGAGCGTGAGGGATCGAGAGAGAAAGGGATAGAATGAGAGACCGAGAGAGAGAGGAAAAGAGAGAGAGAGGGGGAAAGAAAGAGGGAGATAGAGAGAGAGATAGGGAGAGAGAGAAGAGAGAGAGAGATATAACAAATCAGTTGAGGTAGCACTGAAAATGAAAGCAACAACTGCCCGGAACACAAATATGTCCCTGACATGGAACGGGACACTCCCTGAGGCTGCAGCCCAAGGCATCTGAGAGCTCTCCTCTCAATCTCTCTTTCTTCTATCTTCTTCGGACTTCATTTTCGGAGTGCCAGTGGGTTCTGACCTCTGTGCTTGGGTCCACTGCTCACATGCCACAGGAGAAAGAGAGAGGGAAAGGAGAAGGGGTACTACAATGTTGTTCATGTTCCTACAATCATGAAGAACCTTGTTTCTATGGGTCATCGTTGAGAGAGGGATGCATGTGAAATTCAATTAGAAGGGATGCTTTGTGGAAAACCTTTAGAAATGGTATAGATTGGTGGAAAAAGTAAAAAAGGAGGGAAGCCTATTCACATTGGACATGAAGCCAAACTTCAACCACACAACCTACTTCACATATGGAAGTATAAAGGTTGGAAAATTGGAACTTTTCTACGAAAGGTATGAGCATATGAGTACTCACGTGTTTATAAATAGGAAGAAGAAAAGGTAAGCGCTTGCACTACGAAATAGTTATAGTAAAAACATCAACAACGTATGTGAAGCTTGTCAATTGGGTAGGCAATATAGGTTAACTTCCGAGAAGGTCAATTATGCGAGTTACCATCCACTTGACATAGTTCATTCACATGTTGGGGGCCAGCAAAGGAGAGCTCAAATAAAGCTAATATAAATTTTCTAACCTCTATTCATAATTACACAAGGATGATTTGGATTTGTTGCATGAAGTATGAATCATACGTCTTTGATTTCTTCAAGCAAATCAAAGCTATTGTAGAAGGAATGTAATACGTACATCAAACGTTTAAGAACACATGGAGGGCGAGAATACTTCTTCGATGATTTTCTAGATTCTTGGAGTCAAACGGCATGGAGAGACAAATCACACATAGGTATACACCACAGCAAAATGTTGTGGCAGAAAGATGGGATAGTTATATTGCATAATGTGTTAGGGCTATGATGAAGGAGATGGGAATGCCAAATTGCTACTCAAGCAATGTAGTAACTACTATCATATACAGTATGAATAGAGAATCCACATCAATTTTACATGCTACAACACTCTATGACACCTTGTATAATTGAAAACTATATGTATCACACTAGAAAGTGTTTGGTTGCACTTGCTATACATTCATATCAATTTAAGGGGAAAACTTGATGATAGAACTCAAAAGTGCATATTCATAGGGTATGTTGGTAAACAGAAAGGGTATTAAATGCTAAAAGAAAGGAACTAAAGATATCAAGGGATGCCATATCTGATGAGCAGGGAAATAAAAATGTTTCTATGCAGGGAAATAAAAATGAAGAAGGAATGACTTCAAAACAAAATGAAGAACTAGAGAGTATGGTTCTTAGTTAACCAATGCATTGAAGTCAGATTAGTGATGCAAGGAACAAATGCGAGGCCAAAAATCATAGAAATATAAAAAGATGAAGACTTATCAAAGGAGTTAAATGCAAACCATCTTAGAAAGAATGAGGGATAGCTCCAAGGTAAATAAATAATATTAAACACAATGGAATGGTGAAATTAGAAGGTCTAATAAGGTAAGATATCCAATTGAAAGACTTATGTATAACACATTTATGGCTAGAAATTATGCATTTATGAGTAAAGTTGATGAAGAACCAACATGCTTTGAAGAACCAAATACATGCATGCAATGCGAAGAGGCTATGTAGAAGCGAATGAAGGCCTTGGAGGATAATGAAACTTGAAAAGTAATGCCAAGGAAGAAAGACATGAAGATCATTGGAATCAACTAGGTATATAAGATAAAGAATCACTAAGATGCAAGATTTATTAGGTACAAAGCAAGGATTGGAGCTAAATGATTTTCTCAAACATAGGGAACCTATTATGAAGGAAACTTTATCCCTTTGTCCAAGATGACTACCATCAAATCAATCATTGCAATTACATCTAGCAAGTAGTGGTAGGTGTATCAACGTGATGTGAATAATTCATTTGTAAATGGAGAGCTAGAGGAGGTGCTAAACATAGAACAACCATTAGGGTTTAAAGATAAAATAAGAGAAGATTATGTTTAAATTTTAAATAAGGCAATATACGGTCTCAAAAGGTAGAAAGGAATTGGAATCAAAGTCTTTTAGAGTACTTGATGAATTGTGTATACAAACAAATCAAAGCTAATCCATCACTATTCTATAACACAAGAGGTGAATCATGTCTCTATTTATGCGTGTAATTACATGACTTGAGTATTATAGCAAATCATGAAGAAGGCATCAAGGAAAGACCTAAGGAGTTCAAGACCTTGTACCTTGTAGGCCTACATTATTTCTTAGGAATTGAAGTCATATATGAAGATAATGGTATCTAGATCATGCACAAAAAATGCATGCTCAACATGTTCCAAAAGTCTACATTTATAGGTTGTATACCATTGAGCATCCCAATGGAAGACAGTATGAAACTTACTTCAAGGGAAGGTAATGAAATTCAAGATGAACTCAATAGTGGGTTCTTTAAACTCTGCAACTATCAAAAGGCCAGAGTTACCATATAAAGTTGGTATGCTATCTCAATTTATACATTCACACACTAGGGCTCCTCATTTACATGCAACAAAGAGAATACTCACACATCTCAAAGGTACTTAAAAGAAGGCCTTTTGTAAGATTTCGAAGATAATTTGCAAGTGAAAGGATACAAAGAGGCTCATTGGGATGGACTCAAGAAGATATGAGATGTACAAGGGGCTATGTAGGTATGCCAATTAGATAGGAGACGTACAAGTTAATATGTAGTTATCCTAGGTAGAAATTTCATTTCATGGATGAAAAAGAAGCTACCTTAAGCTGTGTTATCTTCCAAAGAATTTGAATATAGCGCATTAGACAAGTCACAAGTGAGCTCATGTGTCTCAACAAGCTTATCATTGAGTTAGATTTGAAGTTCAATCAATTTTCAATCACATGTGAGAATATGAGTAGTGTGTACCTATCTCCCAAGCCAATGTTTGATGAAAAGAGCAAACATATAGAGGTACATTACCACCACATCAAAGAGAAGGTGATGCTTGATGTAATAGGATTTTTGATAGTGAGATAATTTATGTAGAACTTCTCATTATACATTGTGGGAATAATGCTCAGAATGAATAATCAAGTCATTGTATGCATATAGGAAAAATTTAGGACTGATAAGTTTTATATTCTCTCTCTAAACCTTATCTTAATCATGCTTTCTAGTTGAAAATTGAACATGAAGATAAAAGAATTAAGAGAAAGGTTGTATGAGAGAAAGGTAGAGCATGCATAGGAGAACAAATGTGTATCGTTGAAAATTTCGTGCATCATGCTTTAAGTACCTCGTTCTAGCCTCTACATTTAGTTCACTATAAGATAGTGCATTGATTCCACTCTCCCTCTCGCTCCCTCTCTAGAATTTCTAAACTTGAAGGGGTCAAAAGTGGTAGTTGGAGGTAGATTTGGACCCAAGGCATCTCTAATACTGTTGCACACATCGAAGAGCTGAACATTTTTTCCTCTAACAAGCTTAAGCGAATTCCTCACTGTTTTTGAGTTAATCTCCTTCTCTATTTCTATTCGAATCCATGATATTGATGCATACCTATTCTCATGCACAATTATGGATGTCTCTTGGTATGTCTTTTTTAAATACAAATATTTGAGCTATTTTTGATTTACATATAATTGATTTATTTTTTAATGGATTTTTTTCTCAAACTCTAAATTCATATCATGATATACTTCCTAATTTAAGTAGACTTAAGATGGAGATAATAAAATTTAAATAACTTATGAAAATTGAAATGTATGTGAATATAACTAGATAAAAATATATAATAAAACAATTGAACTTTCAATACAAAGGTAATAGAATTTATGAAGTAATCAAAGTTTAAACTCTAAAATTCAATTTAGAGCATAATGGAGATATTAATATGTCAATAGAAAGCTAATACAATTTATAAAGAAATAAAAGAGTTCAAATTTTAATATTCAAGGCCAAACTAGTGAATGGGTTCCTTTGTCTATACTTCATGTTCTCTTTGGTGTATTAGTAAAGAAGTTCATGAACCAAAGATTTTCGTTGTTTTCAAAACTTTAAACTTTGTAACAAAAAGAACATATGTCCATGAACTAATCTTTGTATGAAGAGTATTAGATAGAAATTATAAGTTAACACCGTCACTTGTATTATAAATGAGACTTGAGTAATTACCAAATTTTATGAATAGACCTTCTATGTAGTCTAAAGCATAAATGACCTAACAAGTATGTCATACATACATTTGTTCACTTAAAAAGATGATTCTCTCAGCTCTAAAGACGTGAACCAGAGATATTGTGCACATTTAAGATCGAGGTTGAAGCCTTTCTAAAATTTGTACCATGAAGAATACTTGAGTTTACTTTGAGAACCAATGACTTCAAGTTGGGCTACCTATTGCTTGTAATAGGCATGCACACAAAGATGCATGCTCACTTTAGAATCAATTTCCCTCATAATATGCATAGTTTAGACTTGATCTTCGAGTCTAATCTAGGAGACATTGATAGATTTCTAAAAAAAAAGATTAAAAGAATTGGATACAAAATGATCATGAAACTATGATCATTACTTAGATCTAACTATCTTCTATACATAGATATATAGGTGAGTGATATGGCTACTCAAAGTATGGAGAAAATTTGCAAGCAAGCAAAGGGATTGCTCATCAAGGGGTCTCCGTGATTATTCAAATCCTAGACATGATAACACATGCCATATCTTACACTTTTGAAGGACAAGGAATGTTTGAATAACTTTGAAAAGATTCCCTAATTCATAGGAAGTTATTTTTCTCGAAAATAAACTTCATCACACCTAAGTGTGATCGATAATTTATTTAAGAAATATGAGGGGATTGAAATTAAAACTTGAACATGAACAATTGTTCTTGTATCTTTCCCTATAATGATCCAAGTTTCTTTCATTCAAATAAATCATATGCCCCTAAGGTTAGAGCTTGATTTTCAACACAAGAATATAGTATATTGATAGTGGATGGAGCAATGACATGAGTTGCAACAAGGAAGCATTATCAAATATTTAGATACCATCAACAAAAAGGCATGTGTAGATAGGAAATAACAACCCACATGCCCTTAAAATCAAAATGATAATACCCCCAAGCTCTCATAAGGCTAAATCTTTAAGGACTTGTTCATATTCCCACAATCACAACGAATCTTGTCTTCTTTGGTCCTTGCTTCTTCCCTTTCCACTTGCTTTTGCTTACAAAGTTGGCTTGGGAAGTCTCTTCTTCATCGTCTTCCTTCTTCTTGCCTTTCTACTTCTTATCCTTCTTATCTACATATAGAGCACTAGTTGAATTACCATGATAGGAGTTACCTTCGTTTATGCTATTGTTGACCTCTTGATTGAAGAGTTGTCCAAGAAAGATGTTGAAGTCTGGAGTCTCCACATCCATGATGAGATCATCAGCGGTCATGAAGGATTTCCATTGCTTATCACTTCAAATGCTGTTGAGAATTTGCCTCATGAAAGCGTCTTCTTCAATCAGCTCTCCAATGGATGCTAACTACTCTGCAACCTCCTTGACCTCGATAACAACTTCTATGATGGTTTGTTTAGGTGTCTTCTTTATTTGGTTGAGCTCGTTCCAAAGATGATTCTTTCTTGCTTTGGTACTAGGAGAAAAGAAAGTCTCGAGGGCATCCCAAGTCACTTGAGATGTCTTGTAGCCTCTAATATGTGGTAATAGAAAGTAAGAGATAGATTTTAGTATGTAAGACCTTGCTTGAGCATCCCTTGCACACCAAAGTGTGAGTTTATCTGTCTCCTCTTGTGTAGGTCCTCCTTTGGATCTTGGAATAGGCATATCTTCATCATGTGCTACAACTCCATAAAGATTTCTACCTTGCAAATAGGCCTCTATTCTGATTTGCCAAACCATGTAGTTGTGTCCATCAAGCTTCTCGATCATTGAGGGAAAGCCGTCACCCATCTTGATCCAACTTTGATACCATTGAAAGAACTTGGAGAAACTTGTAGGAGGTAGAAAAGTGTGTTTCGAAGCGACGAAGTTTGCTCCAGCCAATCGGCACAAGACCAGCCCTTGAGCTTATGAAGACTCAAATAGACATTATAGGCATGTGATAAGTTCAATGAAATGCACTATGTACTTTGGAGCATTAAGGAGAAGGAGTTGATACAAAACATATAGGTTCACACATCGATTTGCTAAAAAAACTTACTATCTATGGAAGAGACAATGAACTTCAAATGTCATAGCAACCAACGTGATTACTATTAGAAAAAATCCTTTTATGGGAGTGATACACATAGGGTTGAGTGTATATAATGCACAAAGGTATAAGGAATAAGCAAAAGATGCTATAGGAATGAATTAGACACTCAACATTGGTACTTCCTATTTTTTAGGAATACATAGAGATTACCCCAGAGATAGAAACAATAAGATATCTCCTAATCTGCTGAACCAAATGCTATGAAACTTTTTAAGCATAAACTAGAAACTAATACCTTTCCAATGAGAGATCTCTCATCAAATGTGAAGCTCTCGAGAGAGAACACCAGCCTCTAAAAGATTACTATTGGCGAAGAAGATGATGCAAAAAATTGAAGAAGGAAGACAATTATGGTCACAAGTGTATGTATATTGCTTCCATGTATTGTACAAGTGATTTGAAGTCTTTATATAGACTCTATGACTTTTCCATGACTTGTACAAGTGGACTTTCAATTCAAATGAAGGTGTGAATGGTTGTTGGAGGGAATCAATTCGCTTTCCTACAATCTATGAAAAGTGAAGACCTAGTTTGATATGATTTTAGGTGATTGATTGCTTGATTGATTTCAACTCAACCACCACAAATTTGTGGGATTTGGCCTCTCTTTTTCTACTTTTACATGTTTAAAGCTCAAGTCTTTTACAATGGTAAATGAAAATCTCTCAACAAAATACAATAAATGAACATAGGTAAAAGAATTTTCCAATGGATATTCTTTTGCTATAATCCAAGCGATAGTTTTTGATGTAGATCAAATCCACCACAAGCATAGTGTAAGCTTGATGTTCCAACATTTTTTTCTATTCTTGAGTGATTAGAAACTTGTGATTGAGGACATCTTGTGATTGAGCAAGCAACACAACTTAGGAGGTATGAGTCCAAACCATAAGTACAAAGGATCAATGTGATGATATGCTCAACAAAGCATTGGACTCAACGAAGATAACAAAGTTCACAAGAGGCATTGGAATGATGGAGCTATGATGAATACTTGGAGGTTGAAGCTTGAGCATCTGAGCCTTCTAAATTGATGACACTTGGAGAATTGAAAAGCAAGGAGCCAAGAACATGTACTCGTGTTCAAATTTCAAATTGAATCCCTCGCAAAACTCTCAAATCTAACACGTGTCACACTTAGGTGTTATAAGGCCATATATATTTGAGAAAAAGAGCTTCCAATCATTAACAGAACCTTCTCAAAGTTATACAAACGCATATTTTAGTTTTAATTATAATATCCCCCATGTATTGTCACTTTGAGGATTTGAATAAGCTAGTAGGCCCCTTGCTACACAAGCCCCGAACTTACTTGAGGGTTTTGTTCACTTTTTCTTTAGCCATAGCTCACACTCTAGATTTTGTGTGTAGTAGCATATCCATTTCATGAAATCTTTTTTTATCATTAAAATCTAATAGACTCTTCTAAAGTTGGTTCACAATCCAAATCTTGCATCTCTATATTCTTAGAGGAATTGAGCCTAGGGGGAACGTTGGTCTCTATGTGCATGTTTAGTGAAGGTAATAAATACTTTCTCCTAGAGGCATTGACTCTTAGAGTAGAAGCAAGTGTGTTAAGAGACATAGCTAGCATATGGAGGGTCTCATAGTCTACTTTGATTCTGCTTAAGTTCTCAGGTTCATTCCATAGGAACCAAGAGAATCACTGTTTTGAGTGAGTAGAGGTACCTATAAACATACTTGTGACGTGATTCATATTTCAAGCTCGACATGCAATTGTATATTCTACCATTAGACATCAGATGGAGTACTAGTGATAGTGAATATTTCAAACCAGATTATGTCTTAAGGATTAAATGTTGACGAAGCAAGAGAAATATACTTTATGGATTTTGCAATTTTCACGAAAGATAGATTTTGATTTGAACATAAGCAGATTGACATCCATGAAACAAAAGAATTTGTGGTTCGTTTATTTGCGATTATGATTTGCATTTTTGATTCCTTAACTAATGCGTTTTAATTATGACATAGACTCGAAGAACTAGTTTCTATGACTTAAGAAGGAACTTATAATCTATTTTTACAACAAGTACATTTGACTTCATAACCAGACAATGTATATTGAACATTTACACTTTCAAAGCATTAATTGGGTGAGAAACATCATAGGAAGTGGTCAAGTGTGAGTATATTCTTTCGCAATCACAGAACACGGTTCTTACTATGATTTATTTCTTTGATGATGATAGGTGGGAGCTAACCGATTTCTTTTACGAAAAAAATATGATAGCTTTAAGGAAATATGACGCTATGTAGAATTGAATTCACATGTTTAAATTATATTTTTATGATTCATATTTCTGAAGAAAGTTGTATTACTATTAAGTGGCGGAATTAGTGAAACAGATCTCTTAGATCCTGATAATTAGTTTCCTGGATTGCTTATATTGACATAGGTTTATATGTTAATTAGTTCTCTGGATTGCGTGTATTCACTATAATTATAGGAAAGAAGTTACCTTATCGTTCATTTTTAATGTTTGTATAATTGGGATTTGAGATTTCTTTGGATGGTTTACCTTTGGATTATTGCATGGGACAACATTCTCTTCGTTGGTGCTTGAAAGAGTGACGTACGGAGTTACTACCAACCTTCAGAGATTGTAATGGATACGCATGAGCCTGCAGATAGCACTGTCGAGAAATCGAAACAATAATGTGAAGGATGAGATGACATGAGCAGACGTCGAAACTTCTCGGAACTTCCATTTCCGCTTCCGCCACCTTATGTGACTGACATGAGAAAATATGTTGCGAAGTTCTCTCTCTCTTTCTCTCTCTCTCTCTATGGAAGCATACGTTCATGCCTGCAGCACGTTTACTTAGCCGGAAAGCCTTTTCATGTCTCTTACTGAGAGATCCCATCTCTTATGATACGTTAAGAGACTCACACAACCAATGGCCTGGTCGAGAGTGACGTACGTGCAAGTTTCGAGACTTCTCACTCATGTGAATCTATTGGTAGTGAGAAATTATTGAAGTTGGGAGTACTAATGTGCTGGAATTGTCGATTACAATGAACATAAGTCGAACAAAAGTATCAAGCATTTTAAATGAGGGCAAGATCCCCAAGCATTTTGTTATTAAATGTCGGAATAAATCGGACAGCATATCTCAGTGTCGTAGTTACGTTGTCGGCTGTATATAGAGAGCGAACATTGTTTTGTAGTTTTGTATCGTGTCACGCAGCTCTTTCGTGATGAGATTGAAATCATTGAATACCAAAGAAAAACGCGTCATGTATGTACAGCAGAATGCTTAGGCGGGCGGTGTATATATATTCTTTGTTTCAAGGCATCTAAGAATCCAGTTTTTTTATGTAATGGTCATCGTCCAGGTACAGAGAGCGAACATTGTATGCGTATTATACTACATCAGGTAGATCTGTCCTGATTAAATATCTGTAAGACCAATGGTAGTAGAGATTGCCTGTATTCAACACCTGATGAGAATCTACCATCTTTCTGCAGCAGAATGCTTCGCTGGCAGTATGCGCTTCGTGGGTAGTATGCGCCCTTGGTGGTTTAAGGCATAAAGGCATCAACTTTTCTGATGCGATTGCCATCGAAAAACTGCTCGAAGGATTACCCTCAAACGCTACGGTACTGAAATTTGGGTACTTTGAATTATGGACAGATAGTTGTGAGCGATGACGACATGTAGGTAAAAGATTTGAGGTTGCAGTCTCAAGGATTAAAGCGATCTCGTTACATGGATCATCGTACTGTCTGTGTGTGGAAGCGTACTGTCTGTGTGGAAGCGTACGTTCAATGATATATGATGACTGATGATTGTTATACTAAGAGATGGTTGGACTGCCCCTCCTTTCAAACCAAAGTGACAGTGAGCAATTACGAGAAAATATAGTCATACACAGAATGATCTATATAATACCATTTCGTCATACATAGAATGATCCAGATAATACCATTTAGTTCAAGGTCTGAAGTGTAATCCTCAAAGTCAACAGGTACCATTGGTTGCCTAGAAAAGTCAATCCTCTTCTAGTGTCTATGCTAAGTATCCTTTGACCATGAACAAATGAAATTTGTATTACAAAGGGATTGTGATCTTTTTTGGATTCTATAATCTGTGTAATGTATATGTAAAGGTGAGGTAAAGCCTTAGACAAACCCTGATTGGACGAGGATATTGAGCATGGTTAACACTTTCTCATTTCAAAGATGTATAGTTTAATATTCATCCTTATTTTGTACAAAAATGAATCAGAGTATTTTGATTGGTATGGAACTTCCATTTCCGATGCTCCTTCAATGGGCCTTTTGCTACTAGCACGATAGATGAATTTGGACCCAAAGGAGAAATAATATCTAGAATTCTATGTTCAAGCGTGCTGTATGCAACCCTATTTTAGTTGTCGTAGCTGACTAAATCATCTCGTAAGTTATAGTCCGTGTAAAAATCTAAGGTTCCTTTGATTATATTTCGAACCTCCATGTCTAGATTTCAATAGTTCTCTTAAGATTGAATTTAGAGATCGCATTGAACAAAAGTAAAAAGTATCAAAATACCTAGAATTCCACAAATATATGAGGCTTTAATTAAACTCATGATTTCTACATGCTTATGGTGGTCTGTAATTTGAGGTTATATATATTTTTTTTAATGTAAAGGAAGTTCGGCAATAGCCTACTCTCCCGGACTTGAATTAAATAAAGAAAAGTACAAGAGAAGGGGACTAGTGCCCACGGGACCCCCCAAATCCCACAAAGCAGGGGAAGCTTTTATAGAGCTTAGATGACATTACAAAGAAGGTTAATTACCCTCTCATCACCCTCATGTGGGGCCCACTTGGGTTTAAGCTTGTTATCGATCAAAAGGAGTACTTGATGATGCCTAAAGGGGGGGGATTTTTTATAGTTGACAATCCTTTTGCCAAGGAGGAACAGCGATTTCTCAATTGACCACTCCTTGGGGGAGTCACCGAAGTTGAAAGCACATCTTTCCCGCCAGATTTTCCATAGAACCTCCCCTCTGATGGCGTTCCAGAGAGTCGCGGAGCAGCCGATCGCTTCTCCCAGCAGGGCTTGCTGCCAACTGAGACGTTTTTGAAGTCTAATTCTCTTTCCAACCACCTGCCAGAGTCTGTTGGAGTTGGGGCAGGTAAAGAAGATGTGTGAAACATCTTCGATAGACCGGTGGCAGCGTTTGCACCAGGGAGGAATCCCACAAATTTTGCTAGCCTTAAGGTTGGTCCAGATTCCGTGATGAAGAATTTGCCATAAGAGGACAGACTTTTTGATTTCTATGAGGGGGTGCCAGATAGCCATGAACTTCATGTCCCACCGAAGCCGCGTCCATGACAGGCACCACTTTTTGTTGAGGTTAACCTGATAGTCGATCGTTTCTTTGATGTTCCGGATTTTTGATAGACTATTCCCATTGTGCCATTTGAGACCAAGCGAGCTCGGCATGTCGTGTCCCATGAGAAGGCAAACTTTGTGTCGGTCCCAGGCGAGAAATCTGCTTTGCAAAGTGTTCCATTCTTCATGCGAAATGTTGATGCTAGGGTCGATATCCTCAAAGTTGATCTAGCGGTTGGTGTCTTGTTTCCAGAGATGTTTCCATTTTTTGAAGCCTTTGTTCCATAGCTTCTTGGCGTTTTGAATGTTCCAAGATTCCACACTCCGGATGCCATGGATCGGAAACCAGATAGAGTCGTTTTGTCTGATACCGGCAGCCCACTTCCAGTCTTCACTTATTCTTGTGAAGCTTTTGACTTTATTCCAACTCTTCCAAAGGGAGCACACCAGATTAGAGCCTTTCGGGAAGACGGGGATCGGGGAAAACAGCAAGGTCAAGATGTCAAGATTCCTCCAATTTGGGAAACCCATGAGCGCCAACTCATTCTTGTTTCTGAAGATCAGCTTGGCCCACGAGGCCTCCCCGTTGCACCAAGCCTTAGTCATCCATTTGGCCGACAGTTTGTTAGCCATGCACCCAATGTCCAAGATACCAAGTCCCCCACTATCTCTATGGCTGGTGCAGATGGACCATTTGATTTTAGGCACCCCCCTCCTATTGTGGTCGCCCGTCCAAAGGAAGTTTCTACAAATACTATCCAGTTTGGACAGATCTTGCTCTTTCGGTCTCCAACAAGAAAGGAAATAAATGGTAGATGATAAGAGGAATGTGTTGATGACCATAGCACGACCAGCAAGATTGATTTGCATACCTCTCCAATAGTTAAGCTTGTTTTCGAGTTTGGCAAGCACCCAGTTCCACCGCTGTTCCATAGAGACGCCAAACCCCAAGGGAATCCCCAGAAGCCGAAAAAAAAAAGAGAAAAAAAAAAGAAGAAAAAGAAAAAAGAAGAAAAAAAGATTTGAGGTTATATTTTGTTGAATGTCATAGGCGAGATCATAATATTCCATTCAACCATTTTTAACGTCTTCAAAAACGTCTTGGAATACTTTGAGCAACCACTTATAGTAACAAGATCATCAATATGTGGGACAGTAAAACCATACCTACGTTGATTGAGAATATAAATAATAATACTCTAAGCGCCCTTCTTAGAGTGAATGAATTTAATAAAGAAACCGTGTATCATACCATACATGTTCTTACTGATTTTTCTATACATGTTTCCTTGTCCAATCTGCAAAATCATGTCCTTCTGTAGATATCTCAAGAGTTTGTTGCTGTGCTGATAGGTTCTTAAGGGATCTTTATAATAATAATGATCATCTATCTATATATTTGGCCGTTTCTTATGGGCATCTAGATCTCGTATAAATCCGAAAGATATACACTACTATTGTAGATGTAGTACAAGTCCCTCAAAAATGAAGTTCTTCTACATCAAATAATATTCTCTGAATAAAGAAGGGGTTATGCTTCTTCTAAACTTTATGTGTTTGGTCGAGTTCATTTATCTATGTGGAAAATAATATCCTCTTATTGCAAGACGCATTTATACAACGATGCCTTTATCATCATGATGATGGACCAACGAGATTTCATTGAACTGTCGACATATAGATATCTGCCATCATGGTCATCCCATCATCTATTTCCACAGGAAATAAATATCCATTGCATTCTCTAATTCATACCATGTGGATACGTCGTCGTATAAGTTCCATATAGCATTCATGTGAAAGCCAATGTATGCCGTTTTCAAAGGGAGGGTTCCAAGCTTCCCTCATAATAAGCATGTTCTACGCAACACACTTTGCATTAGTTCCCCTTTTGTCCTCCAAACTAGAGCTGGAAGGCTACTGAGGAAAAATATTTCAAATGTGGTAAGCACTCCCACTGAATCCATATATCTCGTGTAAATGTTGATCTCTAAGCTATGTTTCCCAATTCCCTTTCTATTAAGATTCCTCTTGGAAAGGTACCTCAAAGTTGAAAAAACCATCTCTACACGTTGCCCAACCTCTTCCTTCTATGACTATCATTTGGACCATGTTTTTGCTTTATTAGGAACTCTTTATGTCGGTGGTTTCAAGTCTATTATTCTGTTACGTCATGTGGAATCCATATAATAGAGATAGGTTCTATGGGCTCACCATCTAGAATCAGGTTTTCCAATTCATCCATCTTCAATATGCTCATATGAAATATTCAACGGATCTAACAATACTCAAAGAGTTGAACCTCATAAGCTATCTTTCCTATTCTCCTAGATATTGTGAGTGGGCTCTAGCTCAATCCTTTAGTCGTTTACATAAGCATCATCTCGACCTTGAGATTTGCAAGTTCTATGTTTTGCAATTATATACATATATTTGATCTCTCCTAAGACATTCTAAACTTTTCATGAGACAATTCTAGTTTATATGGAGATCTTGGCTAAAACTTGTAGATTATCGTAAATCAAATATGTCCCTTGGAGGAGTGCTTTGAGGTATCACATGAAAATTCTATCATGGGTAAGAACTCAACGTAATTCTTTGTTTTCTTCATTTCTATTTGAATGATTCAAATCTTCAAGGATTTGATTTACCCTATCAGCTTTGTAATCCCTTATGTATTTTCACTATTCACATGCTAATCTGTACATCGTTCTAAAGAGTAGTAGGGGTGTGTCGCGTGGGCGAAGAATACCTCCAATCAATTGATTTTTAGGATGGTTGGCCTACTATTTATTGCACTCAACCCCATAATCCAAGAGTTCCTTATATATTCATGACCAATACGAATCGCTCTTAACAAGATCATATGCATTGGTAACTCCTAGGTTTTCCATAGGCCATGTGTCATTATAATCATATAAAACCTAGATTCTCATTCAAATATCTCTAGGAAAATCCGACTTACGTTTATATGCTAGACATCTATGATAGATAGTATTACTCTCCCGTTTTATTAATCTTTTAGTATCCATGGATATTTCATTTTCTTGGATTTCATTTCACCAAAGGAAGACATGCTTTTCTTCAAGTGTCTTTGTAGAAGGATCTCATCATAGATGAAAACGCTGGCACTATAGAATCCAACATGTAGAACCAATTTCATTGAATGATTCGATATATCTTTTGTGTTTTTTATGATACAAGAATTTCTTATTCTCTTAGAGATCTAGAATCTTTCCTTGATATTGTGGAGCTAGGAAGGTCCCCTTTATCGACTATGAGACCAATTTCAATTGCAGACACACAACTTGCTTATGTTGTACAAAGTGTTTCCAAATATGAAACTTATGGAGCACATCAAAAACTTCAATGCTTATTGTTAAGGAAGAGACCAAGGCATGGAACTTGGCATACATTTTCATTTGGTTGCGGTTGGCATAATTGGATGCATGTGGGAGAGGAAATCAATGATCAAGAAAGACAAAGTTTTTCAGTACTTCTAAAGGTTTCAAGTACTTCTTGAGAGGTCATCCATCTTAGTACTATGTTCCATGCATCTCCCATAACTAAAAATCTGTTGCCAATAAGTACCCATTTGGTGATTAAACAATGGCAAATTTAAAACTTTGCATTACCTTCAACATGATCTCAACATTGAAGAATGTCTTCTTTGCTTGTGGAGCTTGATTGAAAAATATTTCTTTGGATGCTTCTCGGAGCCATTTTGAGGCTCTTTCATGCATATTTATGTTTGTAGAAGTTCATGAACCTAAGCAAGCATGTTCTCCATGCTTGTTTGATAGTTATTTGCTCATGTATGGTTCCCCATTTCAGCCATATCAATGGATTTATATGTTTCCTTCATAGTTCTTCTAGCACGAGTACTCATCACCCATCAAAAACGTATTAGTATTTTTCTCTTTATTTCATAGGGTTGCCTTGAACATTGTGTAAGACTATCCTTGGAGCAATTTTAAGATTTTTACGTCACGCACACTTGCTGATCTCTCATATATATTGATGGACCGTTAACATTATACACGTATATTTTGATAGTCCCTATGTTTGCTCATGCGTTATTGAATGGTTGTTGGCATTTTCATAAGCTTTTCACACATTAAAGAGGACTGAAATGAGGTTTTATGAACTATCCGACACCTAAATGCAAGGTTCTCTTTGATGATGTAGATGAAAAACATAACCTAGCCTCAGCATAGAACATGTATACTAATGGAATTATAGGTTCTCAATAAGCATAGATGGCTTCTTTTAGTCACTTGGTATATGTAGTGAATAATGCAAAGATATGAACTAACATAGTCATGTATTTTTCACGTTACATTACGCTGTTCATTGAAAACGTTCTCATGCTCATAATTTTTTTCCAAAGGAGAGTATATTGAGTTTTGAAGATATTTCCATTTTCAGACATACATTGGCTGATTTGTTTTCATACACATGCTTCTTATTGCAAACATATAAGATTTCAAAGAGTTAGTTTGATATTTGCTCCTTTCTCATCATTGTTCATCTGCTCAATTTTTTAAGGCAACTCTTCCAAACATTTACCAAGAACTTTCAACTTTGTCATATTTCCAGAGTCTTAGTGGTGCTACATTGTTTCTAGTTTCATGGGTATTCCACTTAGGTATTTTGTACTATGGATTCCTATGTTTCTCGAACATTTGGAGGATCTCGTTCTAGTGGAATCCAAAATAAACTATAATTTGCAACAAAAAGACCACTTGAAGAATCACAAGTTTGATGGCATGATATTCTCTTTATGAAATCATCAAATTCTTGATGTCATGATTCTGAGAAGATAGTGGAATCCAACTAGTTGTCTTACAAAGAAACTTGTTGATTTGGATGACAATGATTTGAAAGAGCTTGATTAGGTGGACATGCCAATGATTTTTCTAGACCTTGGAGATAGTTATTTGCTTCTATCAAAGTGTATTTGATGAGGATACTCTTTCACTTGCACATGAGATATGAAGACATTGCCACTTCTCCATGGAATGAGTTTGTTTCAATCTTGTCCTGTATTGCAAGCTCGAAAGATGGAAATGATTGATGTGATGAATGTAGCTCTATTTCTATGCTCACTATCCCACTCATGGGATATGTTTTGCACATCCACTAGTAATGGTACACATCGAGGGAAGCTTTCTATACTGAAGTTTTTGGTCCACTTTTAAGTGGAGAGACTGACATGTAGTCTATGGCAACCATAGGCAGTAGAGATGTATATGGTTTTTGTGATTTTGTCCATGGAATGAATTAATTTATTGACATGAGAAATGATGGAGACAAGAATGATCAACATGGAAAGAGTAGAGGAAGATCATGAAAGAGAGAGATTGAATGCCAATATTTCCATAAGAAGGAAAATATGAAAAATGTGTTCTGCACTTTGAAGAATGCAATAGTAAAGAGATACATGTTGAGGGGCATGTTAAATGGTTACTTGCACCATTTACTTCATCTTTTAGGATAGAAGAAATTAATAATATTTAGGATAATTTCATGTGTAAAAACCTTATAGTACTATGCCTAGTGAGCCTCTTATGGCTAATTCCCTTTGACAAATATGGTGGTTAGATTATGATGCTCGTTTTCATCTAACAACACATGGAGAAAGGGTTTATTTTCATTGAAAAAATAATTCCCTTTATATAATTGAGACTTGATGCTTCTTAATATCATATATTGGGTAATTTCCTAATGGTTCACAATTTACCATGCATTATGTATGCCATATGGTTCAACTTTAAGATAGTTGGATTTTAGCAACCTACTTGATGGCGTTGGCTATAAAGTGAATTTCTATGCTGAGGTTTTTCACATTTCAAAGAGAATATAATTCTTGATAAAGGAAGCAAAGTTGGCCCTCTTTTGTCATGGACACAAAGGAAACCATTTTGAAGCCTAGACTCCATGTGATATGAAAAATCATATGACCACCTATGTACTGGCTTGATTAGACATCCACAAGTCCTCTTTAAGATTTTGCACATGATTGATGAAATAATCAATTTGTAACCACCCTTCACACCTAGATATTTATTAGTTATCCCCATACATTCTTAGTCTTGCGAGCTTAAGGAGTTGTAATCTCCATGTAGATTCTTTCCAAGTTCCACCTTAATTTGTAGTCTCGCTCCTTGTTCTTATCTTGTCTATTCTAGTATCTATGACATCTTTGTCTTATCCTATTGTGCTATTGTCATATGAGATCCCAACCAATAATTTATTTTAGCTATTTCATCTCCCTCAAGGGAGTTCTACTAACCTAGATATCTATTTTCATGCATCTAATCCTTGCATATGGCATCTCTTGTATGCTCTCTAGTCTAGTCATCCATGCCTCTCACTCCGGTGTTGCGGGATCTTTTGTATTAGTTGCATATTCTTGTATTATTTTCCCTTAATGGGTGATCTTTCAATTAGAAGTATAGTTCCCAAATCTTATCATTTATATTCAGAGGGCACAACCATGTGCTTCCTTCAAATATTTTGACAAGGGTATTTTCGATCCAAGACAAGCCATCATGGAGAACGAAGTGGAACACATTGTGGCATCACTTTGTAATCCTGAATAACAATTAAAGCACCTTACGCATCAATAGTCACACGATGAGGTAGGACATCCCATGCATGTAAGTTTGCTCATTCAAGAATTACAAGAATAATTTGGGAATATTCAAGCTAACCAAGGAAGAAATTAAGTAAATCAACATGCTAGCCCATCCTTTATGAAGACACCTACGATTTTCATGGGTGAAAGGTTTGATGGTGATGGTAAAAAAATCTCCAGATTCCCATATCAATTTAAAATATGCTTCCATCAAAAACCTGATAGATACAATGGTGGTGCATCCAAGGTTGGTTTTATTGGAATCCATTTGTATGGCCAAGCACTGTCATGGTCTTACCAAATCTTAGGTAAGAACACGGAATTGCATCATGACTATCAATGGTTTCTCATAGAGCTCAATCTCACGTTTGGAGATGAAAACATAGATTGAGTGGTAGAAACAAAATTTAAGATCCTATGTCAACGTAAGCACGGTAGCTCTAAGCATCAAAATTTACAAGATTGCTGCATGATATCACTTGAAATGAGGTTTATTTCATAAATAAATTTATATGTGACATAATAAATGATGTGAAAAGCCTTTTTACTCATGGTTCTAGCAATTATGACATTAAATGAATACATCACCCAAGCTATTCAATATGATAACTGTTGGGAGAGGATGGTTGGATGCACTCAGAGATTGAGTAGGTGCTGCTAAACCTGCTTCACACCAGCCCTCCTTTGACTCCAGGAATGATTAATACACTTGCTTAGCTTCCAAATGATACCAAGAAAGCATATATGTACTTTGCAAATGATATGTGTAATGATCAAATCAAAACAGATAACTTTGCACTTCACAAATCCAAGAAAACTTGCTATTTTGGTATTGACACCTGCTCAGTCTTTCACTCAGTATGAGCAGCACACTTACAATTGATCAAATTCCTTCTGGAGATATTAAATTAGCTTAACAATCTACCATTTGCAAGTGGAATGAGAAGAAATGATGAACTATACTCTGAGAAATAAGTTTAGCAAAATTAGAGTCACCCCCGACTTTTTAGGAGATGTGGAGAGAAATACCAGAGACCACGTCGAGCGATATTTCTCCGAGATGGCTGATCCAATGACCTTCAAATTTTGTAGGCATGTAGTATGCTTGGATCTGGTTCCAACAAGCTTTGAATCACTTGATTTGGTGCAGTAGGCACTGAGATATGCCTCTTGGAAGTTGACAGACTTGGAGAAGATAACTCAGAAAATCACAGAGGTTGTAGATGTAAATGTATGTATTACTTCACATTGATTTACAAACTCATTGGCATTTCAAGAATTGCCTAATGAGATAGAGATATGTGAGAAATAGTGTAGCGCTCACACACTCAAAGATAGTGAGATATGCCTCGGGAAAATGGGCTAGAAATGAACAGCTTTTTCGCGACTCTTTTTCTTCACTTTTTATAAGGATTGAGTGATAATTTGAATTTGAATTCAGATCAATCTCCTAGAATCTTTCACCTATAGTTGATTGAGATATTCCCTCAATCAATCAACCAATTTTTCCACGACTTAATCAAGTAGGTGTGATTACATAAGATACCAAGTCATATAGACTTTTACAATGGGTAAAGAGGTAATAACTCATAAGCTAGTGTTCCTATGATCCTTGCTTCATGTAGAGTCTTCAAGATAATATCCAAGCCAAATTGTGAAGACTTGAATTGCACCAACAGCTCCCCCTCAAGCCAAACATTTTGGCTTAAGTCTTCATCTTCAATCTTCAATCACATCCTGTAATCCAATCATGGATTTGAATCTGCATAACTTGTTTCCATCCAAAGCTTTAGTGAGTAAATCTGCACATTGCATATTAGTAGACACATAGGTCAACTGAATGTCTTTGCTAAGCAACTTCTCTCTCACATAGTGGTAATGAACCTCTATGTGTTTTGTCCTAGCATGATATATTGGATTAGCTGCAAGGTGAAGTGCACTTGTGTTGTCTCCAAAAATAATTGGAGGCCTTGTGTATAGGCCTAACTCTGTATACAAAAGCTTTAACCAAATAGCTTCTTGAGTGGCATTGGCTAGCCCTCTATACTCTACTTCAGTAGATGACAAAGCTACTGTAGGTTGTTTCTTGGCTGACCAAGAAATAGGTTTATCACCTGCAAAGCATATGTATCCTGATGTGCTTCTCCTATCATCCTTGCATCCTGCCCAATTTGCATCTGAATATACTTTAATATCAATATCTGATGTATAAGGAAAGTACAAACCATGGTTCTGAGTTCCCTTTAGATACTTCAAGATCTTCTTTGCTGCCTCTAGGTGAGGTACTTTTGGTTTGTGAATGAATTGACTTAGCACACTTACTCCATATGCTATGTCAATTCTTGTCAAGGTAGCATAATTCAAACTACCTACCATACTTTGATATCCTGTAATGTCTTGGACTTCATCCCCTTCATGAGCACTTAGCTTTAGGTTGACCTCCATTGGAGTGCTTGAGACTTTAGCATCCTGCAAATTAAACCTCTTCAACATGTCTTGAATATAGTTCTTCTGAGTGATAAAGATACCTGAGTTTGTATAAATCAATTCAAGACCTAAGAAGTACTTTAATAATCCAAGATCATTGATCTTGAATTTCTTCATCATCTGTCCTTTGATGTGTCTAATCCCACTGACATCATTGCCTATAATGATGATGTCATCAACATAAACACAGAGATAGATTACCTCTAAATTGTTTCTTTTGATAAACAATGATGTATCTGCCTTGCTCATTATAAATCCTTGGTCTTGGAGATAGGTTGTCAACCTGTAATTCCATGCTCTAGGTGCCTGCTTCAAACCATATAGAGCCTTCTTCAATTTACAAACATAATTTACTTTCTTGGGATCTTCATAGCCAGGTGGTTGTGACATGTAGACTTCTTCAGATATCCATCCATTCAAGAAAGCATTCTTGACATCTAATTGGTACATGTTCCAATTCTTGGATGCAGCTACACTCACCAAAATTCTGATTGTTGGCATCTTAGCCACAGGAGAAAATGTCTCCTCATAATCAATGCCTTGGGTTTGTGCAAAGCCCTTGGCTACCAACCTAGCTTTATACCTGTTAATTGTACCATCAGAGTTCCTCTTGAGTTTGTAGATCCATCTGGATCCTATCACCTTCATAGAGTCCTTCTTGGGTACCAAGTCCCATGTGTCACTCTCCTTGAGAGCCTCTATTTCTTCATCCATAGCTTCTTTCCATTCTGGTTTGGTGATTGCCTCCTCATATGAACCTAGTTCTTCATTCAACAGATCCTTTGCAAGATATACAGAATGCTTAGTTACAAGAGAAGTGTCATACCCATATCTGATAGGCTTCTTACTTTCTCTCTGAGATCTCCTCATAGCTTGAGTTGAGGATTCTGGTATATCCTCTAGCTTCTTTATCTTCATCTTTCCTTTGGACTTCCATGCCTTGAATTCCTCAAGATTAATTGTGTCATCATCATCTGAGCTTGAGTCTTCTTTCTGGATTGGTTCCTCCTTGGTGAGCTTTGGGAAGTCTTCTTCCATGTCATAAGGTAGACTAACCTTCCTGCATTCATTCTCATACCATGAGTCATTCTCATAAAAAATGACATCTCTGCTTACCTTGAACCCTTTATTGGTTGGGTTGTAGAATCTGTACCCTTTTTGGTTCAAGTCATAACCAATGAAGATACATTTTTCAGCTTTAGGGTCTAGCTTTCCCCTTACCTGTGAGGGAATATGCACATTTGCTACACAACCAAAAATTTTGCAATGATCCAATGATGGTCTCTTACCATGCCAAGCTTCATAAGGTGTCATTCCATCAAGTGACTTTGATGGCAACCTGTTAATGAGATAGGTGGCAGTAGATACACTCTCTGCCCAAAGATAATTTGGCAATTTTTTCTCATTAAGCATAGACCTGGCTGTTTCAACTATAAGTCTATTCCTTCTTTCAGCTACCCCATTTTGTTCAGGTGAGTACCTTGTGGTTATCTCCCTTTTGATGCCTCTTTCCTGCAAGAAGTCCTCAAACTCATTATTCACCTCCTCCATCTGACCTTAGCCTTTTCAAGTTTCTACCTGTTTGATTTTCAACTAGTGCAAGATATCTTTTGAAACAATTAAACACTTCATCCTTATGCTTCATAAAGTATAACACAGTCCGTCTGCTATAATCATCAATGAAGGACACATAGTACCTTGATCCTGAAATGGATGGTTCCTTGCTAGGTCCCCAAACATCTGTATGCACCAATTCTAGGTAGTCTTCATGCATAAAACCTTTCCTTGAGTAGGGCAATCTGTGAGACTTACCAAATTGACAAGCACCACATTTGTAAATCATGTGTTGCTTGGACACATTAGGTATCCCATGCACACATTGATCCCTCCACATTTGCTTTAAGGTCCTTTCACCTATGTGACCTAACCTCTTGTGCCATATTTCTAATTCTGAAAGTGTTTGATCCTTGTAATTGTATAAAGCAATGTTTTTGGTGTCTTCTAGCTCAAAAGTAAACAATCTACCTGATTTTTCTCCCTTGGCTATCCTTCTGAATCCATGTCTTGGGTCCTCCACATATGCTCCATGTTGATTGAACCTGACCGGTAAACCTTTTTCCACAATCTGACCTACACTCATTAAGTTCTTGGTGATTGTTGGGACATAAAGTACTCTGCTCAATAAGTTCTGATTACCATCACTAGTCTTTACATTACCAATCTTTACAACAGAATGCTTAGTATCATCACCTGTCTGCACTTGATGTTTGCCCTTGGGTTCCTCCAAATCAGAAAGTAGTGCCACATTGCCAGCTACATGATTAGAACATCCTGAATCAATATAGAATAAGTGATCATCATTGATACCTGACTTTGAAGTCATATTCATGATCAATAGGGAGTCATCTTGCTCCTCTGTATAGTTGTTGTAGTCCTTCCTATTTCTGTATCCACCTTGGTAGCTACCATTGTTGTTGTTATAGTTATTGTTGTAGCCATTGTAGCCTTGGTGTTGGTTGAACATGCCTCTACCTTGAGAGTATCCACCTCTTTGATGGCCTCTTCCTCTCTGGTTTTTATAGTTTCTATAGCACTCATCTGTAGTATGATTAGACAGACCACATATATTGCATGGTGATGAATTGTAGGATCTCCCCCTACCTTGCTTACCTCCTCTGCCTCTTCCTCTTGAAGATCTACCTCTCCCTGCATAGTTTGCTTAGGAGGTAGAGCCTTCTTCATCAACCTTCTTACTTTTACTTTTATCTTTAACCTTCTTATCAGTGTATAAAGCAGAGGGGTCGTTACCTTTTGATTGCTCTCCATTCCTTGTAAGCTTTGCTTCATGTGTGAAGAGTTGACCAATCAGAGTTGTTAAATCAGGAGCATGTATGTCCATGTATAGGTCCATTGCTGTGGTAAAGCTCTCCCATTTGTCATCATCCTTTAGTCCATTGATTACTTGCCTTACTATTTGTTCTTCTTCAATCTCCTCTCCAATACTTGCAAGCTGGTCTGCAATGTCTTTGACCCTAGTGACAAAATCTGAAACTGATTGCTTTGATTGCTTCCTAAGAGTTGTAAATTCAATCCATAGTTGATTCTTTCTGGCCCTTGTATTTGATGAGAAATATGTTGACAAGGTTTCCCAAGTTTCTTGGGAAGTCTTGCAATTCCTTATGTGAGGTAAAAGGAAATCAGATATAGAGTTAAGAAGATATGACCTTGCCAATGCATCTTTTGCACACCATGTGTTGAGCCTCTCTTGTTCTTCCTTGGTTGGTAGGCCTCTAGCTTTGAATGAGGGCAATTCCTCATCTCCTGAGATGAATCCAAATAAGCTCCTTCCTTGTAGATAGGTCTTCATCCTTAGAGACCAAGCTTGGTAATTGTTCCTGTCTAATTTGTCAATGAATGAAGGAAAACCATCTCCCATGTTACCTTATTTGCTCTGATACCACTGTTGGGAGAGGATGGTTGGATGCACTCAGAGATTGAGTAGGTGCTGCTAAACCTGCTTCACACCAGCCCTCCTTTGACTCCAGAAATGATTAATACACTTGCTTAGCTTCCAAATGATACCAAGAAAGCATATATGTACTTTGCAAATGATATGTGTAATGATCAAATCAAAACAGATAACTTTGCACTTCACAAATCCAAGAAAACTTGTTATTTTGGTATTGACACCTGCTCTGTCTTTCACTTAGTATGACCAGCACACTTACAATTGATCGAATTCCTTCTGGACATATTAAATTAGCTTAACAATCTACCATTTGCAAGTGGAATGAGAAGAAATGATGAACTATACTCTGAGAAATAAGTTTAGCAAAATTAGAGTCACCCCCGACTTTTTAGGAGATGTGCAGAGAAATACCAGAGACCACGTCGAGCAATATTTCTCCGAGATGGCTGATCCAATGACCTTCAAATTTTGTAGGCATGTAGTATGCTTGGAGCTGGTTCCAACAAGCTTTGAATCACTTGATTTGGTTTAGTAGGCACTGAGATATGCCTCTTGGAAGTTGACAGACTTGGAGAAGATAACTCAAAAAATCACAGAGGTTGTAGATGTAAATGTATGTATTACTTCACATTGATTTACAAACTCATTGGCATGTCAAGCATTGCCTAATGAGATAGAGATATGTGAGCAATAGTGTAGCACTCACACACTCAAAGATAGGTGAGATATGCCTTGGGAAAATGGGCTAGAAATGAACAGCTTTTTCGCGACTCTTTTTCTTCACTTTTTATAAGGATTGAGTGATAATTTGAATTTGAATTCAGATCAATCTCCTAGAATCTTTCACCTAAAAGTTGATTGAGATATTCCCTCAATCAATCAACCAATTTTTCCACGACTTAATCAAGTAGGTGTGATTACATAAGATACCAAGTCATATAAACTTTTACAATGGGTAAAGAGGTAATAACTCATAAGCTAGTGTTCCTATGATCCTTGCTTCATGTAGAGTCTTCAAGATAATATCCAAGCCAAATTGTGAAGGCTTGAATTGCACCAACAATAACCACATTCTTGAAAGGAAACAAGATAAACCCTTCCATCGAAATCCTTGAGAAGAGTCTCACCATAAACCTATATAGATAGATTTAAGTAGGCTCCATCCCCTAACGCTACAAGAGAACTAGAAAAGGATAGATAAAAGTTAAAAGAATTCCATATTTAATCTTTTCTCAAGCCATCGAAAATGCTATTAAACTTTATATCCTCACTCCGAGATGCATCAATATAGGATAGGGATTCAATAAGAGATTTTACCTCGAGAATATAATCAATAACTCATTGTCGTGGGCTCTTTATGACTCTTTGTTGGAGTTAGGCATCTATGGAAGCACGCGGACAGCGGAAGCATGAAGAAGAAGCCTGAAGCACAACACACAATACTAAATGTATTACGAGAGAATTTACAAAGATAAGTAGCCCAGTACCCAGGGGGAGAAAACCTCCTAAACAGGGAAAAAAGTGCCCCGGCGGTCCTAGAGTGTTCACACACATCAGTAACTAAATATATCAACAAATCCCCTCTCGGAGTGATGCGGTGAACAAGTATCTGGCACTCATGTATAAGGAAGTGCCAAGCTATGTGGAAAGAACTCCACAAAAGGAAGTAAGCCCAAAGCTTTGCGGAAAGCTTCAAACTTCTCCCTAGGCAGAGCCTTCATGAAAAGGTCTGTAATGTTGTCCTGCGTAGGCATATATGCCAAGATGATCTCCCTAGTAGAGAATCTCTCCCTTACATAATGATAATGCACCTCAATGTGCTTAGTGTGAGCATGGAACACAGGGTTCCTCACAACTACCAATGCGCTCTAACTGTTAGTGAGGATGGTGGTGGCAGAAGATTGACCAACACCCAAATCAGCCATACGGCGTGTAAGCCACACACACTCAATAGTCCCTATGAAAACTGCCCTACACTCAGCCTCACAATTGGAAGTGGCCACAGTAGGCTGCTTCTTGCTCAACCAAGATACACATGAGCTACCAAGCATGAAGCAAAAGCCACTATCAAGCCCAATTAGAGTTAGAAAAAGCATGCAAATCTAGCAGTAGTGATCCCCCCTTGGGATAAAACAAATCAAATAGCCAAGTACCACTCAAGTAGCGAAAGATGCGCTTAACTGTGTGCCAATGCTTGACTCCTGGGCACTACATAAACCTACTCATATGTGAGACATCAACCTGAATATCTGGCCGACTAATGCATAAGTAAATCAAGCATCCAATAGCTTGTTGATAGAGAACAACATCAAATGCATCTCCAACATCATGAAGACTCAATCGTAAACCTGTTTCCATAGGAGTGGCAATAGGTTTACAGTCTTCAAGGCCAAAATGCTGCAATAATGTGTCAATATATTTCGTTTGACAGAAAGCCATTCCACCATCAACATGCATAAATTGAATGCCCAAATAATGATGCAAATGCCCCAAATCCGACATCTTAAATGAGGCATGCAAATCAGCCTTAAAATCAGCAATATGCTTCTCAATAGGACCACTGAGCAACATGTCATCAACATAGACAACAATGATCAGAAGCATATCATTAGCATGCTTAACATATAAGGTGCTTTTAGTTGGACTGTTCTCAAAACCATGTGCAATCAGATAGGCATGTATCTTCTCATACCAAGCATGTGGTGCTTGCTTTAAACCATATAATGCCTTCTTTAACCTGTGCACCTGGTTTTCATGCCCTTTTTGCACAAAGCCACGGGGCTGAAAAACATACATTTCTTCATCCAAGTCACCATTCAGAAATGCTATTTTAATGTCCAACTGATGTACATTCCAACTACGATGGGCTGCAAGTGCCTAGCCTTATACCTGTCAATTGTTCCATTAGGCTTACACTTCAGCTTGTAAACCCACTTAGTGCAATGGCCTTCTTGCCAAGAGGCAAGTCACACAAAGATCAAGTACCATTCTTCATTATAGCATCATATTCAGATTGCATAGCAGCCATCCAATTTTTTGAATTTTTTGCCTCATCAAACAAAATAGGCTCATTCTCATCATACGATATGACAGAGGTGCATCTAATTCGTTGTCACGTAAAGTCTGCACCAGACATTTTGGCATAGTTTTTTGCGGTAAAGCCTGACTCTTGACCATACACCTCACCATCTCCATGAGTGACCTATTCTTTCGTTTAGTAGATCCATTCTGTTGAGGTGTATACAACACTATACACTGGTGTTTTATCCCACATTCACCCATAAATGCAGTAAGATCAAAAGACATATATTCCCCCCCTGGATCAAAACGGAGGTTGCCCATTTTACATGCTGATAGATGTTCAGCCTAAACCGAAAATTGTTTGAAGCACATGAACACTTTGGACTTTACCTTCAATGGATATACCCATGCATGCCTAGAAAACTCATCAATGAAAGTCACGAAGTAAAGATAATTTTCAAAAGAAGGTGTCTGCATAGGACCACAATATGTACAAGCTGCAATTTTTGAGTAGCCCAAACTGAACCATCTTCTGGAAATGAGAAACGCTGTATTTTGCCAAAAATACAGCCTTCACAAACATGTTTTCTAGGTGCCTCAAGTTTGGGCAAAGAGGACACCATTTTTGATTTCTACAGGCATAGCAAACTAGCAAAATTCAGATGACCAAAGCGTGCATGCCAAAGCTTTGCATCTAACATAGCTTGAGAATCATGTACTGCACATGCTAAATCATTCACAGATCTTTCATAGTCTATGAGCTTATACAGCCCATGACATAAAATGCCAGAAGCAATAATCACATCGCCATTTAACTGATCATGAAGTGTGCACCTGTCATCAACAAATTTCACAACCAAGCCTATGATAGTACTTTTAGTTACAGCTTCAAGCAGTAGTTGTGAAGGTAATTGGAGTGCATATGATTTTATTCATTCAAAAAAAAAAGAAACATCCTAAGTGTTTTACATGCCAATGATTTGGTATACATTTTCTTATAATATTCATTTGTTACATCCTCCAGCCAACATAGCTTCTACACTAGAATAAGAAAATTTTGGAGAATTTCAAACTCATAAAAACTAGAAAATTATTTATGGAGTGATCGTGAATTAGATGTAGATCACAATGATGGTTCATACATGGAAGAAATAGATGACATGGTACCTATAATAGATGATGATATTCAAAATGAAGAAAATTATGTTCTTTAGATACATAGATTCAAGACAATGTCTTTATCATAAAGGGATGATTCTAAGTATTAAAGAAAGCACATTGTCAATTCTCATGCATCTAAGTGTGAATGTAGGCACATGTATACATGTATATGAGAATGCATATGCATAACCATGTGAGAGTGTGTTAACATGCATGTATACATATGTGTTAGCATGCATATATGCATGTGTTAGCATAAAAGAATGTGAGTTCGTATAGGACTATGAATATGTAGCAAATGTATGAATGTTGTATTCACATATGTTGCATGCATGTAAGCATATGTTAGCATGCATGTATATGAGAATGAGTGTATCTAAGCGGGAATGTATGAATATGAATGCATGTGTATCTAAGCTCAAGCCTATATAATTATGGATATATGAGCATGCATATATATGATATAGATGAATGCATTATAGTACATGTATGTGCATAAATATGTGCATGCCATGCATGCGTATGAGAGATGTAAGCATGTACATGGAAGTGTGTGCAAATGTGAGTTAACTAGCATTGATAAGAAACTATATGAATATGTGTTAGCATAAGAATGTATGTTAACATACATGAGACTGTGATGTGTGTTAGCATGCATATATGAGAGTAAGTTAGCATGTATGACAATGTATGAGCATGTTGCATGAATGTATCACGATGCATGATATTAGATAAAGATATGCATAAAGAAATGATCAAATGAATTTGTATATATATAAATGATAAAAGTTGAAAGTAAAGCATGAGTATGATTTTATGTCTCTCTCTCACCCTCTCTTCTTGTCATAACAGAGATAGCGACAACGTGTAGATCTGATAGCGAGATTGTTTCTTCTATCACTAATGCATTGGTGCGTGTGTTTTACATCATCATCATATTATGATTTATGGTTTCTGTACAATGCATCAATATCTATGCAACTCTAATCATCATATCATCGGAACACAATACCCAAATTCTAGACAAGACATATGCATATATGTAAAGTTTAACGATGGGCTGTTCTCATTTTGTGAGGCGCATGACATCTTGACTTTATTTGTAACATCTTGTGATTTAGATGATCAGCATGTGCTTGTGTGATGACTGTGTATCGATTATCTGAACAACCCATGGTCCGGACTATATTTTGAGAATGGCGACAATCTCGAATAGCTTAGGATAAGAGTCATGAGTATGCTATGAGAAAAAGAAAGGGCTCCAAAGCGTACAATGGTGTTCCTTCCCTTCTTCTAGTTTATCACCGCATTCAGTTGTGTTATTTGAGTACATTGATGACAGTACATTTGTGTTACATATATGATATCAGTAGAGGAAGTCACAAATATGATTGCGCTCATTTGACTATGCATATTCTATGAATGTTTGCATCTTCATGGAGATATAAAAGGTTTATATATTCATTCACATGCTAAGAACGATGCGTGATGAGCATAATAAAATACATCATAGAAATGTATGTAATCATTCTTTATGGTTTGAATTCATATACGCAGTGATGTATGTATATTTGTTCCTGGTGCATATAATTATTTGAGTAGCGAAAGGACAAAACTATGTATAATATATATACAAGGTACATCACACGAGATTGCATCTTATACTGTTGCCATAATTAGTGAAGTCCATTGTTTAGTTAAAGACAAAGTATCTCATATGTATGTCAATTTGAGGTAATTATGTATATGTGTGCTTTATGTAAATGGCACACATGTCTGCACTTCTTTGTTATTCAAGTGCTGGTGGCATAGTATCACTTCAACATATTAGATGCAAGTGGCACATCATTACTCTTCGAAAGTCAACATGCCTTGGGCTAAATATCATTGTATAGTTTGAAGAGAAATACTTGATGAAGACTGTATATTTGTAGAGGTCCAGTACAGTAAAATCATATTGAATTTCATTTCTTTCTTGATGATCCAATTTAGTAGAAACGATGCTTCACTTATGTGCAACTCTTGGGGTTAATCTTTACCTCTCATGTTTCCGCTTTTCATATTTCCACTCACTCACAATTGTATGAGAGCCATCGAGAATCATTCCAAGCCTCTCATTGCCAAATCCTCATGGTTAATATCTCTTACTTGGTAATCGTTAGTAAAATAGGTGGATCAACGAGCATTGGGAGGAGATATCCAAAGTCAATAAAGAATATACATCTTCAACTATATCAATTGCTTATTTTACTAAACATGTTCGACATGGGTTTTACTCAAGGTGGACAAAACAATGTGACAAGTAGATGCAACTTGGTGCTTCCTACTAAGGACGTTATGAGCCAGCTGATATATTGCTCATACTCATGTTCTCTTTAAGAATGTCAAGTCTATTGGTATACTCATTGACTTGATTATGCACAACATTTTGGAAGTAGTGTAGCACTTCTTCATTTGCTTCGACACATGATTCTTGTGGTCTTGCAAGATGGTATGATTAAATAACATTTTGATTGTATCTTCACTTGTTCACCTTATGCCTCCAAATATTCTTTGTATATCAATTTTTTTGTACATGAGGCACAAGAAATTTACATTTATGAAGCAGTGTGAAATCTTAGCATCATCGCTATCCAATTTATCTACCATTACTATTGTCACACAAGGGGAGTGTGAAGAGATTGATTTTGTCTTACTGAAAATATTGAACTATCTGCTCAAGACAATATGTGATAAGGATCATCCTTTTGTAAAGACAATTATGTAGGAACAAAGTAACAAAGATCGAATTGATTGTATGTAATATCAACTTATGGTGAACTTGCAATTACTTTGTTTTTTTGAATAGAACCATTCTCATTATCTGCTCAAAACAACTTCAAAGGCCTTGAAGAAGTTCCTTGAAGAATCGGCATCGAGAAAGGCTAGATCCATCAAGCCATGAAGAAAGCGTACATAAAGAAGGGAAATTCAAGATTTGGCACTGAAGATTATCTTCAAAAAAGTCTTGGTACTCAAGCCTCAAGGCAAGACTCGTCATCAAGGGATTTTAAAGTGAAGATATCATGAAGGCATACATAACTCACAAGGCCCAAGGATCAAGAATTGGAATTCAAAAGATACTTTTAGCAAAGCTCCTGAGGATCAAAAGCTATCATCTCCAAAGAATCCATTTCAACAACAAGAAGGAATTACTCAATGGAAACCTTCATTTGGTAATTTGGTTTCTCTCTTGATAGTGTTGATTCTTAAGGATCCTTGTGCACTTAAAACGAGTTAAGATCAATGCTCTTAGAGTTCTATCTTTAGAAATACCCATTCTTTAGCATCAGTCTATTCCTAAACCTTCGCTTAGTACATCAAGAGTTTACCACTATTGTAGAGTGAATCTCTATTGTATACTATTGTATTAAAAAAAAGATCACATAGATCTCCTATCCATTGGAATGTAGCCCTCAAGCTCCATTTTCTGTATCTTGAGATATGTACACAAAGTAAGAAGCTTGTATTTAAAGAAAAGTACTTTTCAAGCACATTGCAGTTGCAGTCGAGTGCTATCTAAGCACTCTTCCACCATTGAAGGAGATTATAGCACCCCTCCTCTTTCTCTCTCCCCATCCCTTGCGCCCCCTTCTCCACCTCACTCCTCCATTCCACCACCCCAACCCACGACTCCACCCCACAACCCCACCCCACGACTCCACCCCACCACCCCACCCCACTCCCCCATCCCACCACCCCACCCCTTGTGCCTCTCCCTCTCTCTCTCCCCACCCCTTGCGCCTCTCCCTCTCTCTCTCCCGTTCTCTCTCTCCCAACCCCTTCCGCCCCCCTCTCCACCTCACTCCTGCATCCCACCACCCCACCCCACTACTCCACCCCACAACCCCACCCCACGACTCCACCCAACCACCCCACCCTACTCCCCCATCCCACCACCCCACCCCACTCCCCCATCCCACCACCCCACCCCTTGCGCCTCTCCCCCTCTCTCTCCCCACCCCTTGCGCCTCTCCCTCTCTCTCTCCCTCTCTCTCTCCCCATCCCTTGCGCCCCCTCTCCACCTCACTCCTCCATCCCACCACCCCACCCCACGACTCCACCCCACAACCCCACCCCACGACTCCACCCCACCACCCCACCCCACTCCCCCATCCCACCACCCCACCCCACTCCCCCATCCCACCACCCCACCCCTTGCGCCTCTCCCTCTCTCTCTCCCCACCCCTTGCGCCTCTCCCTCTCTCTCTCCCGTTCTCTCTCTCCCCACCCCTTGCGCCCCCCCCTCCACCTCACTCCTCCATCCCAACACCCCACCCCACTACTCCACCCCACAACCCCACCCCACGACTCCACCCCACCACCCCACCCTACTCCCCCATCCCACCACCCCACCCCACTCCCCCATCCCACCACCCCACCCCTTGCGCCTCTCCCCCTCTCTCTCCCCACCCCTTGCGCCTCTCCCTCTCTCTCTCCCTCTCTCTCTCTCCCCATCCCTTGCGCCCCCTCTCCACCTCACTCCTCCATCCCACCACCCCACCCCACGACTCCACCCCACAACCCCACCCCATGACTCCACCCCACCACCCCACCCCACTCCCCCATCCCACCACCCCACCCCACTCCCCCATCCCACCACCCCACCCCTTGCGCCTCTCCCTCTCTCTCTCCCCACCCCTTGCGCCTCTCCCTCTCTCTCTCCCGCTCTCTCTCTCCCCATCCCTTGCGCCCCCCTCTCCACCTCACTCCTCCATCCCACTACCCCACCCCACGACTCCACCCCACAACCCCACCCCACGACTCCACCCCACCACCCCACCCCACTCCCCCATCCCACCACCCCACCCCACTCCCCCATCCCACCACCCCACCCGTTGCACCTCTCCCTCTCTGTCTCCCCACCCCTTGCGCCTCTCCCTCTCTCTCTCCCGTTCTCTCTCTCCCCACCCCTTGCGCCCCCTTCTCCACCTCACTCCTCCATCCCACCACCCCACCCCACTACTCCACCCCACAACCCCACACCACGACTCCACCCCACCACCCCACCCCACTCCCCCATCCCACCACCCCACCCCACTCCCCCATCCCACCACCCCACCCCTTGCGCCTCTCCCTCTCTCTCTTCCCACCCCTTGCGCCTCTCCCTCTCTCTCTCCCCACCCCTTGCGCCTCTCCCTCTCTCTCTCCCGCTCTCTCTCTCCCCATCCCTTGCGCCCTCCTCTCCACCTCACTCCTCCATCCCACCACCCCACCCCACGACTCCACCCCACAATCCCAACCCACGACTCCACCCCACCACCCCACCCCACTCCCCCATCCCACCACCCCACCCCACTCCCCCATCCCACCACCCCACCCCTTGCGCCTCTCCCTCTCTCTCTCCCCACCCCTTGCGCCTCTCCCTCTCTCTCTCCCGCTCTCTCTCTCCCCACCCCTTGCGCCCCCCTCTCCACCTCACTCCTCCATCCCACCACCCCACCAAACTACTCCACCCCACAACCCCACCCCACGACTCCAACCCACCACCCCACCCCACTCCCCCATCCCACCACCCCACCCCACGACTCCACCCCACCACCCCACCCCACGACTCCACCCTACCACCCCACCCCACTCCCCCATCCCACCACCCCACCCCACTCCCCCATCCCACCACCCCACCCCTTGCGCCTCTCCCTCTCTCTCTCCCGTTCTCTCTCTCCCCACTCCTTGTGCCCCTCGCCCCCTCAGATGCATACCTGCCGCCACTCCCTCCACCTGCACACATGCGCCTCCCCCACCGTTACACACCCACCCCCGCACAATTTTGGTGACAATTCTTCCTTCCAAGCAATCTCAGGAGATGGCGGATATGGAGTCTGATGAATATGAGGAACCCATTCTATAAAATGTTAGCATCAACTCATGCATGAGGCTTATGAAGAGGAGGAAGAAGCTCCTTCTGGTTTAAGAGTTCAATATGTTTCACAGTTATCAGTCATCATCGGAGCTAATAACGACTTGAAATTACAGTGGAATTGTTAAAAAGTGAAAGTGGATAAACAAATGTTGCCGCCAACCATTCACGGCGACTACCTATTTTTTGGACCAATCCAAATCAAGAGGAATATTTGACCTACCCCCAATTTTGGGTGATTAACCGGCGCGTGATCAGTGGACGTGAAGATTCGGCAAGACTCTCTTGGCCTATTGGGGCCTATAAAAGCAATGGATTTTTGCTCATTGGGGTACATTTTTCGGAGTTACTTTGACGCGTGTAAACGTGAAGAAGTTCTCTCTTGCACTTGGTGGTTTCAAGCCTATTGTAGGAGCTACTCTGTAGTGTGGATTCAGAGGGTAGGCTTCTCAGTGGAGGGCTATGAGCACTATAGTGTAAGAGAGTGCCTTGGAGTTTCTTTCTTTTCTGTGAGACCTATTGGTGTTAAGCTCTATATTCTCTTGAGCAATTCCTTCATCATTTGTATTGATCTGTATTTATCTGCATAGAGTACCACGAAGCACTGAGCATTAGTTTTTGAGCATTTCCTTGACAATTCTTGTAATCATTTGAATCGAATCAAGAAGTGTATGGTCTTCCTTGGTCAATAGTTGTTCATATTTTCTGAAGTATGTACCACTCTGTGCAAACCGTGTTATCTACCTGCTCACAGAAATGTTAAAGGGTATACTTCCCTAAAGAGAACCCCCCTTGAGTAGGCGACGTACTGGATGTGTTAATCTTTAATCTCTACTTTTGTTAAAAGTGGATACCCCAGTACCTCCTCTACAGTTTGGCATGCCCGGTGGGACCTTTGCATTTCTGTGAGAGTTGTTTTTCCCTATTGCAATTGCGAATAGGTACATGACCCATACACGAGCAAATAAGGAACCTCTTCGTGTTCGAAGGAGCCTTAACAAGTTAGCAATAACCACGGCTAGTGAGTCTACCTCCCCTCTGTCCTCCCTAAATTTGTCTATTGATTTGGGTGCGACACCATTGTCAAAAGAAGGGTACAGGAGAACTCTAGACTTCTCCTCAGATACGTCAGAAGAGACACCAGTCCAAATGGAGGATCTTTCTCATCTACTCTCCAGATTAAATATCAAATTCCCTACCTTCAAGGGACAAGCCTATGAGGATGCTGATGATCATGTGAGAAGATTCATCTCTTTATGCCGTGGACGAGGTTTGCAAAATAGAGAGGATGCAATGCTGGCACTTTTTCCATCCACATTGGAGGGTCTTGCAGATAAATGGTATAGTCAATATGCAGATGGCCATTTCACTACATGGGAGGCTTTGAAGGCGGCGTTCTCACAGACATTCCGACCGAGTGATTCTTCGGAAAGGGCTCTAGATCAGCTAGAGAATTTGAAGCTTAGATCAGGTGAATCTTTTCATGAACTTCACACTAGAACAAAAGCACTTGTTGCACGTCTGCCACATGCTCCAGGTGACTTTTTGGTTAAAAAGTGGATAGAGAAGGCTCTGCCCAGGTGATCTCAGCAGAAGCTTCATGAGTCTCTCAGATTGGATGCCACCCTCAATGATTTTGTTGCAGCGGCATCACGCATTGAAGAAGCAAGGCAACATTTTGAAGGGGATACACAACCAAAGTATGCTGCAGATCTGGATCCTATTGAGCAACTGAGAAGGGAATTGGAAGCATTGAAGATGCAACAAAATCAACAAGAAGAGAAGGTCTTGCCACCACTGCGTCGCACTGATGATGAAGTAGCCCAGCTTCGCCGAGAGTTAGAAGACTTGAAGACCACTCAGGATATAAGGAGACAAATTTGGTGTACAATCTGTAACAACAATGGACATTCCAATGTTAATTGCCCTATTAAGGTAAGCTGTCAATTTTGTGGAAAAGATGGTCATGAAGCCAGAGATTGTTATTACCTCAAGGGTACACAGCAAAGAGGTAACCCTCAAACATTGGATTCATACTATGCTAGTACTTCAAATACATCTAATAGAGAGGAGAATACGCCTGTAAAGCCTAGATATAATAGACCTTTGATGTGCTATCGTTGTGGTGAGTACGGCCACATGCAAAATAGGTGTTCTCTTCCAGAAGATGCACCTCCCTGTCAACATTGCCCAGAGGCCAAGGATCATTATACCAAAGATTGCCCAAGAGGTCGTCCTGCTCCAATTCACATGATTGCAGTCTCCCCACCAGTAGAAGGTATGACTACTCAATCCTATGCTGTTTCATCCTCTGCTATGCCCATGATGACCAGAGCTAGGCAAGCAGCAGCAAACCTTAGGGGGGAACAACAAGGAATTCAGGAGAAAGAGGAAGAAAAGAAGTCTGGATGGAAGGACCAAGTGGAAATTGAAGGAGCTTATGAAGAAATGACTACTTCTCTAAGGGGCCAACCAACACGTCTACAAGAAAATACTCAGGAGGTAAACATTGAACAGATCTTGAAAGGTATTCATCACAAGATTAGTCTCTATGAACTTATAAGGATGGATTCACAAATAAGAAGTGATTTATTAAAGATTATACACTCTGCTCACTTGGTCCAATCACTTAGTATAGATGGTTTCATGGTTGATTTTCCCCCTGCACCCTTAGCAGACTACCAAAGTTCAAGATTATCTGTTTGTATAAAGGATGAAACTCTCACAGGTGTGATCATAGATGGAGGCTCTGGTATCAACTTGATGCCAGATTTTACAATGAAGAAGCTGAAATTGAACCCCACCAAGTTGGCACCATTCACGGTTACATTGGTAGATCAACATCGGGTTGCGCCACTTGGCATTATTGAAAAGGTATTGATGGTAGTACAGGGTTGCCACTTTGTGTTGGATTTTGTTGTTATTACACTTCCACAGGAGACTTCCTATCCTTTGCTCCTGGGGAGACCTTGGCTGAGACAAGCAAAAGCTTTGCAAGATTGGGGAAAAAATAAACTATGGATTTCAACAAATACCAATAGCCAACTGCAACTACATTTGGAAGAAGGATTCGACTCAGGAAAAACTACTGGATATACTGTGGACACTCAGGTAATGCCCTCTCTACCCCAAGAAGAGGATACATTGTTAAATTGGATGATGGGAAGTGCAGAGTGTTGCACAGTGGAGATTAATGAAATTGAGGAAGAAGTTGCAGATAAGGTAATTACAGGGAAGGGCAATGAAAACCACAAGGTGTTGGAGAATGAGCAATTGCCGGAAAGCACAAGCCTTGAGGAAGCAACCCAGATAAAAGTATCAGAGGTAGAAGATTTTGAACCTAAGGGCAGAGAAGATCTTCCTTTCTCAGATATACCTCAAGGATGGATGGAAGAACATGTTGCAGAATATAAATTAAACTCCACTCCTGCATATAGTGGAGATGATTTATCAAACAAGGCGAGTCCTGAAACATTTGTTCAAGAAGTAAATTTAGGGGATGAAGAGAACCCTCAAGTAGTTCATTTGGCATCCTGGTTGTGGCATTATCCTAATTTACTACAGAAGGTAACTTCTTTGCTCTTTACTTACAAAAGTGTCTTTGCATGGTCCTACAAAGATCTAACAGGAATACCAGAAGAGCTTGGATTACATCGGATACCCTTGGTTGAGGGAGTTGCGCCTGTAAGAAGTAGGCCATATCGACTCAATCCAAAGTATGCAGAGGTAGTAAAAGCAGAGATTACAAAACTAGAAGAAGCAGGTATAATTGTGCCAGTAGAACATTCCAGGTGGCTTTCTTCTATGGTTATTGTGCCAAAGAAAAATAGTGGAAAAATAAGGGTATGTGTTGATTTCCGTGCTTTGAATAAAGTGACTATTCAAGATGGATTTCCTCAGCCCTTCACAGAGCAAGTACTTGAAGAGGTAGCTGGTCACACTTTGTATAGTTTCTTGGATGGTTTTAGTGGTTACAATCAGATAGTGATCCATCCTGATGATAGGGACAAAACAGCCTTTGTCACTCCCTGGGGCACTTATGTCTATACTCGAATGGCTTTTGGTTTGAAGAATGCACCGGCTTCATTTAATAGAACGATGTATCTGATATTGGGCAAATGGTTAACAACCTTTCTACGCATTTTCATGGATGACTTTTCAGTATTTTCAGGTACAGATAGAAGGGCAGCAGTTCAAGATTTCCATGACCATTTGGAAAATCTAAAGGAAATTTTTGAGCAATGTCTCAAAACAGGTTTGAAATTGAATCCTGATAAATGTCACTTTTTGGTCACTAAGGGCACTCTTCTTGGTCACATAGTATCTGCTGAAGGCATAACTGTTGACCCTGCAAAGGTTACAGCTATTCTTTCCATGCCAATTCCACAAAGCCCAAAGGAAGTGCAAAGTTTCTTGGGCCATGCAGGGTATCACAGAAGATTTATTAGGATGTATTCAGAAATTGCTAAGCCCTTGTCAAGGCTTACCAGTAAAAAGATCCCTTTCTCATGGAGTGTTGAAGCCGACAAAGCATTCTGTGAATTAAAGTTGAGGCTATGTACTACTCCACTTTTAAGTGTTCCTAATTGGTCATTGGAATTTCATGTGCATACAGATGCTAGTCTTCATGCGGTTGGTGCAGTTCTAGCTCAACCATCATCTCACAAAGTGGATAGACATATCTCTTATGCAAGCAGACTACTCAACCAAGCTGAAAGAAATTACAGTACAACGGAAAGAGAAGGTTTGGCTATTGTATTTGCTCTTCAGAAGTTCCGACATTATCTCCTTGGTGTACATTTCATTGTTATTTCTGATCATCAGCCCTTGAAGTATTTGATAAACAAGCCTAGAGTAGCTGGAAGGATTTGGAGGTGGTTACTCCTATTTCAAGAATTTAATTTTGATATTCATATTAAGCCAGGAAAAGAGCACTACATGGCAGATCAAGTGTCCAAGATGGCAATGAGCGAAAAGGCAACAGGTATTAATGATGAATTGGTGGATAGCAATCTTTTTCTAGTAGCAATACAGACTGGTTGGTATGATGAAATTCTTCATGTTCTCACTACTGGAAAGATCCCAGAACACTTGACACCAGTAGAAAAAAGAATATTACTTCTGAAAACCAAAGCCTATTCTCTTATAAATGGAAATTTATATAAATACTGTCAGGATGATATCTTGAGAAGATGTGTCTATCCAGAGGAGGTAAATCTTTTGCTAGAGGCAGCACACAGTGAAGGACACCTAAAGGGGGAAGAATTGGCTCATAAAATCATCCACAAAGGGTTATGGTGGCCTCATATTTTCAAGGATGCAACCAAATTTGCAAAAGAATGCCACATCTGTCAGAGATGTGCTCCCACGCCAACCAGATTGAATTTCCAACCATTAGTAATATCTACGGGATGGCTTCCGTTTGAACGATGGGGTCTTGATTTCATAGGGCCAATTAGCCCAACTGGGCAACCAGGAGGTAAAAAGTATATTTTAATGGCCACATGTTATGCCACTAAATGGATAGAGGCTAAAGCTTTTGTGGACTGCAGGGCTCTGACAGTAGCTAAATTTATGTATAAACGTATTCTCTCAAGATTTGGTTGCCCACTGGAAATTACTAGTGATAGGGGCACACATTTTGTAAATCAATTGCTCCAGTTTATATTTGACAAGTACAAAATCTTCCATAAAAAGTCTTGTGCCTATTACCCAAGGGCAAATGGCCAAGCAGAGAGTTCCAATAAGATTTTGATTGGACTACTTCGCAAATTATCTTTTGATCATCAAAGCTCTTGGCCACTAGCACTAATTGGTGCAATTTGGGCTTTTAGAACTCCGAAGAGGGGAACCACAGGCGAGACTCCATTTCGCTTAGTTTATGGGAAAGAGGCATTGGCACAATTTGAGTTTATCATCAGAAAAGAAATAGGAATCAAAACCATTGGAATTGAACCTCCCATTAAGAGATTGGTGGCATTAGAAGAGTACAGAGAAGGGGCAATGCAGAAACTTCTGGTGACACAAGAAGAGCGCAAGAGATTGCATGACAGGTATCTGAGATCCAATGAAGTTCAGGAAGGGACTATGGTTTTAGTGCATCAGGTTCCACCAATTCAAACTAAATTGGCACCCAAATGGGTAGGACCATATAAGGTTATCAGGGTATTGCAGCATGGTGCTGTGCATCTGGAAGATCTGCAAGGTAAAATGATTCCTTTGGTCAACATCTCCAGAGTGAAGAAGTATCTAAACTAAGTCGAGTTGGAAGAATCTCAACCACTGTACATACCACATGTCATTCGAGTATTAGCAGTATTTCATTCAATGAGAAGAAGTTGCACCAGGGACGGTGCAAAAGCTTGATGTGGGGGTCTGTAGCACCCCTCCTCTTTCTCTCTCCCCATCCCTTGCGCCCCCCTCTCCACCTCACTCCTCCATCCCACCACCCCACCCCACGACTCCACCCCACAACCCCACCCCACGACTCCACCCCACCACCCCACCCCACTCCCCCATCCCACCACCCCACCCCACTCCCCCATCCCACCACCCCACCCCTTGCGCCTCTCCCTCTCTCTCTCCCCACCCCTTGCGCCTCTCCCTCTCTCTCTCCCGTTCTCTCTCTCCCCACCCCTTGCGCCCCCCTCTCCACCTCACTCCTCCATCCCACCACCCCACCCCACTACTCCACCCCACAACCCCACCCCACGACTCCACCCCACCACCCCACCCTACTCCCCCATCCCACCACCCCACCCCACTCCCCCATCCCACCACCTCACCCCTTGCGCCTCTCCCCCTCTCTCTCCCCACCCCTTGCGCCTCTCCCTCTCTCTCTCCCTCTCTCTCTCTCCCCATCCCTTGCGCCCCCTCTCCACCTCACTCCTCCATCCCACCACCCCACCCCACGACTCTACCCCACAACCCCACCCCACGACTCCACCCCACCACCCCACCCCACTCCCCCATCCCACCACCCCACCCCACTCCCCCATCCCACCACCCCACCCCTTGCGCCTCTCCCTCTCTCTCTCCCCACCCCTTGCGCCTCTCCCTCTCTCTCTCCCGTTCTCTCTCTCCCCACCCCTTGCGCCCCCCTCTCCACCTCACTCCTCCATCCCACCACCCCACCCCACTACTCCACCCCACAACCCCACCCCACGACTCCACCCCACCACCCGACCCTACTCCCCCATCCCACCACCCCACCCCACTCCCCCATCCCACAACCCCACCCCTTGCGCCTCTCCCCCTCTCTCTCCCCACCCCTTGCACCTCTCCCTCTCTCTCTCCCTCTCTCTCTCTCTCCCCATCCCTTGCGCCCCCTCTCCACCTCACTCCTCCATCCCACCACCCCACCCCACGACTCCACCCCACAACCCCACCCCATGACTCCACCCCACCACCCCACCCCACTCCCCCATCCCACCACCCCACCCCACTCCCCCATCCCACCACCCCACCCCTTGCGCCTCTCCCTCTCTCTCTCCCCACCCCTTGCGCCTCTCCCTCTCTCTCTCCCGCTCTCTCTCTCCCCATCCCTTGCGCCCCCCTCTCCACCTCACTCCTCCATCCCACCACCCCACCCCACGACTCCACCCCACAACCCCACCCCACGACTCCACCCCACCACCCCACCCCACTCCCCCATCCCACCACCCCACCCCTTGCGCCTCTCCCTCTCTCTCTCCCCACCCCTTGCGCCTCTCCCTCTCTCTCTCCCGTTCTCTCTCTCCCCACCCCTTGCGCCCCCTTCTCCACCTCACTCCTCCATCCCACCACCCCACCCCACTACTCCACCCCACAACCCCACCCCACGACTCCACCCCACCACCCCACCCCACTCCCCCATCCCACCACCCCACCCCACTCCCCCATCCCACCACCCCACCCCTTGTGCCTCTCCCTCTCTCTCTCCCCACCCCTTGCGCCTCTCCCTCTCTCTCTCCCGCTCTCTCTCTCCCCATCCCTTGCGCCCTCCTCTCCACCTCACTCCTCCATCCTACCACCCCACCCCACGACTCCACCCCACAACCCCACCCCACGACTCCACCCCACCACCCCACCCCACTCCCCCATCCCACCACCCCACCCCACTCCCCCATCCCACCACCCCACCCCTTGTGCCTCTCCCTCTCTCTCTCCCCACCCCTTGCGCCTCTCCCTCTCTCTCTCCCGCTCTCTCTCTCTCCCCACCCCTTGTGCCCCCCTCTCCACCTCACTCCTCCATCCCACCACGCCACCCCACTACTCCACCCCACAACCCCACCCCACGACTCCACCCCACCACCCCACCCCACTCCCCCATCCCACCACCCCACCCCACCCCACGATTCCACCCCACCACCCCACCCCACTCCCCCATCCCACCACCCCACCCCACTCCCCCATCCCACCACCCCACCCCTTGCGCCTCTCCCTCTCTCTCTCTCCCCACCCCTTGCGCCTCTCCCTCTCTCTCTCCCGTTCTCTCTCTCCCCACTCCTTGTGCCCCTCGCCCCCTCACATGCATACGTGCCGCCACTCCCTCCACCTGCACACATGCGCCTCCCCCACCGTTACACACCCACCCCCGCACAATTTTGGTGACAATTCTTCCTTCCAAGCAATCTCAGGAGATGGCGGATATGGAGTCTGATGAATATGAGGAACCCATTCTACAAAATGTTAGCATCAACTCATGCATGAGGCTTATGAAGAGGAGGAAGAAGCTCCTTCTGGTCCAGGAGTTCAATATGTTTCACAGTTATCAGTCATCATCGGAGCTAATAAAGACTTGAAATAAGAGTGGAATTGTTAAAAAGTGAAAGTGGATAAACAAATGTTGCCGCCAACCATTCACGGCGACTACCTATTTTTTGGACCAATCCAAATCAAGAGGAATATTTGACCTACCCCCAATTTTGGGTGATTAACCGGCGCGTGATCAGTGGACGTGAAGATTCGGCAAGACTCTCTTGGCCTATTGGGGCCTATAAAAGCAATGGATTTTTGCTCATTGGGGTACATTTTTCGGAGTTACTTTGACGCGTGTAAACGTGCAGAAGTTCTCTCTTGCACTTGGTGGTTTCAAGCCTATTGTAGGAGCTACTCTGTAGTGTGGATTCAGAGGGTAGGCTTCTCAGTGGAGGGCTATGAGCACTATAGTGTAAGAGAGTGTCTTGGAGTTTCTTTCTTTTCTGTGAGACCTATTGGTGTTAAGCTCTATATTCTCTTGAGCAATTCCTTCGTCATTTGTATTGATCTGTATTTATCTGCATAGAGAACCACGAAGCACTGAGCATTAGTTTTTGAGCATTTCCTTGACAATTCTTGTAATCATCTGAATTGAATCAAGAAGTGTATGGTCTTCCTTGGTCAATAGTTGTTCATATTTTCTGAAGTATGTACCACTCTGTGCAAACCGTGTTATCTACCTGCTCACAGAAATGTTAAAGGGTATACTTCCCTAAAGAGAACCCCCCTTGAGTAGGCGACGTACTGGATGTGTTAATCTTTAATCTCTACTTTTGTTAAAAGCGGATACCCCAGTACCGCCTCTACAGAGATTGAGAGAAGAAGGTTCAAGTGACTGAGGCAAGGACCATGGATGTCACTACTCAAAAAGCTCACTCACTTCTCCATATCAATTGGAAGAAGTAAAGTAAAGAAGAAGCAAAGTGCATCCAACACTCTCTTGAAGACTTTCTTATCTTAGGAAGATAAACAAAAGTGCATTCAATGCACTTAAAGATGAAGAAAAAGATTTCCTCAAAAGGAAGAAAAGGAAGGTGTATTCAACACATTCAAAGAAAGGTGAAATGTTACTCTACACCACTTGGAGGGATATAAGCATCTTAGATGTGCTATCATAAGTCAATTGTACTTGCATTCATATACAAAATTTGAAGTTGTATGGAATCTCATTTATAATGAGTCACTCGTGTGCTTTCCTTTTTCAGCCCAAAATTCCCTTCGAAATGCCGCCTCTCTCTGAACCCTCACATGCATGGCCAATTTCTCCCTTCTCCTTCCACTACAACATGAAAATCCCAATTCTTCTAAAATTCCCTCTTTCTTTCTCGACACGTACAGGTCACCAAGGAAAACCACGTGCCTTTTGTACATACATAATTGTATAAATTTATATGTATCCTTTGGCTAAAAGAAGTTTGTGCATTCTCGTAGCTCATATGTTTTTTATATTTTAACACATACACAATATATATATATATATATATATATATATATATATATATATATATATATATATATATATATATATATATATATATATATATATATATATATATATATATATATATATATATATATATATATATATATATATGCACACTTAGAAATACGATTGCTCCCCCAACATGCATAACTAATGCGTTTCATGTGAAGCACACACACACACACACACACACACACACACACACATATATATATATATATATATATATATATATATATATATATATATATATATATATATATATATATATACACAAAAAAAAAAAACACATTTATGCGAAACACACATTAGGATCAAAAATACATTTGCAAACATACTTATGCACTCACGTATTCACATAACACATATGTATACATACACATGCATGCACAAACATATAAACATATGGATAGTCAATTACACATACATGTATTCTATGTATGTACATCGATGGTACTATATACTCCTACAAATACATATACATGAATGAGCATATGCATACACACTAAATTTTTCATACATGTAACATGTAATTACAAAGTTCTTATTCAATAGTCCTACAATATATTTGCATGCAAAAATGATTAAGAATCGGAGTATAATGAAAATCATCATCAAGGATAGAAACCACCAAGTTATGATCATATCATCAACATTTTGCTCAAGTTCAATTTCATTGCTCTTTCATCATTGCTTTTGATTCACGACGACATCCACCCCTTGTGAACCTGTGCATCCTTTAGATGTGCCAACGTCCATATACATCATCAAACACAAGTGAGCATCAAGTAGTCATGACAGATAAATGCAATATGAAGAATATCCAACTATATGCATGAAGTTTGAAAACACATTAAACTTGGCAAAAATTAAGAGAAGAACATAGACACAAGCATCACATACAACATATCAAGATACACTAATGAACTCAGACTAGAAATCACATGAGTGAATCAAAAACTTCTTAGCTCTCTCCTTAAATCCACCTGGTCAGATCTAGTAGCCCATCCTAAGCATATGCATATTTCAGCCCTTACTAACTTGATTTATGAAACTCCCTTCTGGCTTCCCTATTCATCTCCCATCATCCAGACCCCCACCAAACCTTTTCTCATTTTTCTTTTACTTTTATTTTGTTTTTCTTCACTTTAATTTTTCATCCTAGATCAGCCTTTATATTTTTGTTTTTACTTTAATTCATTTATTTTTTATCTACACATGTCAGCCTATGCCAAGATGGAGTGCAACTCGTGGACCTGACCACCTAGCGAGGTTTAGCCCACCCATTTACCGACATGACATAGCGCACGATGCACAATGTCAACCTCATACGAAATCAACATCAACATGTGGCTCTAACCACCCGGTCAGAGTGACTCCACCCGCCTATCGACTTGTATGAGTGCGTGGCAACATATAGGCTAGGCCATATGACACATCTAGCATCAGCTCGTGGCCTTGATTGCCCAACCAGGGTAGTTCCACCTGCCTACTAGCTCATCAGAGTGCCCAATAGCACATACACATACACATAGATAGCTGGCTGGTGTATGAAATCGTATCCTGAGAGATAATCTGTCTGAAGGTCGGATCAGATGAGAGATCAAGAGTAGAAGTCAAAGCATCTCACTCATCAAGTGTTCATAACCTTGGTATATACACGCACTCAGTTTAGGTCTTCCCTTCCCCTCCCTTGGTCTTGTTTCGAAAGTTTTAATCCGCTTTCTAGTCCCACTCACATATTGCTAGTCCTTATTCATCACGTGTAATCTCAATAGTTATACGAGGCCTTTGGTGTAAATTATTTTCTTATTTATGCATTTCTTTATGTGTCATATGCCCAAGTCATGCAGTCGTTTTATATAGAGATATATACACATATACACATATATATAAGAGGAAAGAAAAACTGAAGCAATAACATCTCACTAGTATAAAGTTCGAAATCTCTTGAACTTAACAACCTGAATCTCCTCTTCTTCCTTCATTCTGAGTTGCTATCTTTCATTTATTGATTTGATTCCTATTTCTTCTGAAAAACTCAATGAAAACCATTAGACACTTTATTCAATAATGTACAACTTACTTTCTTTATTCACTTCTCTTATGGACCTGTTCTTCAAAGCTTAATGCTGAAACAAAACATGATCATGAAACACAAATATATATACATCTCATATCACAAGTTTAGAAGACATTATTCCACTTTATTTATGTACAGTGGCAAACACTAACTCCTAACTCATAATCCTTTGGTCTTATTCAATTTAACTCTTATGGACGCCTGTATATCAAAGCTCTTGTTTGGTCCACCAATTCCAAAACTAAGTAATCATGAATGTAGGCATCAATCTCTTCTTCACTTAACGGATCATCTTCACATTGTTCTCAAACCATTTTAGGATATATTCTTACCAAAACTCTTTCTTCTTCTTCTTGACTATGTGGAGGCATAGGGAACCGATAGATAGAATATAAAAAGTAGTACGTGGATGGGTCAAGAGGCACACTCCTAGTTTGAGCCAATTCCCTATTTCTCGCCTCATCTATAGGTCTAGCCCTAGTCGGAGTTGGAAGTGTATCCCTGATTCCGTTTGAAGCTAATCTAGTTGATGGTCCTTCCTCAGTCACTAATCTGTGTGCTAAGGGATTTACAAGTTTGGGAAGTACGTGATCAAAAATAAAGACATCGTTCGAAGATTGTACTAAAGATGAATTTCTAATTTGATTCAAAGCTCTATTTCTAGCTAAATGTAAATTTACATTCCTAGATCGAACTGAATTCCTTCGAGATGATATCTCCGCCTTGTTAGAAAAGTTCCTTTCCATGATTGAATTACAATTCTTTATCTATAACTATAGCTGCACCTGCAAGGAAAGACACATTAATAATGGTCTTGCATGTAATCTTTATTTATGTATACTAGCATGCATTCATGTTTACAGACTTTAATTATTCAATTTACAATCATGCCTTTGGGCACACATTATTTCATATTCCGTTATTCTTCTTATTTATTTACACTTTTGATATTTACATACGCATATATTTATATTCTTTGCTTTCCATTTTTATTTATCTCTCTTCGCCGCCTTGAATCTCTTTAGCAAGCTCTTCATCTTCTTCTTCCTCTTCATCTATCATCCTCTCATAATCCTCATTCTCTCTTCTTTTAAATAACTTAACTCTTTTCCCTGCAATCAATTCCTTCACTACAACATATCAGGGGCATACTGACGTTGCCCATACCGACGCTCATGCCTTGACGTCGGTATGACCGTTGAAAATGCTTGAAAAACCACGGATGCAATACCGACGGTCATTTAATCGTCGGTATATAGGTGTCGGTATGAGTGCCGGTATAGGCGTCAGTACTTTACTGTAAATTACGGACGCTTATACCGACGCTCATACCAACGCTTATATCGAGGCAATGTTTTAACCAGGCCCGAGAGCAAAAATTCGACATTTGCTTGCATTTTGAACCAAAGTTTGCTACTGTCAAGTTTGCGCGCGCGAACTACATTCTGCGCCTATTGTGTACACACATCTCTTTCTTTCTCACTCTTTCTCTCTCTTTCTCTCTCTCTGTCTCTCTCTCTCTTTCTCTCTCTCTTTTTCTACATCTCTGTTTCTCTAGATCTGAAATTTTTGTAAGAATTGCACATACTATAGCATCCGGCATCCTTTCTCTTTCTTTGTGTTTTCCCTTTTCTAATTTCTCTTCTCTTTCGTTTTGTAGGAGCTTTTTGGCATCAAATCTTTGGAATTCGATGAAGGGCAACATTAAGTGGACCTTGAGGACAACGCTCCAAACAATTACATCGATGTAAGTGATTGTTTTGTTTTCGATTGATATAAAGTGAGATAGAGAGAGAGATGAAAGAAAGAGAGAGATCTAGAGAAACATAGAGAGAGAGAGAGAAAGAGAGAAAGAGATGAAAGAGAAAGATAGAGAGAGAGTGAAAGAGAGAGAGATGAAAGAGAGAGAGAGATGAAATAGAAAGAGAATGAGATAGAGAGACAGATGCATACATACATACACACACATATGCATACACATACTCACATACATATTACATACACACATGCATATTACATACACACATGCATATTACATACACACTCACATACATATTACATACACACATGCATATACATACACATACATATTACATACTCACATGCATACACACATATACATACATACATGCATATTACATACAAACATGCATATTACATACACACATGCATATTAGATACACACAAGCATATACATACACACACATATTCATTCTCATACTCACATACATACATACATGTATACACACATATACATACACACATGTACACACACACATGTATACATACACACATGCATATGCATACATACATACATACATACACACATGTTTGCATGTACACACACACATACATACATAAACACATGCATATTACATACACACTCACATATGTATACACACACATATGTGCATACACACATGCATATGCATACATAAATACACACACATATGCATGTACACACACACATACATACATACACACATGCATATTACATAGACATGCACATATATATACACACTTTAGGGCGAGGGTTTTAGGATTAGGGTTTATGAATTTCTCTTTTCTTTTGTTTTGTAGGAGATTATTGGCATCAATTCTTTGGAATTCGCTGAAGGAAAACATTAAGTGGACTTTCATTGTCTCTCTTTGTGTATGTCTTCTATTTTTTAATTTATTTTTTCTTTTGTTTTGCAGGAGGTTTTTGGCATCGATTCTTTTGAATTCGACAAGACAGGACGTCGATTGGGCTTTGACAAGAGCAATCAAAAGAATTACATCGATGTAAGTGCTTGTTTTGTTCTTTTTTATAAATAAATAAATAAATATATATATATATATATATATATATATATATATATATATATATATATATATATATATATATATATATATATATATATATATATATGTATATATATATATATATATATATATATATATATATATATATATATATATATATATATATATATATATATATATATATATATATATATATATATATATATATATATATATATATATATATATAGAGAGAGAGAGAGAGAGAGAGAGAGAGAGAGAGAGAGAGAGAGAGAAAGAGAGAGAGAGAGGAAGAGAGAGAGAGCGAGAGAGAGAGAGAGAGATGAAAGAGAGAGAGAATAAGAGAGAGAGAGAATAAGAGAGAGATAGAAAGAGGGAGAGAGAGATAAAAGAGAGAGAGAGAGAGGGAGATAAAGAGGGAGATATAGATAGATAGAAAGAGAGAGACATAGAGATACATACACACACATGCATACATATTACATACACATATGCATATGAATATGCATACATACACACACACATACATGTTTTAGGAATAGGGTTTTAGGATTAGGGTTTCTGACGTTTACACATGTACACACATAATACATACATGTTTTAGGGTTAGGATTTTAGAGAGAATAAGAGAGAGAGAGAGAATAAGATAGAGAGAGAGAGAGAGAAAGAGAGAGAGAGAGAGAGAGAGAGAGAGAGGGAGAGAGAGAGAGAGAGAGAGAGAGAGAGAGAGAGAGATGAAAGAGAGAGAGAATGAGAGAGAGAGAGAGAGAAAGAGAGAGAGAGAGAGAGAGAGAGAGAGAGAGAGAGAGAGATGAAAGAGAGACAAAGAGAGAGAGAGAGAGAGAGAGAGAGAGAGAGAGAGAGAGATGAAAGAGAGAGAAAATGATAGAGAGAGAGAGAGATGAAAGAGAGAGATAATAAGAGAGAGAGAAAGAGAGAGCAAGAGAGAGAGAGAGAGGGAGAGAGAGATGAAAGAGAGAGAAAGAGAGAGAGAGAGAGATAAAGAGAGAGATATAGATAGATAGAAAGAGAGAGACATAGAGATACATACACACACATGCATAGATATTTCATACACATATGCATATGCATATGCATACATACACACGCACACATATACATGTTTTAGGGTTAGGGTTTTAGGATTAGGGTTTTTGATGTTTACACATATACACACATAATACATACACACATGCACACATATACACATGCATACATACATACACATACACAGACATCATATATACATACATACATATGCATGTTTTAGGGTTAGGGTTTTAGGATAAGGGTTTTGTGCTTTTACATATATACACACATGCATACACACATATACACATATAAACACATATTACATATACACATACACACACACATACACACACACACACACAAAAGACACACACACATACATACATACATACATACATACATACATACATACATACATACACACACACATAGATATATACACACATGCATACATACATACACACATGTGACATATACATACGCATATATGCATGTTTTAGGGTTAGGGTTTTAAGATTAGGGTTTTTGTTTTTTACTTATATACACACATGCATACACATATACATGTTTTAGGTCTAGGTCTTCAAGATTAGGGTTTTAGGGTTTTTACATAGATACACATATGCATACACACACATACACATATATATATATATTCACATACACATATATATACACAAAAATACACACATACACATGTTTTAGGTCTAGGTCATTAGGATTAGGGTTCTAGGGTTTTTAAAAATTCATACAAATATTTACACATATACAAATATACACACATAATACATATACACATACACATGTATATACATAGGCATACACACATATACATGTGTTCTGGTTGTTGTTTATAATTATTATGTCAATGTGTCTCATTTCTTTGTACATGGTTCGTGATTGATTTCTCCCATGTCTTTTGTATTTGACAGTATGTTTTGCTTTATCAAATCATGTTTCTGTTGCCTGTCATACATGTCACATATACTCGGGTTTTTCTTGGGCAGAGTTTATTGTCTTTTGCTACACAGCAGCATGGGAATGTTGCTCTAGCAAGAGACAACATACTCTGCCAAAAAAAATTTTGCAGATATGGTCGTCGGTATAGGCAACGGTATAAGCGTCGGTATCCCCAGGCAGATACCGATGCTTATACCGACTATTTTGCCGAGGGGCATACCATGGCTTATACCGTCGCTTATACCGTCGCTTATACCATCGCTTATACCGACGCTTATACCAACGCTTATACCGATGCTTATACCGACGCTTTGGTTCCGACGCCTACACCGACCCTTACACCAACGTCTGGGCAAAATTGCGCCCGTTCATTTTCCTCGGTAGAAGCCTTGGTATACCCCGGATATGTTGTAGTGCTTTAACTTGGTTCCATCTAGTTCCCTGAGCGAGTATGTACCATTGTCAAATACTTTATATATCACATATGGACCAAACCATCTCTTCACTAATTTTCTTCAGGCTTCATATTGTGTATCCAATGAGCTGCCATAGACAAGTACCTAGTCTCCTTCATTCAACTTTTTAGGTCTTAACCTATGGGACTTGTCAAATGCAATCTTATTTCTTTCTCTAGATGCTAAGCTTAACTACAACTTCTTCTACTGGATTTCTTCTTTTCTCCCATTAAAGAATCCGCACTACTAGAAGATCTTCTCTCGATATCTCATCTTCCTATATGGTACTATATACTCCTGCAAAGACACATACATGAATGAACATATGCATACGCACTAAATGTTTCATACAGGTAGCATGTAATTACAAAGTTCTTATTCAATAGTCCTACAATAGATTTGTATGCAAAAATAATTAAGCATCGGATTACAATGAAAATCATCATTAAGGATAGAAATCACCAAGTTATGATCACGTCATTAACATTTTGCTCAGGTTGAATGTCATTTGCTATTTTGTGGTTGCTTTTGATTCAGGACCATAATGTATGTCAATTTGAGTTGATTATGTATATGTGTGCTTTATATAATGGCACACATGTCTACACTTCTTTGTTATTCAAGAGGTGGTGGCACAGTATCACTTCAACGTATTAGATGCAAGTGGCATATCATTACTCTCTGAAAGTTAACATGCCTTCTACTGCATATTATTGTATAGTTTAAAGACAACTACTTGATGAAGTCTATTCACATATATTCAAAGAGGTCCAGTACACTAAAACCATATTGAATTTCATTTCTTTCTTGATGATCCAATTTAGTAGGAATCATGCTTCACTTATATGCAACTCTTGGAGTTAATCTTTGCCTCTCAGGTTTTTGCATATTTCATATTTCATATTTCCACTCACTCATAGGACCTATACAAAAGGAGACACATAAGCTCACACTTTGGTGCACAAGGGATGCTAAATGAAGGTTGTACATACGAAACTCTATCTTTGACTTTCTATTACCACATATTAAAGGATGCAAGACATCTCAAGAGACTTGCGATGCCCTAGAGACTTTCCTATCTATTAGCACCAAAGCAAGCAAAATCATCTTTGGAACGAGCTCAACCAAATGAAGAAGACACCTAAACAAACCATCAGAGATTTTGTTAGCAAGGTGAAGGAGGTTTCTGATCAGCTAGCATCCATTGGAGAGCTCACTCAATTAGAGGCTATCATGAAGCAAATTCTCAATGGGATTTGAAGTGATAAGCAATGGCAATCGTTTGCCAAAGCTTATGATCTCAACATGGATTTCCAAAATCTAGACTTCAACATCTTTCTTGGACAACTCTTCAATCAAGAGGCCAACAATAGCATAAAGGAAAGTAACTCCTACCATGGTAATTCAACTAGTGCTCTATATGCAGGTAAGAAGGATAAGAAGTTGGAAGGCAAGAAGAAGCAAATGGAAAGGGAAGAAGAAGGAACCAAAGGGTGACAAAGCCAAAGGTGTGAATGTTCAACCTTGTGCCATCTACGATAAGACCAACCACACCACTCTGAATTTTCGGTTCATTAGGAAGACCCAAAAAGCAAGTGGAACTGTTGGATATGGCGGCAATAGAGGCAGAGGTGGACACAACTTCAACAATAACAATAAAGGCTACAATACAAGGGACCTCAAAAAATATTTACAAGATCAACTACATGAAGACTCATTGCTTCTAATGAATCTAAGCCACAAAGAAGGTAAAGAAGATGATCATTTGTTCTACATAGATTTCCAATGTTCAAATCATGTTGCATGCAACATTTCTCTTCTCTATGATTGGGAAAGTCCAAAGCATAGACATGAAATACAAATAGGGGATGAAATAAAGCACAGTGTGGAGAAGATTGGTAATGTCAAAGCTTCGAATGGTAGGAAAAACATTTTGCGTATGGTTCTCTATGTATCCACTATTACCAAAAACCTAATAAGTGTAGGATGAATAGTTGAAAGAGGCTTGCAATTTAGGTTTACCCAAGATGGAGCTTTTGTGGAAGATCCATGTCAAGGGTTCAAGAAGATAGCCAACATTGAGAAGCATGGTAGACTCTCTACTTCTAAAGTAGGAGAAACCAAGAACATAGCTCTATTCATTTTTGGGTCTCAAACCCTAAGTGAGCTTGAAGTGTGGCTAAGAGACTTGCTCATGTGAATGAAAGAACCTTGAAGGATATATGCATGGATCAAAGTGTTCTAGGTCTGCCAAAAATATCAAAGCAACACATGATCAACATGTGTGATGCATGTCAGATTGGAAAGGCACAAAGACAACCATTGAACCACAAAGAATATATCCACAATAGCTTATTGGACTTAGTACATACAAAAATGTATGGGAACCAAGTCAAGAACCTTCATTGGCAAGATCAAGGTATTATGTCTCATTTATCCATGAACATAGTAGATGGACTATTCTACACTTTATCAAGAGTAAGAATGAAGTGTTTGATTGCTTCAAAACATATCTAGCACATGTGGAGAACCATACAGGTTGATCACTCAACAAGCTTAGATTTGATGGAGTGGGAGAATACTTCTCCAAGGAGTTTGATGTGTTCTTCCACCATAAAGGTATCAAAAGGGGAAGTGACTACCAGGTACTCTCATCAATTGAATGGAATTGTAGAGAGAAGAAACATGACATCGGTTGGATAAGCCAAAACAATGCTTGAAGAGAATAGGTTGCCACACTATCTATGGGTAGAGGCTATTTCAACTGTTGTGTACCTTGTCAATAGACTACCATCCAAATCACTTCAAGATATGACTCTTTATGAAGCATGGCATGGAAGAAAACCTATTCGTGGACATTGCAAGGTGTTTGTTTGTTTAGCTTATGTTCATGTACCATAAAAAAAAAGAGTTAAGCTAGACGAAAGGGCAACAAAGGTAGTGTTCATTGGGTATGACATAACTCAAATAGGTTATAGGTTTTGTAATCCTTCAACCAAGCAATTCATTACAAGTAGAGATGTGTTTGAAGAACATAAGTCTTGGTATGATGAAGCCAAACAAAAGGTAACTCTACAATATGATCTTGATTCTGATTCTCATCAATTAGTAAGCAAGCATGATACACAGGTCCTAGATCCAAGAAGTGATACAAATGATGAACAAGATGAAAGGGAAAATGATTACAAACTATGGAAGTCAAGAGGCATAGAAAAGATGCAAAGAGTGTGGAGAATGCTCTAAGCAAGCTCCTAGAAGATCGACATGAGAGCAGGAACAACTAGAAAGGTGTGGATATGATTCCACATTTGTTACAAAGTATTCGATCTACTTGGCAAAAGACTCTATTTCAGAGGAACCCTCAACCTATGAAGAGGCAAAGGGAAACCCCAATTGGGAAAAAACCACCAAAGAAGAAATAGATGCATCAAAGGAGATGGAAACTTGAGATCTCATGCCAATGTCACCAAATAAATAGGTAATTAGTTGCAGATGTGTATAGAAAGTTAAAAGAAAATCATACTGATCAGTTTGTAGGTACATGCAAGATTAGATCCCAAAGGATTCTCACAAACTCATGGTATACACTATGAGGAGACATTCTCACCAGTTGCAAAGGTGACTACAATCAAAACATTGACAAGTGTAGTTATCACAAGAAATTGGATACTCCTCCAACCTGATGTAAAAAATGAATTTCTAAAGGGTTGGATAAGTAAAGATGTATACATGTCACAATCACTAGGTTTTGGGAACCCTAATCATGCATCTTATGGTTGCAGACTTAAGAAAGCATTATATGGATTGAAACAAGCTCCTAGAGCTTGGGATTATAGGTTTGGTTACATACCTTCAAGATCAAGGGTTTAGACCTAGCAACTCAGGTCCATCTCTATTCATCAAATGGGATCACATTAAGGTTATCTATCTATGTGCATATGTAGATGATATTATTGTGACATGTGATGATCTGAATGACATTCAAAGGATCAAGAGACACATGCAAGAGGAGTTCAAGATTTTTTACTTAGGTGAGATCACATATTTCCTAGGTATGCAGGTCATATACATAGATGAAGGAATGTATTAGAGGATATACGTTTAGGATCTACTTCTTAAGTTCAAAATGGAGAACATTAAACGTGTAGGTATACCTTTGGAGATGAATCATAGACTTAGTCTCTATGAAGGTGAGAAAATTGAAGACATGAGAGAATATCAAAGCTTGATAGGTAGCTTGATATATTCTACTCATATGTAGGAAAGTGAAATGATTCCTGCCAACAACCTTTACCGTCTTCATTTGAATTGAAAATCCACTTGTAAAAGAGATGAAGCACTTCAAGAGTGTATATAGAGACTTCAAATCACTTTTACAATACATAAAGACAATATACATACACTTGTGGCCATCATTGTCTTGGTCCTTCAATTTTCTGCATCATCTTTTTCAACAATAGTAAGCTTGCAGAGGCTAGTCCTCTCTATAGAGCTCCCAAATTTATGACAGAGAATCCATTAGAAAAGTGTGTAGTTTGTGCATGTAAACTGTTAAAGCATTTGATTTTGTGAATTGGGAGAAATCTCATTTTTTTTGTCTCAGGGTCAATCTGTGCATATTCTTGAAAAATAGGAGTTACCACTGTTGAGTATCTAGTTCATTACAAAAGCATATTTTGCTTATTTGTTGTACTCTTATACATTATATACAATCAACCCTATGTGTATCACTCTGATAAAAGTATGTTTCCCAATTGTAATCACACCGCTCTCTATGAGCATTTGAATTTCATTGTCTCATTCAAAGTAAGGTTTTTTTATCTAGTCGATACGCAAACATATCTATGTTGTATCAACTCTTTCTCCTTGATGCTCCCAAGTACATAGTGAATTTTATCTCACTTATAGCATGCCTATAAGGTCTATTTGAGTCTCATAAGCTCAACGGTTGGTCCTTTACTAGTTTGCTGGACCAAACATTGTCACTTTGCTACTCACGTTTCTACCTCCTACAAGCTTCTCCAGGTTCTTTCACATTTGACTTACAGACACGAGTGGTTTGGGTGGAAAAGCTGAAAGGATCGAGCTTATATTCAAGCCAATACTCTTTTGGACCAAAGAGCTAAGAGGGTCGAAGTTAAGTTCAAGCCTTTTTTATCTTTTGGATGCCAGAGCTAATAGGCTCAAACCTAAGTTCGAGTGTCTTTGCATCAAAGCTCAAGGTAGATTTAACAGAGACATCACTCTTTTTGGTCGAAATGCTGAGAGGTCCAAAATTACGTTTGAGCCTCTTAGCTCTTTATGGTGGAAGAGCTAACAGGCTCAAACTTAAGTCTGAGCATCGTTCAATCAAATCTCAAGATAGATTTGACTTAGAGACACTAGTCTTTAGGGTAAGAGGTTTCAACTTAAGCTCGAGCCTCATAAGATATTAAAGCCTCAAACTTAAGTTTGGTTCTCAGATTTTCCACTAAAAAGACTCAATTTTAATTTGATTGAGAGGCTCGAACTTAATTTTGAACTTTGATGCAACGGCTAAGCCTCTTAGCTCTTTTGGATAAAGAACTAAGAGGCTTGAGCTTAAGCTCGAGCGTCTATTGATCAAAGGTCAAGGTAAGTTTGATTTAGAGACATGAATCTTTTGGGTGGAAAAGCTAAGAGGCTCAAACTTAAGTTCGAGCCTTATACCATATGACCAAATTAATTTTGAGCCTTCACCTCAAAACGATTCCTATTTTCTCTCATCGAGAGGCTAGAACCTATTTTTGAGTCTGCACGCTTTGGGAGCAAGAGGTAACAAGCTGGAACTTAACTTTGAGCAAATGTATTTTGATGGCGATGCACCACAATGTGCTCTCCTTCTTGAGGGCTCCAAGACCATATCTTTGGAGTAGAAAACCGAGCTCTTAGGTCCGCACAGGGTACTGTGCATAGAGGGTGCAGAATATGTAGGAAAACACAATACACAGGGAGCACAAACACAAAATCTTAGTATTAAAAATGTGGTCGAAATTATAGTCTATGATTGACCAGACCACTATATGTATTATTAAAGAACATATACAAAGAGGTGTCTAGTGGCCATTTGGCCTTTCACATGGACACTAACGATAACAATCTCCCACGAAAGGCCAATATGGCCAAAGTAACTATGGGAGAAAAATAAATAATGATAAATAATACTTGAGTGTAAGTATAAAAACTATACATCCCACCTGATGGGCATGTTACATAGTATACAAGTGACTATGTAAGATCATGAATCAAGTAGGCCCCATTAAGTGAAAAAATGACAAAAGCTATCTTGTGGTAGAGCTTTAGTTAAAGCATCTGCACCATTATCTCGAGTGTGAACCTTCTCAAGAATAATGTGCTCAGTAGCTAAGCAATCTCTAATGAAAGTGATGCCTCACCTCAATGTGCTTGGTCTTTGCATGATAGACCGGATTCTTAGACAAAGCAATGGCACTCTGACTATCACTAAGCAAACAAAGTACATTCTAAGGTAAACCCATACCACAAGCAAGGTGAGAAAGCCACAATTCTTCCTTACATGCCTTGCGTGCTACAACGTAGTGTGTTTCTATGGTGGAAACGAATCTACATTCTTGAAGACGAGATCTCCAAGAGATAACACCTCCAACAAAATGAAAAATTTACCCTAATGTAGACTTACGATTGACCACACAACTAGCATAGTAAGAATCTATGTAACCAATAATGGATGCTTTCCCTCTACCAAAGCATAGACACTTGTCCTTAGTGCCACTCAAATATCTCAAAATCATCTTGACCGCTTTTGAATGTTTCTTGCCAAGATTAGACATATATCTACTCACAACTCCCACTTCAAATGCAATGTCTCGTCTCGTAGCTACTATAGCATACATGAGACTTCCAACAGTAGAGTGATAGGGAGTTTTGGTCATGAATTCCTTTTCCTCATCGTATTTGGGGCAATCATCCTTGCTCAATTTCACATATGTGGGTAAAGGGGTACTCAATGATTTCCACCCTGCATATTGAACCTCTAAAGTACTTTGGATATGTATTCACTTTGAGACAAGTAAATGTATCTTTTACTCCTATCACGAGAAATGTGCATGCCAACAATATTTTTGGCATCCCCCAAATCCTTCATATCAAATGTCTGACTCAACTTCTTTATGAGAATTGACAAGTCATAAGAGGACTTCCCAACAATCAACATATCATCGACATAAACTATCAAGCATATCAAGCTGCCATCTGAGCATCTCTTTGTGTAGAGAAAATGATCCTCATTGCTTCAAGAATAGCCTTGAGACTTCATAAAAGCATCAAAATTTTGGTACCATGTTCTAGGGGACTGTTTAAGTCCATGCAAGCTCTTCTTGAGCTTACATACTAGACTTTCTTTTCCAAGAACTATATAACCCTTTGGTTGTTCCATATAGATCTCATCTATAAGATCTCCATGCAAGAAACGAGTTTTCACATCCATTTGGACTAGCTCTAACTCCTTCATTGCAACGAATCCAAGCAGCATGCACAAGGTAGTCATCTTGACCACTTGAGAGAATATTTCCTTGAAATCAACACCATGTTGTTGCTTTAAAAACTTTGCAATAAGTCCTGCTTTATATTTCGGAAAAGCACTATTTGATGTGAATTTCGGCTTATATACCCATTTACATGGTAAAGCTTTCCTGCCCTTTGGCAAAGGTACTAAATCCTAAGTACCATTCTTGTGCATAGAATCCAAACTCTTCAAGGCACGCTCCAACTTGACATGATCCTCTATCTCCATAGCCTCTTTCTAGCAAGAACCCTCACCTGCATCTATTAGCATAAAAAAACCTAAACCTGAAACATATCTATGAGGTGGATGTGAGACACGTGCACAGCATCTCAATTATTGCTGAACAAGAACATGTGTAGACTGATTTGATTAGACATTCTCTTAAATGTCCCTGTGTATAGCATTTTTATGCATGCAAAAGGAGGACTAGTATCCTCAAACACCACTCTTCCCACTTCAACCTCCTTAATGGGATGTTTATGCATCTTAGACTCATTAAAAATGACATCAATGCTTCTGGTCACTGATAGTGTTTCAGGATCCCATAAGCAATATCCAAATTTTCCTTCTCGACCATATCCAAGAAACATGCATTTTTTGACTTATGGTCCAACTTTTGTCTAAGATTCTTGGGTATATGAACATATGCTTCACATCCAAAAACTCGAATATGATCATGATATGGTGGCCTCCCTATCCATAAATCTTGTGCCACTTTCAAACCTTTGGTAGTACTAGGTGAAATGTTAATCACATGAACTATAGTCAATACTACTTGTGTCCAAAAGCCTTGCCAGAGGTTTGCATGAAGAAACATAGAAACTAATCTATCTCGAATAGTTCTATTCATCCTTTCAGCTACACCATTCTGTACTCAGGTATAAGGAGCTATAAACTCTCTACAAATCCCTCTAGGCTGATAGAAAAGGCTAAATTCATGTGAGGTATACTCATCCCCATTGTCTAAACGTAAAACTGTTATACATTATGGAATATGTTGAACAATGCATTAATGGAGTGTTAATTTATTAATGTATTAATGTGTTTTGGTGTTTTTGGATATAGCAGCTACAAGCTCGTGAGGGCATGAAAGCATGAAGGGCAAACATCAATAATCCGACTTTGGGGGAGACATCAATAAATCTTATTTATAATTTAGTTTGTAAGTAAATCCATGTAGAAGGTTCTATTTTTAGAAATAGTTAGAAACTAGTGGTTAGAATAAGGGTCATTGTAGATTGCAGTTTCTGATATTAAAAGAAAGGCTTTCTACGAAAGTCGCCAACTTTTACTTTGATGCATGCTTTTCGAAGCCGCTCTCATGTAACCACTCTTTTCGATGTAATAAAAAATTCATATAAATACATGCACTCTGTGGACTCTTGAAACAGAGTGCATGGGGGGAGATATTGCACCCAATACTGCATTCGGTCTCGTCTCTTGGCATCTCTATTGCATGCGTCACTACACAGGGATCCCGTTGTGTTCATTTAGGCAAATTTATCTCTGTTTTGCTGTTCTCTATTTGCAATTTGATTTCGATTTCGATTTCAATTTTGGCTCCGGCTTCCATTTTTGTTTCCATTTTCGTTTTTGTTTCAGTTCCAATTTCTAGTTTCCAGTTCCGATTTCAATTTTGATTCTATTTCTCTTCCAATTCTAGCACCAGAACCTACGTTTACTCCTTCGGCTTATTGCAAGGTGTTGCAGAGCTAAAGAGAGCACAAAGCAGAGAAAATGACGGGCCCCAAAATTTTTCAGATTTGGACATCATATTTTGTATCATAACCACTCTTGTAATATATTTTCCGTTGTAAATGCACTAGAGGAGTCCTCTAGATGCATACTCGCAGAAGATTAGAGATTTATCCATGTAAAATAGTAGGAACTTAGTCTTTTAGTGAATAAAGTGCCGGTCTCTTGTGTGAAAAGACCAAACTTAGGGCACTAGTATATAAGTCACTTTGTGACTCTTTGTAAGAACTTTTTGCCATTGTGAAGAAGGAGCTCTTCAAATTTTCGAGTTTGCCTCTTTCTTGCTGATTTTGATCTTCATTTCGCTCTTGTATGTGTGTGATATGCTTGAAATGCATGTGTAGGACTGTTGTTTACCCCTTCCCCTTGGTTTTGAGCTGCTGTAGTGCGTGTGCAAACTAGGAGAAGTTGTGGCACGGGTATTGGTGACTCCCATCATTCACTGTTTTTGTCGTAACTTTAAGCAGAGTGGTCAGAATCGAGTGAAACACTACCATTGGATGCGTCTCCTCGAGAGCTTCGAAACGAGTACCCTATCGCCTATATTCGGAGTTCTGGGCTGGGAGAAAACCTCAAAATACTAAAAAGTGTTGTAAGAGGCTTGCGGCAAACACTTTCAGTATTTCAGAGAGTGTGAGAGGTAGTAGTCTTTTCTCATGCATGCTAGCTAAACCACTTCACTTTCCATCACGTGTGCACACGTCTTCATACACTTGGTACGTCGTTCCTTCGGATTGACAATTAGATGTGTGTTAAGTACCCACTATATGCACTTGTGTGGCAATTGAGGTACAGTCTCATTGGCACAAGTCCTTGAGTCTTCTTGGCTCAAGTACACACGTTTTTGGCGCCGTTGCCGGGGAACACTCAACCAAGGTGCCTTCGTGATGGTTATAGATCGAGTGTGATAGAATCGTACTTGTAGAGGTAAAATTGTCCTGTGGCAAGTAGTCAGTCACTTCAGCACTTGTTACTTCACATCTCCGAGGTGTGTGTGATAAGTTGCAGGTTTAGGTTTAGGAGGAGGGAAGAGAAGGAGGAGTTAGGGTTAGGTTAGAAGTAGAGGAGTAGTGAGGAGAGGAGAAGTTGGAATAGGAAAAAATCACCAAAAATCACCAAAAGTTACCCAAAATTCAAGTTCTGTCCAAAAAAGTATAAAAACCAAAAAAATTGATTCATTTGATACTTCACTGCTTACTGGTATCGTCAGAGAGCAGCGACTGGTATCGCGTGGGAGATATCGTGTGCTTCAGGCCTTCAGAGCTAGGTTTAAGTTCAAAAGTGCTAGCAGTACTACACAAAGGTAAGATCCCTCAAGTTTAATCTGACAAAAACACATTAGACATGCATGAACACGTGATTAAAAGTTTGCGCAGTATCGCGGGGGGGGAAAACTGATATCGTTGTCATCTTTTTGTGGGATACAGATGTCTAGGAGAGAAGAGGGGAGTAAGGAGAGCCAGGGGGTGAAAAAATTTTGGAAAAATCTTGCATTTTGGCTTGAGTATCGCGATCGGTTGAGGTTTGGTATCGCGATACCAAAACTCCCTTGTATCGCGATACTCGCCGAAGTATCGTATCGCTTGATACCGGTCTTCGTATCGCGATACCATTTTGGTATCCTGACCCAGAGTTGGTATCGCGATCGTACATTTTCTGTGGTATCGTATCGTCGGGTATCAGTCTTAGTATCGCGATACCGTTTTGGTATCGTGTCGCTAAGTTGGTATCGCGATCGCTCTTACTGCGGTGATATCGTATCGTCTCCGACCAAAGACTGTATCGCGATACCATCTTGAGATCGTATCGCCTTGGGTCTCAAGTATCGTATCGTCGACCTTGGTAAGTATCGTATCGTATCACTTGGCATTGGGTGTCGCGACACCACTCCAATATCGTATCGCTACTCACCTGGATAGTATCGCGATACCGTCATAAGTATCGTATCGTGTGGGTACTGTGGTATCGTATCGAGTGAATCGTGGTATCATATCGCCTTGAATACTCGTATCGCATAGTTGACCCCATGAGTCTCGTATCGTCGAGATTTTTCGGTATCGTATCGTGATCAGCAGAGGTATCGTATCGTCTGCTTCCCAAAGTAGTATCGCGATACCATAGTGGTATCGTATCGCTTCTGTGCCTGGTATCGTATCGTGAGGTGGTCCAGTATCGTATCGCCTAGAATTCCGGTATCGTATCGTCTTAGTGTTTGGTATCGTATCGCGGTCAAAGCAGTATCGCCCGAGAGCAGTATCGTCAGGAAGTGGTATCGTCCAGATTGACCTTTTCTTTTGTCAAGACACTTTAAGTCATAAGGAGAGCCACCCAAGGAGAACCTGTGGGACATAGAGAGAGACTTGGGGGGTGAATGAACTTGAGATCAGGAAGAGTGTTAAGTAGTCGAAGAAGTGTCATATCTTCAGTAGGAAGCGCTGCCCAGGCTAGTCACCACTCCATCTACTCAGAAACCTCTAGTGATTCGGAAGAGGAATTACACATGGCTTCGAAAGACATGCGAGGTCCAACGCCAAATAGGAATTTCATGTCCACTGTTGAAGGGGATTATCGTACCTCCTTACAATACGTGTCCACCAACGCCCAGGAGATCCCAATCTACCTGGATGGGTTAAACAGATCTGTTGCTAGGATGATAACTTCCCAGAATGCCACAATTGTGCCCCGACCTGCTGTGAAGTATGAAGGAGGAGCATATGTAGACAAGATTGGTCATATCTACATTGTGACTGAATTTCCCGAGAGAATCAATGAGAGAGGAGAGTTTGTGGACCCAAACAACTCCGAAAGAACACAACCTGAAGAGTCTGTGTCTACTCCGAGGGGCAGGTCCCAAGTGTCACGGGTCTTGAGAGGAGATTTGATACCTCAAGATGATTACCTGTTGGAAGTTTATATGATCCATGGATCAGACCTGTTGCTTCAAACTGACTTACCGGCTCCAGGGAGAGAAGAAAGCCCCATGACATTTTATGAGTTGAAAGACCCAGATGATGAAACTAGAATTACTTACTTGGATAAGGACCAAAGAAGATATTGGCCTGTGAGTGCCTTAGATAGGGCTCGACTAAGATACATGGGTACGCCTGTATTTCCTCAGAGAGGTCAGGCAACTACTTCACAAAATCCTTTTGGGAATCAACAAGAAACGGAGCAAACCACATCAGGACAGACCAGTCAACGAAGTGTACCCAACCATACTCAGGTACAGTTTGCAACTCCAGGAGTGCACACACACAATCAGGCCCACGCAGGGATAGGAAACCAGTACCGACCACCAGTAAGACCACAACCACCGATAGGAAGACAGCCGGGAGTGCTGCCATTACGACCAGCTATCCCAGTCTTCCCTATGATGCCCAGACCACCTGAACCAATGAGAAGGCTGAGACCTATCCAAGTAGCTAAATGTGTAAGAAACCATTATGATGGGCTGGGAGAGCCATATGATCATATCGCAGAATTTAAGCAAGTTCTAAGAGCAGAGCAAGTAGAGGACTTCTTTGTGCAGTATGAGTCTTTTGGGCTCACCCTCACAGGAACTGCTCTAACTTGGTTCCAACCTTTAGATCCGAATCAATTTGGAAACATGGAACAATTCTTTCAAGAATTCATTGGAGAATTCACCAAGAGAGGGATTAAACACAATTCAGCATCTTTAATCCATAGCTTTAAACAAAACCCTAATGAAACCATGAAGATTGCTGCCCAAAGATTCAATCAATATGTGGATAGATGCCCAGCAGCTGAGAGACCCACGCAACAAAAGATGATTTCACTGTTTCTAGATGGACTTACTAACGGAACCCTAAGAACACTAGTGTATGTGAAGAGATTACAAACACTGAGTGAGTGTCTTCAAGAGTGCATTGATTTGGAAGACAACCTGGCCGAGGATCTCAAAGGTACAACCGACCACACTAAAACAGAAGATCTAAAGAGCACTATCACGTCCAACTCCAGTAACATGGAAGAATTAGCAGAATTATTAGCAAAGAAACTAGGAGTCCAGGGACAGAGAGCTTACCAAAACCTAGCACAGAGATTGCCTGTGCTACAAAGATGTAATTTATGTGGAGGAGATCACCCCACACACTTATGTGTCCGAGGAGGGACCGGTGCACAACCTACGTATCCATACTACAGACAGCAACAACAAGGGACTTCATCATACTGCCACATCGAGCAGAAATACACCAATCACACTACTGAAAACTGTCCCTTCAATAGGCAAGTACGGCCTATCCAACCACCTCAATACCGACCATATGGATATCAACCGAGAGAGCCTGGTAGGGAGATGCCTAGATACAATCCTTATCCAACACAAGTCGGGGCACCAAGACAATATGAGCAAGCACAATACCCACCACCACAGCCAGTACTGGGACTCGAGCTATCAAAACCTCAACAAGTCGTACCTGTGAAGTATGCTCAACCAGAAGAAAACTTAGAGAGAGCCATAGTACCAGCATCAATAATGACCAATGTGGAATCAACCAACCCAGGGTATGAACCTCCACTAGGGGAGTACTATCAAAATGAAGCCCACATGATGGAATATGAACCAACATATGACACGGCTTCTTATGGTTATGAGGGCTATGATCAGACATATGGAGCAGAAACCACCACCTTAATGTATACAGCTCCTAAAGCACAGCAACCCATGAGACCTCCAGTGAGACCCCCGGTGCAGAGAGGACCATGCTATAGATGCGGTGGGGATCACTTCATTAGGGAATGCCCTCGACCTTATAATCCACCACCACCCAGAGTTTGGGAAGGGTACTGCAGTGATTGTGGAAAGGAACATCTTTTTAGAGATTGCCCTAAGAACCCAACCAAATCCCAAGACACTGCACCTATCAATGTGATAGAGGTCATTGAAGGATCCGGAAGTGATAAGGAGTACACGGTGCCACTAAAGGCCATTACCAGAGCCCAAACGAAACTACAAAAGGAAGAGCACTCGAAAGAGGAACAAAAAAGCAACAAGAAAATAAGCCCTTCAATTCAGATAGTGGAAGATTCTGAGGACCCATGTGAAAATTCCCGCAACACGAAAGCTCAGAAATGGAAGGAAAGACGAGAGAAACTCAAGGACAAATGGGCAAAAAACAAGACTATAAACAGTAAAAAGCAAACCAAAAACCCGAATAAACACAAAGAACAAGGGAATCCTAAGGAGACCCCTGAGCTACCCGAACCTAGCTCAGATAGGGAGAAGCCCGGATCAATTCTAGCAGACCCAAAGCCAGACGACTTAGACATGTGGTTGAAAGCCTACCAAGCCAGAATCAAGATGGGCCCAAGCGTTGAACAACATGAAAAAATCTACCCTAAAGGGGAATTAGAAAAAGAAAGACTAACCATATGCAGGAAACTCATAGAAGTAGCACAAGCAACCCTAGAAAAGCCTATCCCAATGCTACCAGAGACCAGGATTGCACCTAGTCTGTATGAGGAATGCCTAAAGCCCAATAACAAAGAACCTAGGAAAGAAGATGACCAAAGCGGCCAGATAACAACCCGGGAGGAGTCGATGTCAATAATCCTAGATCTAGAGGCAGATTGGCCAAAAGACTTATGGAACAGAATACGAGAGGAGCAATGGAAGAAGAATGGAGATAATGCACCTCCTTTTGAAGAAATAGATGGGGGAGATTGTCAACTTCACCCCAACTTGGAGGAAGTGTACGAAGAAGTGTCGAGACTTGACAGAGGAAGAGAGGAAACCATAAGCATTTCAACGTTGCCTAATTACATGGGAGAATACGAAAGGGAGTCAGTGATAATACGAGCACCAACAGTGCATGGAAAAGAAAAGGAAAAGGTAGAAGAGAGTTCACACAATCTAACAGAATTAAAGAAAACAAAAGTACGATGCCAATTGACGGTGGAAGAATTGCTTCGACTTAAACCACAATTATGGAAGCAAATGGCAAACCAATTAGAATCACAGCCAGAGATTGGAAAACCGACAGAAAAGGAGAAGGAAAATAACTCCACAATACAAGTTCCTATTGACAAAGTGGGAGAGTTTAGTGAAGGAGATGAGGGTAATACTTGTCTACCAGTCACTCACAATGGGTACATGACCAAGGCTATTCTAGATACGGGAGCCGGGGTAGGAATTGCCACTAAGGAAATCTGGGAAAAATGGGGAAAACCTGCCTTACGACCCACACGCATGAAACTCCAATTAGCAGACGGTCATGTAGAAAAACCCTTAGGAATATTGGAAAGGATCAAACTAACCACTTGCGGTGTAGAATTCGAACACACTCTAGCCATCTGTAAATTCGAGAAAGCAAACAACTACGAGATGATATTAGGACGACCCTTCATGAGACAAATGCGGGTAGTACAGGATTGGGGAAGAGATTCGTTGTACCTGCAACATCAAGGAAACACCACCAAAATAAATTTACACACATTTGCTTATCGAGATGTCCCTCCACTACAATGGAATCCAGTACACCGAGAAGAAGATGACTTATCCATTCACAGTGCCGGATCAAGTGATCAATCTTGGATGCATGAAGATGCTCAGTTGTGGATGTGTAAGGAATCCAAGAGAGAAGAGAGCAAACGGCAACGATGGCCGATAGGACATCCTAACCATAGATCCGTAGAGGATCCCACTTACACACCTCAAATTTTCTCTGATGAAATCTTTGAGCCACATGGATGGATGGAAATCTTGGCGACTCTAGATGTGTGTGTAAACGAGGAAGTTTTGACAATGAATGAATGCATAGATGAGGAGGGCTATGATGTAAACCTCTATATGGTTGTTCTTCAAGAAGTAGAAGAAGGGGAAATCCTGGAAAAAGAATGGAAAGAGGAATATGAAAGCATAGAAATGGAACCAGAATTTGATTACGAAGAAAGCCGCATAAATACTATTCAGAACCAGAAGGAACAGGAACCAACAAAGATCTTAGCAATTGAAACTGCTACTGCAATACACAAGCAGGAGGAGAACAAGAGTAAAGTAGGGCCGGACCGAGATATTTTTGAAGTTCCTGAACACTTTAAAAAATACGAAGTAGAGGAAAGAAAAGTGGCCATTCAAATGCCTCGACGAGAGGCACGAGACGGAGAAGCATATGACAACAAGGAACAAACGAAAAAAGTTGTTGTGACAATTGAGGAAGGAGAAGAAAGATGCACATATATTGGTAAAGATGTGTCTGAAGAAGAGGAAGAGGAACTCATATGCCTTATTAGGGAGTACCGAGATGTATTCGCATGGACCTATAAGGATCTTAAAGGGGTAGAACCCACTATTTGTTCCCATCGAATACCAATGACAGCAGATGCAAAACCCTCCAAACAACGTCCTTATACATATAATGAAGTCTACGCAGCAAAGATCAAGGAGGAAATAGACAAACTACTAGCGGTAGGATTCATATATGAGATAGAACATACCGAGTGGGTATCGCCACTAGTAGTAGTGCCTAAGAAAAATGGAAAATTGAGAGTGTGCATAAATTTGAAGAAGGTGAATGCAGCCACTATACGTGACAGCTACCCACTACCTATCACGGACCATTTATTAGAGAGAGTAGCAGGTAAGGAGGTCTATAGTTTCCTAAATGGATTCTCCGGATACAATCAAGTAGCTATTGCGACTGAGGATCAACACAAGACAGCATTCGCCACTGAATGGGGAGTGTATGCATTCAGAGTGATGCCCTTTGGACTCACTAATGCTCCAGCCACCTTCCAGAGATTGATGTGTCATGTTTTCAAGGAATTTCTGAAAAAAAGCATGGAAGTATATGTAGATGACCTTTGCACGTACTCCAATCAAAGACCCGATCACATTCCTGAGTTGAGGAAGATATTCAACAAATGTAGACAATACAGAGTCTGCTTAAACCCAGAGAAATGTGTCTTCATGGTAAGGCAAGGGAAAATTCTAGGACACATAGTTTCGAGAAATGGAATATCAACGGATGAGGACAAGATTAAAGTCATCTTAGACTTACCAAGACCCAAGAATGCAAAGGAAGTGCAAGCTTTTATGGGACATTGTGGATACTACCGTAGGTTCATTCACATGTATGCCATAATAGCAAAACCCTTGTATGGTCTCTTGACTCAATTTACTTGGACAGAAGAGTGCGAAAAGGCATTCACAGAGTTGAAAAAGAGACTTAGTACTGCCCCAATTCTGAAATCACCCAATTGGAGCAAGCCTTTTCATATTCATGTTGACGCTTCTAACTATGCCATTGGATGCATCTTAGCCCAGCCGGCTGATGAAGGCAAGCTTGATCATCCAATTGCTTATGCGAGTAGACAACTGAATCAAGCTGAAAGAAATTATACCACTACGGAACGAGAGGGCTTAGGAATGGTATACGCCGTGAAGAAATTCAGACATTATCTTTTAGCCAACAAGTTCAAATTCTTCATAGACCATCAAGCTTTGCTGTACTTAGTCAATAAACCTTGTAACACGGGAAGATTGGTACGATGGTTTCTACTACTAATGGAGTTTGACTTTGAAGTAATAGTGAAAAAGGGGAACACACATGTGAGGGCAGACCACCTTTCGAGGCTAACACACGGAGAGCCACCGAGTGGAGTGCCCGATGATCTACCAGATGCTTATTTGTTCAATCTAGAAGTTTGCCCAAAGTGGGCAGAAAAATTGATCCCTATACTCACTCATGGCCCTCAACACTCAATCAATAGAAATAGCAAAAAAGAAAGTGTCGGGTAGTGTATACTACAAGGAACCCAACGGAGTGTTACTCAGATGTGTTGATGAGGAGGAACAAACGCAACTAATTGAGCAAGCACATGTGAACAAATGGAGAACACACAAAGGGATTCATGGAACTATCGGAGAACTGAAAAGATTAGGAGTATATTGGCCTGACATGCCCAAGAGTGTTCACGACCACGTAAGTAATTGTGCAGAATGCCGAGAGACGGTTCCCGAAGATCATATGTCTCTACCTTTTTCGACCATAGCACCCAATTGGAGTACAACATTAGTGAAATTCTTAAAAACTCAAGAACATGAGTTAGGAACTAGCTTGGCAAGAAAGCGATCCTTAGAGGAAATGAGCAAGGACTACATTCTCATAGGAAAACAATTGTTCAAACGAGGGAAGGATAACCAACTAAGATTATGTGTGCATGAAGGAGAATACCTACCCATATTAGAAATGGCACATGCAGGAGGTCATTTTTCGGCTGAAAGAACTGTTAAAATGATTCTCTTTGCGGGCTTGTGGTGGCCAACTCTACATATGGATGCTGAAACGTACGTACGAAGTTGTGAGATTTGTCAAAGAACTAAATACCCAATTCGGAGAGATGACATGCCACTAAGACCAATGATATGCGCGAGAGCCTTCACAAAATGGGGAATAGACTTCATTGGACCTATCAATCCACCTGCCAAAGGATCACATGCGGAGTACATCATAGTAGCCACTGACTACTTGACTAAATGGGTAGAAGCAAAAGCCACTAGGAAGAATGATGCTCAAACTACCGCAAAATTTCTCTTTGAGCATATCTTCACCCGCTTTGGCTTGCCTATTGAGATGGTTAGCGATCGGGGAACTCACTTCCTCAATGAGGTAATCGAGTCATTAATGAACGAGTTCTTAGTGATTCATAAAAAATCAGCACCATACCATCCCCAAGCCAATGGACAAGCTGAGAGCTCTAACAAAGTATTGTGCACGGTGTTGACTAAGCTTGTCAATAATGGAAGATCTGATTGGGACAAACAATTGCATCATGCAATTTGGGCATTCCGAGTTGCATATAAAACAGCCATTGGAACCACACCTTTCAATTTAGTGTATGGGCAAAATGCAATTTTGCCAATTGACTTCTTAGTGCCTACATTGAAAGTGGCCCAGCAATATGAGTGGAACGGTCATGAATTATCCCAACAACTAGATCAAATTGAGAAGTTACATGAGACTAGATTGCAAGCAGTAGCAGGCATTTATGCTGCTAAACGGAGACAAAAGGCATATTATGATGCACATATAAAAGACAAGGGACTTAAAGAAGGAGACTTAGTCCTAGTGTACACCCTAAAACAACATGCCAAGAAGCTACAAAAACGCGGATACGGACCCTTGATCATAAATCGAATCTCCACTAGTGGTGCAGTCAATCTCGCCATGCTAGACGGAGACATTCTCCCCAACTACATCAGTGGATGTAGAGTAAGACGATTCATGGAGCCCTTGACTGATCAAATGCTAGCACGATTGGTAGGTGCTCAAAATAGGAAAAAGGAAGAAGAGCGAATTAGAGAGGAAGCTCGACAGGAAGCACTAGAACGCATTAGGAAACGGAAAGAGTGGATCAGGCAAAGAGATGAACGCTATCTCCAAGGAGAAGAGCCCATCCCTATGGCAAATTATCAGGTCAAAAATCATGATACAACGGGTATGCGTAAAACGCAACCTTACCTAAACCTAGGGATTGGCAAGACAGAGTACAAATTGATAGATGCATTGATAGACTCAGGAGCAGGACTTAGCTGCATGCGAAAGAGAATAGCAGAAGAGCTGCAATTAGAATTGAATCCCACAAAAGCCCAATTAATAGGAATTGGAGGTCACACCATAGAATGTATTGGAACCACGAATGTATCCCTCCACCTAGGAAATTCCTCAATGGAACAAAGATTCCTAGTGTGTGAGGATGAAGATTTGATAGAAGACTTCATTCTAGGACACGACTGGATCATTGAGACAGAGGCTTGTATCCATCTAGCTCAAGGCTATATTTCGGCTAAGATAGGGCATAAGGAAATTTTCAGCTTACTCGAAGAGAAACCATGTATTCAAACAAAATTAATGCCAAGTTCAGAGGAAGTTCAGAGAACGAAAGTATTAACAATGCTCACAATTCAGAAACCAAATGCATGGAAGCTGAAACTTCAATCATAGCAATGTCAGCAATAGAGTCTAAGTCATCCAATGCAGTTGAGGGAAAGCCAACGGTTAAGGGGACTTGCTCTCCTACGCATGCTCAAAACATCAAAAGATCGCACTGTTGGAAACCAACAATCAGATACTCAAATCTAGACCCATCCGAATATAAGTGGGTACGCAAGGATCAAATACAGAGTCAAGAAACGTCCGCACCCACTCTTAAGAGGGAAACAGGAATCACAAAACCAGCTGGAAGGAACTACATACGAGAAGAATCAGTGCAAGTATGGATCCCTAAGACTTTGCTCGAAGCTCAAAGATCGCGACTCCAGATATGGATTCCCAAAAAGCTCACACAAGCAGCTAAACAGGCGTTTAAGACAAAAGAAGAGGTACTACATCAGACAAGGCCAAAGACAACAACACGTAGGAGTCATCCAGGAAACTGGAAAGAAGGAGTCACTCGAACAATGGAGGAAGCAAACAAAACACAAGGAGCTGCAAGGATTAATGAACCGAACCAAACTCCCTTAGTGTTCACAAAATGGATTTGGAAACCAAAACAACCAGGAGGAACTGAGGATCGAAGAGATAAAGCTTTCCATTGCACTCATGAAGTTTCTAATGCACCTCAAGTAAGCATGATAGGGCCACCCTACCAGGCCAAGCATTCGGCACAAGATGTACCTTATCAAACTAGTGGTGCACATTCTCCAAACGAGAGCAGATCTTAGCTTCGTTGTAATTAGGAGTGGACCTACTATATACATAAATAAATGCTTCGGCTACTCTGACTTTTATTTTCTTTCAGCAACAAAAACCAAATTGAAAAAAATGTATGGTAAGAGATCTCACTCATGGACTAATGGGGAGGCGGAGTGAAGACGACAATAATCACTTCAATGTACTACATCATTGTATACAGTTATGTGACGCTAATGCACTTTTACGTACAAGTGCAGATGGCTTCTGAAGATTCTGAAGCAACCGTACCTGAGGAAGTGATGGATTTTCCTCCCCAAAGTATCACAAAGGCCAAGGGACACTGGTTCCACGAAGACCAGCCTGCAGGGGACTACCTGTTCCTCGCAACAATCAAAATCATGGACACAGATCATCTGTTTCCAATAATGTCCCAGGATTTCGAGTGCAACATACACTTCCTTCTGTTGAAGAAACCATGAAGAAAGCAGGCATACATAAATATTTTGAACTGCCAATCTATAAACCTGATTTTCAACGATGCACCCAAGTCATGAATACACTACAGCCAGCACTACATGATCCTTTGGTGCCGGAAGCTAGAGTAATGGATAAAGCAGGTGAATGGGTGATCATTCAATTCACACATGAATTAATTAAGGAAGCCTTTGGCTGGGAGAAGGATGGGGTCACCATAGTAAAAGAAGAAAGTAAAGGTGCAAAGACCCGGACCTTCGTCGACATCAACCGTGTGGACATAGAAGATGAGGTCAGATTGATCCACCAACACTTTTGTTTCCCGAATATGCATCGATACACAGCTCCACAAAAGATCATTGTGCAATTATTGTCCCATGCCATCAAGCAAATTGGAAATCAAATCAATTTGACTCCTTATGTTCAAGAAAGATTGTTCGAAGCCAAGAAGCAATGGAAGAATAAAAAGTTCCTAAATGGCAGTGTGGCACTAACCATCCTGATCTACCATGCCTTGGGAATGAGGGAACAATTACAAGAGATGCCTCATCAACCGTCATTGCCCAATATGCCAGAGTGGCGACAGTTCCTAAGAAAAAGAAAGGTGCAAATATTGTGGACGTAGCAGAAACGAGCTCTCAACCTAGAATGAGAGGTACCAAAAGATTCCGGGAAGTCAAGCTACATGATGAAGACACACCAACTACTAAGAGGATCCATGTACTTCCCAAAACTACTATTGAAGGAAGGAAAGAAATAACGGCAAAAGAATTGATAGATGCTCTGGAAGAGACCCATCGATATACAGAAGGACAAGTCAATTTACCGGTTCAGGGTCATCATTATCAGCAGTCCGAACAAGCTAGGGAAACAAAGAGCAAACTCACCAAAGTACATAGATATCAGGAAATAGGGCTAGATAACTCTAGTTCTGGATCCGACGGCCAAGAGGAGCCCAATACCTCGTTATTGGATGTAGATATTCAAAGCGAATCCAAAGATGACGGCCAATGGGAGGAATTAAATGAAGTAGACTATAACGAAGAGCAAAAAGACCTCAAGCAAGAGGATCACATGACGCAGGAAGATCAAGGTACCAGGAGCAAGGAAGCAAAAATGGAAGGTCACCACACTTTAAAACTTAATGAAAATTCCAACATCCAAATGAAGGAGGTCACACCACCCTGAAAATTACGCCTGAAGACACCAAAGCAGGAATGTCAGGAAACACAAAAGGAAGACGAAGAACCCTTTACACCCATAAGGGTTGTGGCAGAACCGTCCCCCATGGATGTTACATTTCAAGGGAGTGCCACTAAGGTTATTGATATGGATGAAGATGAAGCAGAACCGCAGGTGCACTTACCAATCAGGCAACCACACAATGAAACGATCCATAGCGAAAAAGGAAAAGATGTACAAACAGGAGAAACCCCAGATATACCAAGGACATGGCTGAATGTGGATATAGCTCAGCTCAAGCCAGTGGTGCAAGACATGATCCGAACTGCCCTAGATACACAGCAACTTATGGCTGATGCTGACGAAGATTATGACCAAGCCATGCGGGACAAAATCGAACTTCAAAAATGGGGTAAGAATCTCTCTACTGAGCTAGAGACAGTAAAAGCACAGGTAGTACAAAAAGAAACTGAACTGAAAGAAATCAAAAGTAAATATAGCATGCTAGAGACAGAAAATGAGCAATTAAAAGCACAACTACAAGAAGTCACCAAAAAACTACACGCAAATGAGGCTGAAAAGGCACGCATGACATCAAGAAGCAAAATTCTGGAATCACAGATTAAAGTGTACATGGATCAAGCAGAGGCATTAAGACAACGGAACAAAGAGCTTATGGCCGCTCTTTTAAGTGATCAACCAGTAGAAGTACAAGCCCAACCGGAAACAGACATCAAGGGATTAGAAGAGAAAGTGATTATGTATGCAGATCAGCTCAAGAAGGAGCAAGAGACAATTGCCAATTGGGAAAAGAGATACATGGAGGACACAGCTGCACTCAGAACGAAATGGAAAAAAGCAGAGAATAACTACCTGCGACAGTGTAAGGAAGACACAGAGCACATGAATATTGTGGCCCAGGAACTAATTAAACATCAGGCAACTATTGCTAAGGCCGAAGTGGAAAACAAGAAAAAAGATGATTTAATCAAACAGCTTCAGGAGCAATTAGAGCAGATAGCAAAACAGGGGACACCAGTAGTTCTACAAGAGACCACGGCTACTGTGGAGGAAGAGAACTGAGCAGACCAGAAAGGGCACTACTCGTGTCCCAACTCACGGCAGAATTTGAAGATGAGATCATCAGGATCATGAAAGAAGCTCAGATAGATAATAAACAACTAGAACAAATTTTGAAGCCCTTCAATGTACCATACGGACTCCTTAAAGAAAAAACTTGATATTATATCAAATCTGCAACGAATAAGGATCCGGACCACAACCTTCAATTCAGGCATGACACTTTCAAATACACTCAGGAGGAGTTCGAGAAGGCGGATCCGATATGGCGACGAAAGATTTTGGAGAAACATCCAACGTTGCGGGTACAGTGGGAAGCTTCACCATATGAACTTCAAGTAAATCCATCTTTTTGTCTTGTACCCCGTAGACGATCTTGGATGCAATTTTGGGAAGGACAGCGCCAAGGCAATATCAATAATCAGTGGCTCAACTACCCCTTACTACCTAGTCCGCCACATAATTACCTACCAACCGAAGAATATATGGTAAAGACAATGGAATTTTGGATTTCCAGATACGCTTCAGTGCTAGATTTAGCGGTAAAAATGACCAATAAAATTTTCAGCATGCTACTAACAGTGCTAAAAGTGTTCCAACATGCCAAATACACATTTTTGAATTTCATTGGAATTACGCAAGGTCCAGAAGCCTTAATTTTTGATTTATCTACCATTCCCAGCCGACTTACTATTATGGCATATTATTCTCGCCTTATGTTTTTGCCATCGCCATATATGCAAACTTTTGAAGAAGCATTCTTTACAGGCTTCTTCGAAATTGATTCAGAAATTTTTGTAAAAATGACTTCAAATTTGAATGCAAGACTGGTGGCCTATGAAACAAGTTTCTTTGCTGATCATAGACAGGCGCCAGAAGACGGAGTAAAGTCTCAGCAATGGAAGGAATTCATGCTGTGTCACGCGAATTTGCTAAATCAAAGAGAGCAACAGGCCATACAAACATACACACGTCGCCACAAAAAGCCTGTCGAGGACGACAGAGTTTAGGAGGAGGGACGTGTGGAAGGGGAATCAAGCAAAAAGAGAAGAAGAAGAAGATCAAAGTCAAAAATAACTCAATAAGGAACAAAGCACAATGATATTAGAAGACACATCTCTGCAAGAAGCCCCGCAGGGGCGCATTACCCATCTCTGCACAGAGCCTCGCAGGGGCACGCATCAGGCAACAAGGCAAAACATCCAGGTCCTGCACGGTGGAAGAAAGCAAACAGGCTCAAAGCAATACAACAGGGTCAGATGTGTGCAACCAGGACAAATCAGAGGACCAAAAGTTAGAAAGGGGTAGAGGCTGAAAAGTTTAAGAGGGTGACTAAGAACAATACATTCCTAGTCACTAGTGGCGTGCGTGGCAACCCAAGTCAACAGGCAAGACAAATGCAGCAGGCTCTCGAATAGTAGAGCTTGAATCAAGAAGGCCATCAAATCTGCATGTCTGTTTAACTACAGACAAAACTAACCAAGGGATGCGGGCGGAGAAAAGAAGTAAACAGCTGACAAAAAGCTAAAGCCTGTCAAGGGACGACAGAGACGAAGAGGGGGAGAGTGTTGCAGAGCTAAAGAGAGCACAAAGCAGAGAAAATGACGGGCCCCAAAATTTTTCCGATTTGGACATCATATTTTGTATCATAACCACTCTTGTAATATATTTTCCGTTGTAAATGCACTAGAGGAGTCCTCTAGATGCATACCCACAGAAGATTAGAGATTTATCCATGTAAAATAGTAGGAACTTAGTCTTTTAGTGAATAAAGTGCCGGTCTCTTGTGTGAAAAGACCAAACTTAGGGCACTAGTATATAAGTCACTTTGTGACTCTTTGTAAGAACTTTTTGCCATTGTGAAGAAGGAGCTCTTCAAATTTTCGAGTTTGCCTCTTTCTTGCTGATTTTGATCTTCATTTTGCTCTTGTATGTGTGTGATATGCTTGAAATGCATGTGTAGGACTGTTGTCTACCCCTTCCCCTTGGTTTTGAGCTGCTGTAGTGCGTGTGCAAACTAGGAGAAGTTGTGGCGCGGGTATTGGTGACTCCTGTCATTCACTGTTTTTGCCGTAACTTGAAGCAGAGTGGTCAGAATCGAGAAACTACCATTGGATGCGTCTCGTCGAGAGCTTCGAAACGAGTACCCTATTGCCTATATTCGGAGTTCTGGGCTGGGAGAAAACCTCAAAATACTAAAAAGTGCTGTAAGAGGCTTGCGGCAAACACTTTCAGTATTTCAGAGAGTGTGAGAGGTAGTAGTCTTTTCTCATGCATGGTAGCTAAACTACTTCACTTTCCATCACGTGTGCACACGTCTTCATACACTTGGTACGTCGTTCCTTCGGATTGACAATTAGATGTGTGTTAAGTACCCACTATATGCACTTGTGTGGCAATTGAGGTACAGTCTCATTGGCACAAGTCCTTGAGTCTTCTTGGCTCAAGTACACACAAGGTGTCGACTAAGGTGTTGACTAAGGCATAGAACTTAGGCATAACTTAAGGCATAAGTAAGGCATAACTAAGGCATTACTTTGGCACCCCACGCTCGCTTGGTGACCGTTGGCAACCATTGGCTACACGCAAAGCAATTTTAATGGGTGAGTGGCAATAAGGACTTTTAGATTCACTAAGGTGGGAGGATTTGAACCCACAACCTCACCCACACAAGGGAAGTGTTTTACCACTACACTATCTCTTTGTGTTGTCACTCTACTTCTCTTTTCCTATATTTAAGACAACTTTCATCTCTTTCTTACTTTTTCAATTCCCAAGAACAACCATTCCTTTTACATTTTAACTCAAACAAACTCAAAAATTGTTTTTACATATCTAGCAAGAGTCTTTTGTCACATCCTCATGGAACCTATGAACAACATAGAGGAATTCGGGGAATCACCTCTACCCGAGGTCACACTTGAGCAACAACTGGAGCTCCTCCTACAGCACGAATTATGAGGTGCTCAGAACAAGATCCGACAGCGCAAAGAGATACTCGAAAAGATGCAAACTGATGAAGAGAACCTTACAAGGGTGGTCAAAGCTATTGTCTCTGCCCAGTCAGATGGCATGCATTCCAAGATTGCCATTAAGAATTACTAGTTTTTATGGTTTGATGGCGAGAAGCATGGCCCTTAAAATCCTTTCATGGCTTTTAGAGTTTGATGATTTTTATACTGATGAAACTTATGCTTAAAGTGAAAAGTCAAATTTGCCACTAACTATTTAGTAGGAAAAGCTCGGCTCTGGTGGAATATCCTGTGGCACAATACAGAGCGTCCAACAACATGGAAGGCTTTCCAAGATAAAGTGAAGGATTCTTTTCTTCCTCCTCAATACCATTTACATGTCCGATGTGCATGGATGACCCTTACATGGAAGGAAGGTGATATGGTTACTACCTACACGGAGTGGTTCTCACAAAATTTACTATTGGTTGGAATGCTTGAAGATGTACTAGAGGATAGCTTGCAGCGGAAATATGAAGATGGTTTGGAGGTGGGAATCTAAGCTAAGCTTCACATCTTAAAACGTAAAACCCTCAACGAGGCTATATCTTTCGCCTATGATGCAGAGAAAGAATTCCAGTCCATAACCAAGTCACTTCGTCTACAACAACCATGTCAACAACCACTTTTTGTTAAACCCAATCTTCCCATGAAACGTACTTTTAATGCTCCATCTTACCCTGGTTTTCCTCATCCACTGCAATCCAATTTCTCAACTGCACCTGTTGCTTCATCTCTCCAACCTACCAAACCACCTACCCTACAAACTTCATCGATGGATGCCCAACAGAAGCGACCACGAATCACTTGTTGGAATTGTGGCAAACTTGGACATACAAAAACAAAGTGCCGATTGCAACCTCTTAACATGAAACCAGTTGTAGCTCAATTACATAACATGGAGGCCCATAATGAAGAAATTCCTCCTCTTTGGATAGAGGAATCATTGGAGAAGCACCTAAGTACCTTAGGTAACGATATCTCTCTTCATTCTCTACTTTGCATGTAGGTTACTATAAACAACAAACTCGTTAAAATACTACATGATGATGGTAGTTCACATGAATTCATTTCACATTTATTAGTACAAGACCTTAAATTAAAAACGTTTCCTTCTTTGTATAAAGTAAAAGTTGCATTTCAAGGTAATCGTTACATAACACGAGAAGTGCAAGATGTTACGATTAGCATAGGCCCATATATTAATTCATGAACATTTTTAATTGCACCTTTGCAATCTTACAATGTTATAATAGGTATGCATTTCCGACATCATTATAGCCCACTGATTGACTACCATACACATACCTTTAGTTTTGAATTTAAAGGTCAAATCATTACTTTGTCTGCACGGCATGATTTCCAACCATTTTTGTTGATTAGTCATACTCAAATAAAATGTGCATTTACGAAGGGATTCAATTCATGCATTGTCTTTGTCAATGTCATCAATGATTATACTCATACACTTCTTGATGCACATAAATCTTTGATGACTACTTATAAGGATTTTTTTATGTCTTAGTATCTCTCTGAACTACCACCCTCTCAAGGATCCTTTGACCATAGCATAGATTTAGTCCCTGGTAGTTCTACTCCTCATAAAGCACCTTATAGACATGGCCCACTATACCAAAAGGAAACAGAAAACCAAGTGAAAGACCTACTACAGAAAGGACTTATAAAGCCTAGTTCTTCACCATTTGGAGCACCAATTCTCTTAGTAGAGAAGAAGAATAGAACTTATCGAATGTGCATTGATTATAGAGCCCTCATCAAGATCACAATAAATAATAGATACCCCATTCTTCAAATAGATTATCTTTTAGATAAATTACGAGGAGCTCATGTCTTTACTAAAATTGATCTAAAATCAGGATACCATCAGATTCATATGAGGCAAAGTGATATTTTTAAGACTGCATTTAGAACTCAAACAGGCCATTATGAATTTATGGTAATGCCCTTTGGACTTACTAATGCCCTTGCTACATTTTCATGAATGATGAATAACATTTTTCTTGATTTCCAAGCTTTTGTTCTTGTATTTTTCGACGATATACTTGTTTACAGTAAGAATGATATTGAGCATGAGAAGCATCTTAAAATAGTTTCTCATTTACTACGAGAGAACACACTCTACGCTAATCCTGAAAAGAGACTTCTTTTAACGTAAGCTAGAATATCTAGGACATATTATTTCAAGTGAAGGTGTGCATGTGGATGCGAAAAAGATTAAAGTTATAGTAGAATGGCCTACACCACAATCAATGAATGATGTTCATTCTTTTCTTGGGTTGGCTATTTTCTATAGGAAGTTTTTTCGAAAATTTTGTTATTTAGCATTGACCCTTACCTTGTTATTAAAAAAGAAAATAAAATTTACATGGGGACTTACCCAACAATAATTAAAAAACTCAAACATGTACTTTCACATGCACTTGTTTTACAATTACCTGATTTTTCACAACCCTTTCATATTGTTACTGATGCCAGTGGTTCAGGGATAGGTGCAGTTTTATGCAAAATGATCATCCCATTGCATTTGAGAGTAGGAAGCTTAAGCCCTCAAAAATAATTATAGAACATATGATAAAGAATTGTTAGTAGTTCTGCATGCTTTGCGAATTTGGAAACATTATCTTATGGGCTGTGAGGTCTTAGTTAAAACCGATTAGCAGGCAATTAAGCATTTATTAAATCAGCCCTTAATCTTTGATCGCCATCTTAAACGGGCATCATTCATTTAAAATTTCCAACCCATGATCCAATATCAATCTAGTAAAGCTAATGTTGTAGCTGATGCTCTTAGTCAATTTCCTTCACATTCTGCTGTTTCGCATAATATTTATGCCATCAAAATACATTCTTTTCAAGAAATCGTTTCCACTTATGCATCTGATTTGTATTTTTCACGTGCATGGCATGACTTCAACAATGGTGCATCTTTATCTAATGAACATTATACATTTCATAATGGTTTTCTTTATTTTCAACATAGATTATGCATAACCCAAGCTTTTAAAGAATTTTTTCATCAAAGAAATGTGTGAACCATCTTACATGGGTCATAGAGGCATACAAAGCACCATTTCTGCCTCCAAAGATTTCTTCTTTTGGCCACACATTGAAAAAGATATTGCACATTATGTTTCTCAATGCATTGTATGTCAGTGTGTAAAACGTCATCATGGTAAACCATTTGGATTATTAATGCCACTTCCCATTCCGAACGAACCATGGGAACCGATTTCTATGGATTTTATCATAGGTCTTCCCATCACTTCCTCACATAATGATACGATTTGGACAATAGTTGATAGGTTTAGTAAATATGCATATTTCATTCCATGTAGGAAAACTTTGTGTGCACCTCAGGCTGCAAAATTATTCATTAAATGCATTTTCCCACATCATGGATTTCCTAAAGTAGTGTTATCTGATCGTGATGTTAGATTTCCTAAAGTAGTGTTATCTGATCGTGATGTTTTCTTATTTCAACATTTTGGTTCTAAAATAGATTTTAGCTTTGCATTTCATCCCAAAAGTAATGGACAAAGTGAAGCTACAAATAGTACTTTTCTTGATTTATTGCATTGTTATTCATTAGATAGTCCCACTAACTAGGATGAAAAGTTGCCATTGCTTCAATTTGCTTAGAATAACACCACACACACCACTACTAGACGTGCACCTTTTGAAATTGTTTATGGTAAAAAGCTTCCCATGTCACTCACCCAAGCCAACATTCGGATGGCTGATTCTATTGCTCAAGATCACATTTCTATACTTCGCGATGTTCACGAGCACATTAGCAAAAGTCAAGAGCGATACACATGTAATATCAATACAAAATGATTAGCCAAGGAATCCAAGGAAAATGATCTTGTATGATTGTGTATCATTAAAAGAGGTCTCAAAAATATTTTGAAGCATCCTAAAATTAAACTTGCACCATGCTATTATGGACCATTTCGCATTATAGAAAAAATTAATGATAATTCATTCAAATTAGATATACCATCTCATTGGCATATACACAACTCTTTTCATATTAGTTTACTTAAACCATTTAAAGGCACTTTACCACTCACTCCACTTCTTGATGACCCTCCTTTGATTGAAGAACAAGCTGAAATCTTGGTTCGTGAGAAAATAATTGATCATGATGTCACTACTACACGTGCAGGTACTCAATACCATCGATATTTGGTTAAGTACACAAACCACTCTATTGAAGAATGTCAATGGATACATAAAACACAATTAACACCTCATTATGACCACTTAATTTCTGCATATCAAACATTTATGTAATTCCTCCATGAACATTTCCATGCATGTTTTTTTGAACACGCAACATGCGTATTTTCATTCAGTGATGGAACATGTGATTTGCCATCCATGTTTATTTTACTTTATCAACTGAGGTAAGTTGCTTTTTCAATGGAGGGGCATGTTATACATTATGGAATATGTTGAACAATGCATTGATGGAGTATTAATTTATTAATGTATTAATGTGTTTTTGTGTTTTTTGATATAACAACTGAAGGTTCGTGAGGGCATGAAAGCATGAAGGGCGGACATCAATAATCTGACTTCAGGGCGGACATCAAGAAATACAATTTTTAATTTAGTTTGTAAATAAATCTGTGTAGAAGGTTCTATTGTAAGAAATAGTTAGAAAAATAGTGGTAGAATAAGGGCTATTGTAGACTGCAGTTTCTGATATTAAAAGAAAGGCTTTCTACAAAAGTCACCAACTTTTAGTTTCACGCATGCTTTTCAAAGCCGCTCTCATGTAAGCACTCTTTTTGATGTAATAAAAAATTCCTATAAATACATGCACTATGTGGACTGTCGAAACAGAGTGCATGGGGGGAGATTGCACCCAATACTACGTTCGGTCTTGTCTCTTGGCGTCTCTATTTTTTTGTGTGTTTTTTGCATTTGCAACCTCTGCGTGCGCGTGAGCAAGATCCTAATAACAAAAACCTTCAGCTTTGTTCCTTTCTCAGTCTCAACTAAAGCAAGCCATTTTCTAAAAGTAGGGAATACCTCATCCTTTGATGTGCTAGGATATACCCAATTTTTCTAGTAGCAGCATCTATGTAAGTGACAAAGTAAAGAGAACCACCTAAGTACCTAGTGGGCAGAGGACAATGTTGGAAAACAATGTCTCATTGGTTCAATTGTCCACAATTTACAAGATGAATTTCTGTTCTAATTAGTCCCTTTACCACACTACAGCATGGTCAACGTGGATAGCTCACTGTCCTCCCATCCAATTGACCGGAGTTCGAGTCTCATGGCAGGCAGCACGAGACGTGATGTGATTTTGATTTAATTCTTTTAATTAAACTCAATGACGGATGGTAGCGGACAGCTTTCACGATTAGCGATGATGAAGTTGCTTTATTGGATGAGTTACGATCCCTCGATTTAAGTGCTTTATTATAGCTTTTGGATGTATTTGAAGATTATCTTCTACATGAAGATTTTGGCTACTTCAAAGACATTGGATGGTGGTTAACATAAGATTTACATCTTATGTTAAGGATTCAGGTACATATTCTCTTTATGCACACAGGTACTACTTGGAGTTTATGGAGGTAGTAGCATCCACATCAGAAGGAGTCCTATTCGGCATACGTACAAGAGAATCAATACATATATGCTTTATGCATATTTGGATGATGCGTTTGAGAAGGCGTGTTCACATGAGTTTGAGGTTTTTCAGCAACAAACTTGTTAGCATTCTTTGCTACTTTGTAAGTATGTGATCTTTTCACACACGTATCTAACTTAGGGTCTTCCATAGCCTAAGGTTAGATGAGGGTTTGTTGATTATCAGTTTCACACTGATCCTTCCTCTTTCAGTCACTCATATTCACTCTTCTTTAACCTATTAGGTCACACATCTCATGTATATTCAGATTTCTGCCCATACATCTGAATATGTTTGTTACATCTCTACATTCACTCTTCCATCTATTTCTCATCACATAGAGTGGTTGAGAGTTTTGATCCCACATTGTACAGTGAACATTGCTATATATGATACTATGAGTAAGCGATGGCTTACGTAACACCTTACACATGTCGTCTATTCTTTCTCTATCTTTGTCTCATCATTTGTATGATTAATGTGGTATGTTCATGTTTTGTCAATATTGAAGATTTCTAGATTCTGTGTTGTATATGCTGGACCTATGGAACCATGGACCTGTGATATGAGCTATGGGCCTACCTCATTTCCAAAATTTGGTATCAGAGCACTAAGGTTTTGGTTTCAGAACTTTAGGTCTTTGGCATCAATGCATTAAAGCTCATTCATATTCTTAGGTTTCCAAAATTCCAGGTTTACAACATATGATTTAAGAGCATCTTCTAACTTTGACATTTGACATACACACTTAGTCTAGATGAGTAGAGATTTGAGAATTAGACAATTCAGTCACATGTGTATTCATCAGTGTGGAGTATGAAGTTGATGATCTGTTAGTAGCGGATTATTTTTGGAAGAGTATTATTTGAAGACCCAGACTTGATGAAGAGAAGAATACTTCAAATTCAAGGAAGAACAATGGTTTAGAGAAGATGAAGGAATCAGATCAACATCAAATCACACGTATCAGTTTCTACTATCAGATTATCATTTGCAGGTCATATCTTAGAAGAGAATTATGAAGAGATTTGAAGGATTCAAGGAATGCTTTCATACACTTTCAGTCTTTTGAAAGTTAAAGGCTACATCAAAACAGGTATCTAGAGGTTTTTCTAGAGAGTTTTAAGAGATCTCTTTCATAGCAAGAAAGCTTATCTAAGAAGACAAATTTGGAGATGGGATGAGTTTTTTTGTTTTCAGCCAACTTTGTGTTGTAAGTTGGTTGGATATCAAGGTACAAATGTGATCTAGAGAGGTAACTCTAGAAAGGAAATTCATCATTCAGACAAAAGGTTGGTGAATTTAGTTGTTTCAGACATTTGAAGCAAAATTTTGATACAGAGATATGAGGAGATGATAAAACATGATTCTATATTCACTTCCATTTGTATACCATGTTTGTTTTGTCTCTTACGCTTAGCATTAGAGGAAGAGAAAGAGTTCATTTGAAGAAGTCAAGAGTTCTTGCTACTTCAAGGTGAAGAGAACAAAAGGTATGGAAGAGAAGTTTGAAGATGTTGACATCATCATTAGGTGGAAGAAAGATGCAGAAAAAGAAAGTCCATCATTTCCAAAAGAAAAGTAAGGCTTCCTTTTCTCATATACTTTCCATATACTTTTCCTATTTTATCCTCTACATTCAAAGACAAGTCTACGAAAATATCTTGTGTTAAAGAAGAAGCAATTTCTTGTTTTGCATTATACTTGATCATGATTTAGTAGATTTGACAAAGAATTGCATTGAGAGAAAGAAAAGCAGCAGCTACAACTTTTGACTCATATATATATGAGTTATGTTTTAGTTGAAGCTTTTAAGCAGGCAACTTATATGTTCCCTCAAAGAATTCTTGGAGTGTCAATACAGAGCTACTTTGTATATGACAAGTTCCAAAGAAGTATATTTCTTCTTTATCTAACTCTTGAGGTAAAAGAGTTTTTTGTAGCAGATGTTGAAGACTTAGGTTGAGGTTCTATGTTTGGGAAAGGTTACCTCATATTCAGTATTTTCAGAAAACTTCAAAAAATTTAGATTGTTGATGTACAAGTCAATGGAGAATCTACTTTCTATGATTGTCTAGACTTTTGGATACATGCTTGTATTCAAAAAGGTGTTCCATCAGACCCTATCAGTTGATTAAGAAGTAGAGTTAGCCAAAAGAAAATCAAGCAGGTACTATCACATTTCACACGGGTAGAATATGAAAGATATGAAGTATCAACTTGCAGCTTTTGGAGTTCTCAAGGTGAGAAGTTTGGTCCACTTATATTTCAAGTAGGAGTTGCAAATTCTTGGGAAGGATTTGTTTGAAGAAATGTTCTACAACTTTTTGAGAAGCATGGACACTTGGAGACATTCACGTAGCAAATCAAACATTCAGTCATGAAGGTTTGATGAGAGCAGATTCTACACAGGAAAGATCATTGGTCTTGAAGATCTTGAAGATCTTAAGTATTTGTGAGTTAGTTGTCTATCCTTTGTTTATGAAGATTCTTAGCATTAGAAGAAGTAAGTCAAAGATTCAGGTTCTATCAGATTTGTGTTGCAGAGAGATAGGTGAAGATACTTGTTATGTTACAGAGGGTTATGAATCCTATAAAGCTTTCAGCAAGGTTTTGTTATGTTAGGTTCAGCTAACCTTACTCTACCATTTGGAAAGTTGAGGAATGACATGGAAAGCTATTGGCATATGTACAATGCTAATAAAAAGGGTTCAGAGATTTTGTTTCAGATACAGGTATTGATCATTGAACATCAGATTTATGAAGGAAGACATTCCAGATTTCATAGGGTCCGATATATTTGAAGAATACTCGATACTAGTGTTAAATCATCCAGGGGGGTGATGAAACATGAGGACTTATTTTAAGCCATATCTAAAAGAATGCAGAGTCATACCTACAGGTATTCCTATTTCAGGTATTCCTATATTTCCTTTGTCAATTTCTCTTTAGGTTCTAGCTTTGAAAGAAGAAGGAAGAAGGAGAATGTCTGGAGAAAGTTCCTGTTAGGTGTTCCTGTTCAGGAGAAGGTTCCAGAGTTCTACTGAAGAGAAGCTTGATATTTCAGAGAGGTATGTTTTAGAAGTGCACACATTTATGTTTATACCAGGTTCTGAAGGAAAGAGGTATGAAAGACTTACAGATAGAACAAGGATGGTGACATGATGACATCATAGATTTTTTTGATGAGACTCATATTTCAGTTGATTTCACTTGATTTCAATTGAGTTGAGTTGATTTGATTTGACTTGAGTACAGTCAGAGATGAAGCAGCAATGTTCATAATACACTAGGTTGTGAGTTTTTAGTCACAGGTTCAAGGATTGAGTTCCTCATTCTGTTTAGTGTATTTACATGACACAACAGAAGTACATTGAGAAATCCTTTTGGAAGGTAAATGCAAATATGTGGATCCTAGTGTATGTTTTCAGGTTTTTGAAGACAAGAGATAGCAGGTTCAAAGAAAGTTCATGCTATATTTGTTGTCAAGCAATGATTGCTTGATAGGAACACTATTGGATATCTAGTTTGCATATTTTCTCAAGTATTATGGTTCATATTCAGCAAGTTCAAGTTTTTTGAAAGAAAGTCTAATTCAGTTTTGAAGAAGACTTTTAAGGAAAAGTTTGAAGGTCAATTTGGGAGTACAAGCTTGAAGCTTGTAATAGTTTTCAGCTTATGAAGTTTGCAAATCTAGACCAGATTTTACCCATATGACATTGGAGGGGGGGTTGTTGGAAAACAATGTCTCATTGGTTCAATTGTCCACAATTCACAAGATGACTATCTGTTCTGATTAATCCCTTTACCACACTACAGCGTGGTCAGCGTGGATAGTTCGCTGTCCTCCCATCCAATTGACCCGAGTTCGAGTCCCATGGTAGGCAGCACCATTTAATTCTTTTAATTAAACTCAACGACAGACAGTAGCGGACAGCTTTCGCGATTAGCGACGACGAAGTTGCTTTATTGGATGAGTTATGATCACTCGATTTAAGTGCTTTATTATAGCTTTTGGAGAAACTTTTCAGAGTACACACACTACTATATAAGAAGTATGTTGGCTCATTGTTATTCTCACCTAGTGTTGAACAGAAGCCTTGGTGCTTGGACCTCAATAGAGGTGGTGTTTCTTCTAGCACATGGGGCAACCATGGTGCTAACTTGAAGCATGTTGAGGAGTGGCTATGGAGTTCTTCTTGGAGAAGAAGAGTGTGCTCACACTCTTGCTCATGGAGAGGAGGTTATCTCTTGTTCATGGAGAGAGGACTTGGTTATTAGCAGCTTGATGGTGAGGATCGGCCATCTATATGGTGTATTTGAAGATTATCTTCTACATGAAGATTTCGGGCTACTTCAAAGACATTGGATGGTGGTTAACATAACATTTACATCTTATGTTAAGGATTCAGGTACATATTCTCTTTATGCACACAGGTACTACTTGGAGTCTTTGGAGGTAGTAGCATCCATATCAGAAGGAGTCCTATTCGGCATAGGTACAACAGAATCAGTACGTATATGCTTTCTGCATATTTGGATGAGGTGTTTGAGAAGGCATGTTCACATGAGTTTGAGGATTTCTGGCAGCAAACTTGTTCGCATTCTTTGCTACTTTGTAAGTATGTGATCTTTTCACATACGTATCTAACTTAGGGTCTTCCATAGCCTAAGGTTAGATGAGGGTTTGTTGATTATCAGTTTCACACTGATCCTTCCTCTTTCAGTCACTCATATTCACTCTTCTATAACCTATTAGGTCACACATCTCATGTATATTTAGATTTCTGCCCATACATCTGAATATGTTTGTTACATTTGTACATTCACTCTTCCATCTATTTCTCATCACATAGAGTGGTTGAGAGTTTTGATCCCACATTGTACACTGAACATTGGTATATATGATACTATGAGTAAGCGATGGCTTACATAATACCTTACACATGTCTTCTATTCTTTCTCTATATTTGTATCGTCATTTGTATGATTAATGTGGTATGTTCATGTTTTGTCAATATTGAAGATTGCTAGATTCTGTGTTGTATATGCTGGACCTATGGAACCATGGACCTGTGATATGAGCTATGGGCCTACCTCATTTCCAACAGACAACACACATCTGTATGAACGAGATCTAAAGGCTGAAGTGAAGATTCAATGTGCGTTCTATGCACATTTTTTGTTTGCTTTCCATTGACAATGCTCACATAATGAAAAAATAGAGAAAGATAGCAGAGTTAGGTAGCCAGAATGAGAAAGATTTTCCATTCCACTAAGAGATATATGGCCCAAACAACCATGCCAAACACAAGCCACAATCTATTTACAAATTGCTAACAAGTGTTCTTTCTGTGATACAAATAAAGGATAAAGTGAGCCAAGTTTTCTTCCTTTTGCAATAACCATATTGCCCGATTAGGGTGAAAAATGAAAAGAAAAGGGGCCATGTAAGGATTTCAATTAGTTTGCTTAATGTGGATGAATATTGTCAAATCATTTTACAAAATTCTATGCATGTGCATTTCAATTGTATCTTATGAAAATCTGTTAGTTTTGTAAGAGAGAGAAAGTTCCTATGATAATCATGAAAAGTAATCTGCCTTAAAGTTTGTGCTCGTTGCACGTTCACTGAATTTCAAGTTTCCCTCTTCTTCTTCCACCTATATAATGCGTGGTTTGGACCTTCTTCACATTTTTACTCTCCTCTCCATAAAAGAGATGCTTCTCTTTTCCTCGTGAATCTGAATAGTTTAGCAATGGAGAACCTCAATGCAAACACTCTCACTAACCTTTCATCTAGCCAAAGTCTGCATGATAAATTCCATATCAACATTGCAATTAGTCAAGAGTATGCAACAACAAGAAAGGTACTCTGAAGAGCTCTTCAACCATGTGAAGTTGATGGATTGCGCAGGGTGGATGGAGTTGTTTATCCGATTGATCCACAAACTAGAAGGTATCCACCTTTTCATAATCTTTATGATCTGATTAGATTTGTAGGAGATGGTGATGAGGATTTATGTGGCTATTGTTCAAAGCTCTATGAGATGTCAAAGAAATGTTTGCAATACATAAACTATTTGCAAAATCAACTACATTAGAGAGACTTACATCAAAGGGATATAAAAAAAAAGCTGTCAAATTTGTCTTCTCAATTAGAAACTTTCAAAAAATGAAAGAAACTCCTATACGATTGAGAATGCGATCGAAACGGGTAAAACCATTTTTAAATTTGACTGAAAAATCTAGCCAGAAGAAAAAGAGAATAAAAATTGTAAGAGATCATTATTAAATGTGTTAGGTTTAAACATGTTAAGCAGTTTTGAGTGTGTTCAACTTTTAATGAAATAATGAGTTAGAATGACCTTTTGAAACTATTGAAAGTGAATGAAAATGTTTGCTTGAAACGGTTTATTTTTGAAAACCTCATAAAAGAAATGAATTTGTCGCTAGAACCATCTCAAACTTTGGAGGTTTGTGATGGAGTCAGAGTGAGTAGAAAACATTATAGAGCAATTTCAAAAGTTTGGTGTGAATTTCTTAAATTTAATAAAGCAAAAAACTTTGGATTGCCTAGACCTCATCATGTAGGAAAGTATCCGCTGCGCTTGAATAAGAGTGTCACATCTGTATTTGGTGACTATAAACACATTCATGGTAACATGTCTTATGAGTTAGGAAAACAAACTTTACACTTCACTTACAATGTATTCAATGTTCAATTCTATAATATAAAAGAACATGGATTTTCTCGCCTTTTGAAATTTGTAATAAAACTTGATGAAGCTGAAATTAATAAAACATCAAAAGATGGAAAGATAAGTATTGCACTAATGAATAGAGCTTTGGATTATAGCCTTGGGAAACTAGATACTTCATCTCTCAAAGTACAATCAGAAATGGCGTTGTGGTGGTTTGGGTGTGCTTAAGTTCCATCTAAGAATCATAAAACACTTAATGGGTTATTCTTATAGACACACCTTCCAAATGTTATCCAAAGGTGTCAATCAAGATAATTGGTGAATGTGGATAACTACAAAAGCTTTAAAATTGAGTGGCATCTGAGTGGAGAATTGAAGACTCTTAAACGGATGTTTGGTATAAGCGGGGGTGCAAACTGTAAATACCCTTGTTTGTGTTGCCTGCAAAGTCCAGGTACAAGAGGATGGATTGCTAGAATTGAGGCTAAGGAAGTTCCTTCCAGAAAAAATGTCAATCTGCATTATTACTCATCTTCTGCCATGATTTGGGATCCCATACTTCCAATAGAATGGATTATGTACACATAGGTGTGTTGCATCTAGAGTTAAGGATCATTGATAAATTGGTTTGTCTTCATGTGGATTATGCATATTTCATCAAGCCTAGAACTCTTGCAGATGAATGCATAGAAAAGTAAATCTCTGCTTTTAGAAATGGGATTTCATGGTGGTGATTTTTATCTAAGAAAAGATCCAAAGCTTTCACAAAATACATGTGATGTATTACAGGATGTGTCAATGGGAGGTGCAAAAGCAAGAAGATTCTTTAGCAACACTGATGGAAAACAACTAAATGCAATGTGGAATTGCTAGAAAGAATTTGCAAGTTTACAACAAATGTAAAAAGCAATCCACAAATAGCAAAAAAAGAATGGAGGTTTGGGTCAGAGTAGATACATTTTTGACGATCATGAGGCAACAAGTGACATCTGATACCTATGTGATTGAATTTAGAAGTGGAGTGATAAAGCTTATAGAAACCATCACATATGCTTGGAGTGTCAAAGACATAACTTACTACTTGGTGAGTTTCATCAAGAAAATTTACTCCAACAATATACTTGGTGTGTTTTAATATTTATTTTTTTGTTTTTACAACATGTGCATGGTCCATTCTTAAAAAAAAGGAACACTTTCAACATGGAACACCGGGGGCATGGAATATATCATTATCAATCAAGAATAAGTTTCTTCAAATGCACAAGAAAAGGAGTAGGACTCACAAAAGGTAATGCTTTCAAAGAGCTTTTTGATTGGTTCTTAAGTAGACAATTACAAAGGAGCACATGCTAGATATCACCATTAGATAATCTATATAGATCATGTCAATGAGAACCAATGAGATTTCATTTGAATTTGAAGCTATAAATTTCAGAATATCTCTAACAATTCTTCTGGCAAAAAATACATATCGATGTATATATAGTGTCTGAAAGTCATGAATTTTTGAAATGAAATATTTATTCTTCTCTCAGTCATTTGAATGAGCATCATTCTAGAAAATCTCCTTTGTATCTAAGGAACTCCTTTCTCCTGTAGCCAACAATACTCATCTGACACCTCTGCAACCATTGCATAACTTGAATAATAAAGGAAATATCCAGCTCTAGAAGCATTGAGCCCTAGGGCATGGCCAAAAAACTTGAATGTTGTAGTTCTCTCAAGAAGCAAAATCCTATGTGCATTGAATGGTAGTGAGGAAAATCCCATGTACTTTGAAAGAGTCTTCAGAGAGAATAATGCCAAATCAAGGTCCTCACTATACTGCTTATGTACAACACAGAATAAATCTAGATTTAACTTTGGAAGATAGTGGATGACTGAATGTATATCCAGTTTTGCTTTGCCTTTACTCTCTATAGCTTTTCTTTTGCCCTTTCCCCTACTAAGATAATTTTCCTAATCCAATATAGATAACTTTGGAAATAATGAGAAAGCAAGATCAGAGAAAGCATAAGGACAAAAATGAACTATATAAAACCAGTAAAGAAGACGACCAAAGAAATCCAATGTCATCATATCTTCTACTTGTTTTTGAGTTGGAACTAAATATATTTTAATCTCTTTTGCCATTAGCTTCTCCCGAATGAAGTATTAATGAGCCTCTATGTGTTTGGTTCTTGCATGAAAGATAGGGTTTTGTGCCAAGTGCATAGATCTTACATTGTCTCTGAATATGTGAGGTTTGGAACTCACAAGTCCCCAATATGTATACAATGCTTTTAACCATATTGTCTCTTGATTTGTATGATCAAACCTCTATACTTTTCTTCATATAAGGATAAAGAAAAATTAGGTTGCTTCTTGGAACATGATGACACTAGCTTTAAGCTTGCAAATTTTTAAGTAACTAGAGGTACTTCTTCTATCACCCTTAGCTGGTGCCCAATCTGCATTCGAATATATCTTGATATCCAAGTCTAGAGAGTAAGGATAGAATATACCTTCATTGAGTGTACCTTTAAGGTACTTACATACTCTTTTAGCAACATCCATGTGTGATTCTTTTTGGAGAGTGTGTGAATTAGCTTAGCACTCATATACTATATGATATACCTATCCTTGTATGAGTATCATAGATTAAGCTACCAACCAAGCTTTGATACTCTTTAATGTCTTCAATTTTATCACCTTCATAAACATTGAGTTTATGACTTATCTCCAAAGTTGTTCCTAGAGGTTTAGTATTCTTCATTTTGAACTTTAGAAGTAGATTTTGAATGTATCTCTCATGATTCAAATACATTCCTTCATCTGTGTATATGAGATGCATTCCTAAGACGAATGTGAGCTCACTTAAATCCCTAATTTTGAACTTCTTGCATATGCCTTTTGATACTTTGTATGCCATTTATGTCAACTCCTTTCACAATTAGGCCATCTACAAATGCACACAAATAGATAACATCATTGTGATCCTTCTTGATGAACAAAGGAGGATTTACATTTCTTGACCTAAAACCTTGATCTTGAAGATAGGTTACCAATCTCAAACTCCAAGCTCTAGGATCTTGTTTCAATCCATATAACACCTTTTTGAGTCTACATACATAAGATGTGTAATTAGGGTTTTCGGATCCTAGAGGTTGTATCATGTGTACTTGTGCACTAATCCAACCATTGAGAAATGCATTCTTCACATCTAGTTGAAGTAGGCTCCAATTTCTTATAGCAGTTACACTTAGCAATGTCATGATTGTAGTCATCTTAGCAATTGGTTAGAAGTTCTCCTCATATTCTATATAATGAGTTTAAGCACATCCTTTGGAAACTAATCTTTCCTTGTACCTACAAATTGATCCATCCAAATTTCTTTTTAACTTTCAAATCCATTTGCAACCTATTAGCTACTGATTAGTTTGTATTAGAACCAACTCGAAAGTGTCCATTTCTTTTAAGGCTTGTATCTGTTGTTTCATATCTCTCTCCCAATTAGTGTTACCTTTTGCTTCTTCGTATGCTAGGTTGCATTATTCATTACTCAACAATTCGTTTATTCATGAATTATTACGGAATTTTTCAGCAAGCCCCTATTACTTGATCGAATTATTGGGTGCCATGTCAGCTTATTCGAACATGCCCGAATAGATTTTGCATGGGAATTTGATAGTTTTTAATCAAAAGCGCGTTTGATCAAAAAGTTTTTTGATCAAAATGCTTTTGATCGAGAAAATTTTCAATCGAGAAAAATTTGATCAAATAATATTTTATAAAAGAATAGAACTATACTCATTTTTCATAAAAACTACTCTTTTCTTTACAAACTTAAAGTGTCGTAGAGAGAACAAGGTATAATTTCTTGCTATATTAAATAATTTAAACTACTGTGATTGTTTGACTCATTATTGGTTCTTACTTCACAATAGTATATGTATGTGAAATTAAAATCTATTATGATTGTTGGAGTTAGACATGTACGGAAGCACACGAACAGCACAAGGAAGAAGAAGACGCTTCGAGCACAACACAGAATATTGAATGTATTACCACTAGAATGTACAAAGATAAGTAGCCTGTTAGGGCAATACGCATATATACAAGCCGGGGGAAAAAACCTCCTAAAGAGGGAAAAAGGTGCCCTGGCCTTAATAGTGTCTTCGCACACATCATTACCTAAATATATCAACAAAGCCCCCCTGGGAGTGATGTAGTGAACAAGGAGTTGGAAATCATGTATAAGGAAATGCCAAGCTATGTGGAAATCACTCCACAAAAGGAAGTAAGCCCAAAGCTTTGTGGAAAGCTGCAAACTTCTCCCTAGGTAGAGCCTTCGTGAAAAGGTCTGCAATGTTCTCCTGCATGGGCACATATGCCAAGCTGATCTCCCTAGTAGAGAACCTCTCCTTGACATAATGATAATGCACCTCAATATGCTTAGTGTGAGCATGGAACACGAGGCTCCTGGCAACTGCCAATGCACTCTGACTATCAGTGAAGATGGTGGTGGTAGAAGACTGACCAACACCCAAATCAGCCATAAAGCATCTGAGCCACACACACTCAACAATCGCTGTGAAAGTTGCCCTATACTCAGCCTCACAATTAGAAGTGGCCACAATAGGCTGCTTCTTGCTCAACCAAGATATACATGAGCTACCAAGCATGAAGCAAAAGCCACTAGTGGACACACGAGTGTCATAACAACCATCCCAATCAGAGTCAGAAAAAGCATGAAAATCTGGTGGTAATGATCTACCCTTGGGATAAAACAACCCAAGTAGCGGATTACCACTCAAGTAGTGAAAGATGCACTTAACGGCCTGCCAATGCTTGACTCCTAGGCAATGCATAAACCTACTCATCTATGAGACAACAAACTAAATATCCGGCGGAGTAATGCATAAGTAAATCAAGCATCCAACAACCTGCTGATAGAGAACAACATCAAATGCATCTCCAACATCATGAAGACTTAGTCGTAAACCTCTTTCCATAGGAATGGCAATAGGTTTACAATCTTCAAGGCCAAAACACTGCAATAATGTGTCAATATATTTCGTCTGACACAATGCCATTCCACCATCAACATGCATAAACTGAATGCCCAAATAATGATGTAAATGCCCCAAATCAGACCTCTCAAATGAGGCATGTAAATGAGCCTTGAAATCAGCAATATGCTTCTCATGAGGACTAGTGAGCAGCATGTCATCAGCATACACCACAATGATCAGAAGTACATAATTAGCACGCTTGACACATAAGGTGCTTCTAGTTGGACTGTTCTCAAAACCATGTGCAATCAGATAGGCATGTATTTTTTCATACCACGCACATGGTGCTTGCTTTAAACCATATAATACCTTCTTTAACCTGCACACCTGGTTTTCATACCCTTTCTACACAAAGCCACGGGGCTGAAAAACATACACTTCTTCATGCAAGTCACCATTGAGAAATGCTATTTTAATTTCCAACTGATGTACATTCCAACCATGATGAGTTGCAAGTGAACAAATTCTATGAATAGTATTCATTTAGCAATTAGGAGTAAAGGTTTCATCAAAATGAATGCCTCTTTCCTACGCATAACCCTTTGCAACAAGCTTAGCCCTATACTTGTCAACTGTACCATCAGGTTTACCCTTGAGCTTGTATACCCACTTAGTGCCAATGGCCTTCTTGCCAGGAGGAAAGTCACATAAAGACCAAGTATCATTCTTCATTATAGCATCATATTCAGATTGCATAGCAGACATCCAAGTTTCTGAATTTTGTGCTTCATAAAATGAAACAGGCTCGGTCTCATCAAAGAGACTAGATGGAGCCATAGCATAGAAATCTGATGCAAAAGAGGCACTATGAGAGCCTAATTGAGCACGATATGACAGAGGTGCATCTAATTTGTTGTCACACAAAGTCTCCACTAGCCCTTTTGGCATAGTTTTTACGGAGTCCTCGATATCAACTTTCTCATCAACAAGTGCATCTTGTAAATCTACATCAGAATTGGGATAATCTGCATCTTCACATGAAACCTCCAAAGGCTAAGAAGGAACCTCATTAGGACGAGCACTAGGCTTTCCACCTGTAAAAAGAGTTAGCAAAGTATTTACATGTCTTTGGAGCTAACAGATGTCTCCTTAGTACATGAAAGCAATGGATACATAGCATCTTCCACAAAAAAAACATCACGGCTAACTTGAGTGCGTTTAGATTGTGGATGATACACATGATAGCCTTTACTTTCATAACTATACCCAACAAAAATACATTTTACTACTTTATCATCAAATTTTCTGCGATGTTGTTCAAACACTAATGCATATGCCAAACAACCAAAAACACGCAGATGAGCAACAGATGGCTTGTGATCATGCAAAGCCTCATATGGAGTGATAGACTGCAGCGCTTTAGTGGGACACCTGTTAAGTACATATGTTGCACACATGACAGTCTCAAGCTAGAAACAATGTAGTAAAGCCTAACTCTTCACCATACACCTCACCATCTCCATGAGTGACCCGTTCTTTGGTTCAGCAACTCCATTCTATTGAGGTGTATACAGCACTCTACACTTGCGTTTTATCCCACGTTCTGCCAGAAATGCATTAACATCAAAAGACATATATTCCACCCCTCAATGAGAACCGAGGGTGCCCATTATACATGCTGGTAGATTTTCAACCAAAACCAAAAATTATTTGACGCACATGAGCACTTTAGACTTTGCCTTCAATGGATATACCCATGCAAAGGATGAATGCTGCATTTTGCCCTAAATACAACCTTCACAAACATGTTTTCCAAGTGCCTCAAGTTTGGGCAAAGAGGACACCATTTTAGATTTCTGGAGGTGTAGCAAACTAGCAAAATTAAGATGACCAAAGCATGCATGCCAAAGCTTTGCATCTGACATAGCCTGAGAATCATGTACTACACATGCGGAATCATTTACAGATCTTTCATATTCTATGAGCTTATATAGCCCACGACATAAACTGCAAGAAGCAATAATCACGTCGCCATTTGAGAGATCATGAATTGTACATCTCTCATCAACAAATTTCACAACCAGACCAATCTTGGCTAATGCAAAAACTGATAACAAATTTTTCTTGATCCTTGGCACAAACAAAGCATGTAAGAAAGTGAAAGAACTACCATTAGCAGTAGTCAAAATGATCTTATCAACTCCCATAACAGGATAAGAGGGGTTGTTGGCATGTAACAGTATTCCTTGTAGGGGCACACTAGAGTGAAGAGAAGAAATTGTACTGCGAGATAATATGTTTGGTCGCCCCAGTGTCAAAGTACCAAACATCTAAGTCTACTACAAACATGTAGTGCTGATGAGAAGATGAGTCAAAAGTGCAAAGAGTAGTAAACGCCCATTATTCTTCTTGCACAAGATTAGCAAACTCTGTTTTTGGTGTAGAGGCCTCTACAACAACCATTCGAGCCTCTTTCTTCTTTGCCTCTTTAGTAGCTAGTTTTGGACAGTCCTTTATGAAAAGATCATTTCCATTACAGTACTTGCAAAACAGTTTCTGCTTTTCTAATAGATTTTCATCTTTTTCTTCCCACTTCAATTTTGCAGAATTAGTAGATTTTTGTTTTCTAGTTGAAGAGCTCCATTTTCATTTCCCTTTTGATTAGCCAGGAAAGCTTGATCTTCAACATGCATAATGGACCTGTTCTGCCTGGACTGATCTTCTTGCAACACAATAGAGACTAACTCCTCAACTGACAAGGCATTTGGATTGCCCTTCATCATCAATCAAAGAGTAGAGGCAGAACTCTGATATGAATCAGGAAGACCATTCAAAATGGTCTACACAAGTGAGCTATCTGGTATAACCTCATCAGTAGAAATCAACTATTCCTTCAAGATTTTGATCTTTGATAGAAAACTATCCATAGAATCACCTTCATTCATGTGCTCACTCTCCAACTGTTTTCGGAGGTAAGCAACAGGAGCCTCATTCATAGCTTGGTACAATGTGATAAGTGTATCCCAAGCATCCTTAGCTGTTCTGCAAGAGTGCATGTGAGGAATAAGGGCACATTTGATAGAGAAAGCTATCAATGCATGTTCTTGGGCATCTCTGCTATCCCAATGAATTTGCTATATAGTACGCACATCAAAAACCGTAGTACAAATAGGAATATGTAGAATATCATCATCTTCGATACCTTTTGCATCAGCTTCAATACCTATAGTTATAATAGTTGCAAGTGTGATAGAACATTTTTCAGCACCTTCCATAATGTTCCACAGTCCTTTTCCAACCAATACATGTCGCATCATATAAGCCCACAATGGGTAGTTCGTACCATCCAACTTATCCTCAACAACCAACATACAAAATACATCACTACTTTTAGCCATGGCTAGTGACTCAAATACCTTGATGTAGAAAATTGATTGTATCTCAAAACGTTGAACAAAATTGGCCAAACAAATTCTACTAACTCTGTAGCAGACTTTGAGATGATTATACTAGCGAACCAAAACAATTATATACCTTTGGCACAAAAAGACAAAATAGCATGCACAAGTGCAGCGATAGTGTGTTCGAAGGTTGAAACGAGCTCAGATCACCAAAATTCATGCGAATCTGAGACTGCAACCGGAGAGGTGTTGATGATGACCTAGATGACGTGGCAACCTGCTCTAATACGAATTGTTAGAGTTAGAGGTCTATGGAAGCATGCGAACAACACAAGGAAGAAGAAGAAGCTTGGAGCACAACACATAATACTAAATGTATTACCACTAGAATGTACAAAGATAAGTAGCATGTTAGGGCAATAGGCATATATACAAGCCAAGGGAAAAAACCTCCTAAAGATGGAAAAAAGAGCCCCGGCTGTCTTAGTGTGTTCATACACATCACTTCCTAAATATATCAACAATGCTTGACTCTTACTCATTTTTCATTAAAGCTACTTTGTTCTTTACAAAAAAGTGTCGTAGAGAGAAAAAGGTTTTGTTATAAATATTAAATAATTTAAAATATTGTGATTTTTTGACTGAATATTGATTCTTACTTCACAATAGTCTGTGTAAATGTATGTGCATATGATTTGGAATTTAGAATCTATTGTGATTTTCTGATAGAACATTGATTGTTACTTCACAATAGTATGTGTAAGTGTATGTGCATATGACTAGTATTGTGATACATTAGATTTATTATTGAAAGATATACGTAGATTAAGTTTGACTCAACATTGATTCTTACTTCATAATAGAATATGTTTGTGTGTGTATGAGTATGTGTATGCATATGATTGTATCATTGTGAATGAAAAATCTATTGTGATTGTCTGAATCATTATTGATTCTTTCTTCACAATAGTCTGTGTAAATATATGTGCATATGATTATGAATTTAGAATCTATTGTGATTGTCTGATACAATGTTGATTCTTACTTCACAATAGTATGTGTAAGTGTATGTGCATATGATTAGGAATTTAAAAATGTGATACATTAAGTTTCACGACCACAACTGAATCATGATAACTTTTTCGTATTCTTTTTTTTTCTTTCTTTTTCTTTTTGTTTTTCTTTCTTTTTCTCATTTTTCTTTTTATCATGTTGCAACAACCATTAATGTACTGCTTTCGTATGAATGGAGACCAAGGCGCAGATCAGAACTGAATTTGCTATGGATTTATGATGTAACACATGATTCAATGATCTGCAAAGTGTTTATATATGCTCTAATGGGTTAATCTATACTATGAACATATGGTTGTGGAGCTTGATACCTAGATAGACCATACTCATATGTTTGAGAGACTATGGTTTCACTAGTAATGTGATCTTTTATGAATTCTTCTTCTAGTTCTATATTTGTTACGTTCTTCTCAGCTTGAGTGGTATTATTTATAGGTGGAGGTAATAAAAACTCAAAAATAAATGATAAAGTCACATTCGTGGACTCATTGCTCATAGACATCAGAAACAAATAAAGAACAATATAAATGAATGACTGATCAAGTGATTCACTAATTGCATAATGTATTGTATTCTTGATAATCTAATGAATGTAAACTACATCAATAACCCTATACAAGTATAAGGAAGGATTCTAGAATAATCCTCCAAAATCCTAATACAAGAATAAGCTAAAAGAAATTGATATAGGAAAAGTGGAAGATGTAGCTTGTATGCAACTCGGATCTCCCAATCTCAACTACTCATCAAATCTCGTCAATGTTCGTCAATGTTTTTCAGTACTCATCAATGTTCTCTACAGAAAATCATTTGAAAAACATAAGTATTTTGTATGAAAAATAAAGAACTTATAAATTACTTTCAATCTTTATTATATATATATCCACTCAATTTTCCATGCATACATCCATGCTTTTTCATTGATACATATACATGTACACACTCATCATGCATATACATACATGCAAACATGCATTCTTATAAATTACTTTCAATCTTTATTATATATATATCCACTCAAATTTCCATGCACACATCCATGCTTTTTCATTGATATATATACATGTACACATTCATCATGCAAATACATACATGCAAACATGCATTCCTCATTCATTCATGCTTATAATTCATACATGCACATGCATCCTCATTCATTCTCATGCATAGATGCAAATACAAACCTACTAACATGCATATGCTCTTATCCTTATACATTCATCCATACATATGCACTCATTCAAATTCATTCATAAACATGTACTCAAATCCTTACATATTCATGCACTCATGCACTTAAAAACACTATCACACATGCATAAATTTACTCGCATATTCATTCATGCAAGCTCATGTATATCGCATGCATCTCACTCATTCTTATGCATACCCATTCTCATACACACATCTTTACTCATTCTCATGCATATGCATTCTAACATCATATTTATCGTGCACATGCTCACTTACTTATGCACATGCATTTATGCATTCTTATATAAAATATGCATACACTTATATATATGCACGCTTTCATACTTACATACTTACTCTAACATGCATGCTAACACACACTCACATGCATGCTAACACACACTCATATGCATGTTAACACACATATAATCTCACATTTTCACTCATGCACATACATGTTCATTCACATGCACAGATACATACTACCATATGTATGCATTTATTCACTCTTACATCTGCTTACTTATGTATGCACATACATTCTGATACTCATAACCCTAATATGCATCTTAGATACATGCACATTCATGCTTTCACTTTCACGCATGCACACATATGCATGCACTCTATCAGACATGCCTTTTCACATATGCTTTACATACATGCATACATCCATGTACTCATTCATTCTCACTCACATTTTCTCTCTCTCTCTCTCTCTCTTTCTCTCCCTCTCTCTCTCTATCTATCTATCTTTGCATCACCACCTTCAATGCCCTTCTATATCTGCATCGGAATATCTGCCTCTCTCTCTCTCACTCTCTCTCTATGTCCAATTTCCTCTGTGCTCTGCTTGCCTATGTGTCCCTCAAGTATCTCTCTCTCTCTCTCTCTATCTCTCTCTCTCTCTCCTATGTGTGCATCATGCATCTGCAACCGATGGTCATTCTCTATACGTGCATGAACTCGTACAACTATAGAGGGAGGAGGATAGCCATATCTCTCTCTCTCTATCACTCTCTCTCTCTTCGTCTCTCTCTCTCTCTCTTTGTGTGTGTGTGTCTCTCTCTATCTATCTCTCTCTCTCTCTCTCTCTCTCTCTCTTTGTTTTGCATGCGCATCGTGTTGGTACATTTGGCAAGCCTTGATGCTTGACCAAAAGTCCAAAGGTTTACTTCATATCTTGATCTTAAATGTTCATTAGTCACATGTGAACACCTCTTGTAAATATCTTGAGTTTAACTCAAGATAAATGAAAAAGAAAAAGGTTGCATTGGCTAGGCCATACCTTTTCAACTGAGTATCTGACTTCTTACTCCCACATATTATAATCTGTAAGACATCACAAGAAACCTAGAATGCACTTGAAGCATTCTTTTCTTCAAGCACTAGAGCAAGGAAGAATCAACTGTTGATGGAGTTCACATCACTCAAGAAAATGTGACTGATTATGTCACATCACCCAAACAAAATGTGACTGATTATGTCACTAAAATTGAGGATCTAGCTGATCAACTTGGAAGCATTGGAGAAGTCATTGATGAGGAGCAAATTGTGAGACAAGTGATCTATGGAATCAAAGTAGATGACAAGTGGGAAGCATTCACTACTACAATGGACTTATACATGGACATGCAGGTACCTGACTTCAATACTCTAATGGGACAATTTTTTACTCATGAACCCTAGCTTGTGAAGAACAATGACAACTCAAAAGGTAATCAATCCTCTGCCCTATACACTGATAAGAACGAGTAAGGATGGTAAAGGTAAAGGCAAGAAATCTCATGATGAAGCTAGTACCTCCCAAGCTAACTTTGCAGGAAGAGGTAGAGGTACAAGAGGAAGAGGCAGAGGAGGAAGATAATACAGGGGGAGATTCCAAAGCACCTCTCCATGTGCCATATGTGGATTGACTAACCACACAACTGAGAATTGTTTCATGAACCCAAGAGATTAGAGAGGAAGAGTTTCAACAGAGGAAGCTATGGAAAAGGAAGATCAAACAACTTCAACAACTATAACAACAACTACAATAACCAAGGAGGCTATAGAGGAAGGAGAGACTATAGCAATTATACTAAAGATCTCGGACAAGAAGACTCACTTTTGTTAATGAACATGACCATGAGACAAGGTAAAGCAGATGAACATGTGTTTTATATAGATTCTGGTTGTTCAAATCATGTGGCAAGAAATGTGGCACTACTATCTAACTTGGAGGATCCAAGGAACAAGCATGAGGTTTAGACAAGAGATGATACAAGGCACTCAATGGAAAAGATTGGGAATGTGAAAACTTCAAATGGAAACATGAACCTACTCAGTAAGGTATTGCATCATACCATAACCAGGAAATTAATAAGTGTTGGACAAATTGTAGAAAAAAGGCTTGCAAGTAAGGTTTACAAGAAATGGAGCATTTGTTGAAGATCCTCAACAAGGATTCAAGAAGATAGCCGAAGGAGAAAAAACAGGTAGACTCTTTACATTTGAAGTGCATGATACTAGAAATATAGCACTTTTCAATTATGGAGGACAAACCCTATCAGAATTAGAAATGTGGCATAAAAGATTAGCTCACATAGGAGAAAGAAGTTTAAAGCAAATATGCAGGGAACAGAGTGTGCTTGGAATGCCAAATATATCCAAGAAACATATGATATTCAAATGCAGCTCATGTCAATTTGGGAAGTCTCATAGACAACCATTTATGAAGAAAGGTTACATTCATGGTGATCTATTGGAGCTAGTCCACATAGATGTTTGGGGACCTAGCAAAGACCCTTCAATTTCAGGATCCACGTATTATGTATCATTCATTGATGATTGTAGAAGATGGACCATAATTTATTTTATGAAGCACAAAGATGAAGTATTCAATTGTTTCAAAAAATATATTGCTCTTGTTGAAAATCAGAGAGGGAAAACATTAAAGAGGCTAAGATCACATTGAGGGGGAGAATACTTCTCCCATGAGTTTGATGCATATCTCCAAGATAGAGGCATCAAAAGAGAGATCACCACCAGATATACTCCAGAGCAAAATGGAGCAGCAGAAAGGAGGAATAGGACCATTGTGGAGGTAGCAACGTCCATGATCAATGAGAAGAAACTGCCCAACTATCTATGTGTAGAGGATGTATCCATAGCCACCTAACTTATCAACAAACTCCCATCTAAAGCATTGGATGGAATGACACTATACGAAGCTTGGAATGGAAGAAGGCCTAGCCTAGAACATTGTAGAATCTTTGGGTGCATGGCATATGCACATGTTTCATCACAGATCAGAGGTAAAATGGATCCCAAGGTAGAGAAATGTGTATTCATAGGTTATGATCTTAATAAAAAAGGGTACAAGTTGTATAATCCAAGTACTAAAGGTTTTATTGTTAGCAGAAGTGTCAACTTTTGAGGCTATATGTGTATCCCTAGTTGCATGAGTAGGAGGAAAACTGGAAGATGGTTGAGGCATCGAATCATAAAGAAGTGTTTTTCATTGCTTCATGTGAGCAACTGTCTCAACCACTGTTTTCTCTACACCCCAGTCATTTGTAAGTCCATATTTTTTACCCGGTTCTTCAAGTATATGCTCAACCTCTACCCTTATATCTGGGGTCAAGATCTTAAGAAAATATAAAACTATATCTAGGGTAAGGGCAATTCTATCCTCTTCTGGTATTTGAGAGAATCTTTTCATAAATTCGCTATGGAGTTGAGTTAAAGAAATGTAAGGCTTAGGGGAACTAATCCATTTCATGAATCCCTCTCTACTATGTTGACTATAGTCCTCTAAGTAAAATTCCTTATGTAACTCCTTTCTAAACTCATCCCATTCTTGATAGTCATGTAGTTCCATAATAGCCTTAACCGTACCTATGGCAAGTCTACCTAGATATCATTTCCATTTTGTTTCAGGAAAGCCATATGGCTTGGCTAACTCCTCAAATGTTTCTAAGTAATTTATGACATTCATACCAGTGAACTTCCCTTTATCTTTTAATAAAGTTTCAACTACTTTTTGCCCTGCCTCTCATGCATCATATTTTTAAATAGTTCATCCATTTTTGTATTTTGATTCGGTTTAGCTTGAACAATCCGAACAATATCTTGAACTCTTTCTTTACTCTTTCTTTATGTTCAACTACCAAATCTATAATTCCATTAGAGTCGAGTTTTAATGTTTGTAATAAAAACAATGTTTTGCAATCAAACCTAGCATTTGCACTTAAACAAAAAATTTGCCTTTATTCTATACCAAAAATTTGCCCTTGAACAGAATTTTACACTATTAATGTTATGAAATATGGAATGTGTTGAACAATGCATTGTTGGAGTGTTAAATTATTAATGTCTTAATGTGTTTTTGATGTTTTTGACATACAGCTCAAGGTTCGTGAGGAGCGTGCAAGGCGTGAAAGGGCGGACATCAATAATCCGAATTATAATTTATTTACTTTGTAAATAAACCCTCATAGAAGGTTGTATTGTTAGAAACAATTAGAAAAGTAATGGTTAAAATAAGGGTCATTGTAGATCGCAGTTTTTGTTATTGAAAGCAATGGCTTTCTATAAAATTTACCAATTTTTAGTTTCACGCTTGCTTTTCGAAGCTGCTCTCATGTAACCACTCTTTTCGATGTAATCAAAAATTCCTATAAATACATGCACTCTGTGGACTGTCGAAACAGAGTGCATGGGAGGCGATTGCACCCAATACTGTGTTCGGCCTCGTCACTTGTTGTCTCTACTTTTCTGTGTGTTTTTCAGCACCCGTAATCTCTGTATGCGCGTGAGTAAAGATCCTGACAACAATGGTATCAGAGCTTTGCACGCGTCAATACGGAGGGTTATGTTCTCTGTTCGCGATTCCGATTCCATTTCCATCTCCATCTCTGTCTCCATCTCCATCTCTGTCTCCATCTCCTGTTCCAGTTCCAGTTCCTGTTTCTGTTCTAGTTCCAGAACCAAAACCTATGTTTGCTCCTACGTTTACACCTACATTTATTCCTTCCGCTTACTCCAAGGCATCGACTAAGGTGTCGACTAAGGCAAAGAACTTAGGCAATAACTTAGGCAATACATTGGCAACATTGGCACCCAAGGCTCCCTTGGCGACCGTTGGCAGCTGTTGGCTATGTGCAAGGCAATTTTCATTTTGAGTGGCAATAGAGAGTTTTAGATTCCCTAAGGTAGGAGGATTCGAACCCATAACCTCTTACTTTCAAGGAAAGTACTTTAACCACTCCTCCATCTCTTGGAGTTGTCACTCTAGTTCTCTCCTCTTATATTTAACATAACTTGCAGTTTTTCTTACTTTTTCAAGGCGGCACGGTGTGACTGATGCGGCACATTTCATGGTACATCCTGTCAGGGTACACTTCTGAGGGTACACCAGGGTACATCGAGATAGGGTACATCCTATCATGGTACATCAGGGTACATCCAGACAAGGTACTTTCTGTTAGGGTACATTTCCTGAGGGTACATCCCGAGAGGAAAGCACTAGATTGAGGGTCCAAGATAACTTGCATGGGTGAGAATTAGGTTCAAGAAAGTAAGGTTGAGAGCAAAGAAAGTTCGTAGCAAGAAGGTTTTGTTCTTTTCATACTCATAGACCCTAGGCTATGTTAGCATCTCATAGATAATCTTAATAACTTAACATCTCCATGAACATTTCCATGCATGTGTTTTTACATGGAACATGCTTATTTTTTTTGCGTTCAGTGATGAAACATGTGACTGGCTATCCATGTTTATTATTTTATCAACTGAGCTCAGTTGTCTTTTCAACTGAGGGGCATGTTATGAATTATGGAATGTGTTGAACAATGCATTGTTGGAGTGTTAAATTATTAATGTATTAATGTGTTTTTGATGTTTTTGATATAGTAGCTCAAGGTTCATGAGGAGCGTGCAAGGTGTGAAAGGGCGGACATCAATAATCCGAATTATAATTTTTCTACTTTGTAAATAAACACTCATAGAAGGTTCTATTGTTAGAAATAGTTAAAAAAGTAATGGTTAAAATAAGGGTCGTTGTAGACCACAATTTCTGTTATTGAAAGCAATGGCTTTCTGTAAAATTTACCAACTTTTAGTTTCACGCTTGCTTTTCGAAGCGGCTCTCATGTAACCACTCTTTTTTGACGTAATCAAAAATTCCTATAAATACATGCACTCTGTGGACTGTCGAAACAGAGTGCATGGGGGGAGATTGCACCCAATACTGTGCTCGACCTCATCTCTTGTTATCTCTACTTTTCTGTGTGTTTTCAGCATCCGTAATCTCTGTATGCGCGTGAGTAAAGATCCTGACAACAGTTAACCCAAGAATTTGAGAGTAAAAGAAATTATACCAACGACTCAAAGAAGAGGCTCAAAATAGTGCTTTGTGAATTCTAATACATCTATTGTCTTCTAATCAAAGCCTAAATACATTTTTTGCTAATATGAGTGCAAACGTTTCATTCTTCAATTGTTGATGCGAGGGGTGACAAGAGGAGAATCGCCTACTTGCGAATCTTCGTGGAGGTGCTTAGATCAACAGACCAGCCGTCGACATCGAGAAGATTGCAAGTTTTCACGAGATAGCCAGAGCTCCCAAGGATGAAAACGTTGCTGCAACAATTGTTGAATAAAAAATATGCATATGCAATGAAACGGGGAATATCTGAGTGAGTCACAAGCCGATGGTTCACGTCACGTTCACCAATGTCGGGTTGTGGAGATGCTCAAATGATGGATCAAGTCATCGGCTAGATCTATCGGTACACACTGGGTGTCTGGAGCTGACTTACGTACTAGAAGAGAAGGGGTTTTGAAAACACACTCAACTTGACTTACCTATTTTTATGAAAACTAAAGTCAAATTATAAAAAAACTTTAATATTTTATGCAACTAAGATCTTTAATTACCTCTTCTACTTTGGTTTCAATTGGCTTTAGATGAGTACGCCTATTTAGAGGTGGTGGAAATACGTTTTCACTACTCTGTGGTTTAGGGGATACAAAGGAAAATAAATTTAAGAATCTAGTTAAACAATGGTCGTAGGAAGTTAAGGATTCTATTGTAATTTGATCTTTAATGACTTCTTCTATTACTACATCTACAAAATCAGTTCTAGTTTCAATGCATCTAAATCTACTATGTTCAGATATATTCCTAAATTCATTATTTTTAGACTCATTGGACAGCTCAAAACACATCAAAACAATGAAATATGATTAACTGATTAAATATTAATGCAAATCTGTTTCAGACAAATGAGTTGCTAAAGCTAATGAAATAAATCAATTCCTCTAATTCAAGTAAGATAGAATAAAATGATTAATACGAATGTAACATGGCTATATGAAAGCTAAAGGGTAACATAAAATAGGTGAAATGTCTTCAATCTATCATGCCACGGATCACTGCCCTTTGATTGCTCTTTAAGTCTTCATGTTTGTCTACAAAGAAACATTAATAAATCTGGAGCACACATATATATATACACACAGAAAATCCTATATCTATCACTTTTTTTGAATCATGCTTTAATTTTAATCCATACTTTTACCCACATTTTCCCACCACTCTTTTCATTTCAATTTTCTCTCACAATCACATTTCTACATACTCACTCACACACCATTCCTTTAAATTTACCTTTCTCATACTTTAAATGCACATCTTTTATTCACCATTCTTTAATATTGACTCATATACACCACTCACTATTTATCCATTCCTAATTATCATTTTTAATTTAATCAACCTCATTATTTATATTTTATTAATATAATTAATTGAAGCTTATAATAAGAGTTTAATAATTAAATACCTTATTTTACAAACACTATTAAATTAGCTAACCAAATCATAATTTAATTTTTAATAAATAAATGTTTAATTTATAGATTAATTTAATTAAATATCAAATGTTTCACCCTTGAAACTAAAGCCAATATCCATTCCCACTCAACCCTACACACATAAATAGTCTAAAAACCTTGGGAACCCCTTTGAAACCCATTGGAACCCATTAGAAACCTAGTTTGACCCTATCATTAACCCATTAGAATCCTCTAGAACCCTATCGTTAACCCTTTTGAACCATATCTTTTACCGTAGAATCAACATCCTAACTTAAATACACATGAGTTAATGTAATCCTAGGGATTTATACCCATGTTTCTTGCTTATATGAGTACAAAAGCACATTAAATATGCAATTAAGATAAATCCTAATATGAGCACATGTTATTTTCATTAATTTAAACCTGCAACACTTTCGGAATGATTAATTCCCAATAAATCTGCTCAACAACAGTGTTATAAAAAAGGTTTAGAATTCACCAATAAAATATTTTAATTTTTCTGGTCATCAACTGGAAGATGCAAATCTTCATGATAGCGCAAAAGAAATCAGACTTAGAGAGAGAGAGAGAGAGAGAGAGAGAGAGATTCTGATGCAGATATAGAAGGATGTTGAAGGTGGATTTTCACAGAGAGAGAGAGAGAGATACAAAGAGAGTGTGAGAGAGAGAGAGAGAATGTGAGTGAGGATGAATCAGTACGTGGATGTATGCATGCATGTAAAGCATATGTGGAAATGAAGGTATGATGGAATGCATGCATATGTGTGCATGAGTGAAAGTGAAAGCATGCATGTGCATGTATGTAAGATGCATATTAGTGATATAACTATGACAATATATGTGCATATATCTGTAAGCAAATGTGAGAGTGAACGAATGCATAAATATGATAGTATGTATGCGTGCATGTGAACGACCTTGTATGTGCATGAGTGAAAATGTGAGAGTATATGTGCGTTATCATGCATATGAGTGTGTGTTAGCATGCATGTGAGTGTGTGTTAGCATGCATGTGAGAGTAAGTATTTATGTATGAAATCTTGCATATATAATATGTATATAAGAATGCATAAATGCATGTGCATAAGTAAGTTAGCATGTGCATGATAAATATGATTCGTTTCCTTGATTACGATATTTTTCTCGATTTTGAGGACGAGCGAAACTCATACCTGCATTCTTCGGACGATCATCCCAATCTACACATCGATAAAGAATATCTTGTACAAAACCTTTTGAATGAAATATAATGCTATTTGATTATTATTTAGTAATGATATCTCAACTTGCACAAAGCGCAAAGTAGAATTTCTGCTAATTCCATCTAGCTCTAAATCTTGATGGAATAAAAATGCTAATCCTGAATGTGCAAATTAAGCATTCTGCTCAGATAAAATCCTTTGAGATTTAGTATGATCAAGATCATCATTCACATTTTGCATTCTTGCCATGTTTTACTTTCAAATTTGCAAAACAAAAACACAAATTTTATCTCAAAAGAGTTCATAACATTTAATCCATATAAGTCAAATGAATCCACTTCATTTAATCCATATAACTAAAATGAATCCAGTTCATTTAATCCACAGAATTCAAATGATACCACTTCATTTAATCCACATATTTTGAATGATACCACTTCATTCAATCCACATAATTCAAATGATTACACTTCATTTTATCCACTTATTAAATGATTACACATCATTTAATCCACATATTACAAAAGATTACACTTCATTTCATCCACTGAACTCAAATGATACCACTTCATTTACTCCACATGATTCAAATGGATCCACAATATTCAATTCAGATATGCTAATTGAATCCACAATATTTAATCCACATAACTCAAATGATACCACTTCATTTACTCTAGATAATTCAAATGATACCACATCATTTAATCCACATATTACAAATGATTACACTTCATTGCATCCGCTTAACTCCAATGATACTACTTCATTTACTCCACATATTACGAATAATTGCACTTCATTGCATCCACTTAACTCAAATGATACCACTTCATTTACTCCACATATTACAAATGATTACACTTCATTTCATCCACTTAACTCAAATGATATCACTTCATTTATTCCCCATATTACAAATGATTACACTTCATTTCATCCACTTAACTCAAATGATACCACTTCATTACTCCACATATTACAAATGATTACACTTCATTGCATCCACTTAGCTCAAATGATTACCACTTCATTTACTCCACATATTACAAATGATTACACTTCATTTCATCCACTTAACTCAAATGATACCACTTCATTTACTCCACATAATTCAAATAAATCCACATTATTTAATCCACATATTATAAATCATTACACTTCATTTCATCCACTTAACTCAAATGATGCCATAACACTTACTCCACTTAATGCAAATGAATCCATAACATTTACTCCACTTAATGAAAATCAATATATATATCATTTAATCCAAATACTGCAAATGAATACATATCATTTTCAATATGGTCTTAATCCATCTATCATGGATATCTTTAAACCATACTGAGTAAGACGTGAGAATACTCTAAGCACTTCATGTGCCTCTACTCTTTTTGATACATCTTTGTCAGAAGCTAATTCTAAAGCATATTTGAACTTGTAAATCCCATTCTTAGCAATGAGATAACTATTGAAATCTATATATTTCAAGAGTTGTAACAAGAGTATCGAAACTATAAATATCTCCTGATTCTTATTAAAGGGTAGAGGACTAGTGGATATGCATTCGGGTGAAATCCATTAGTATTTTTGAATCTACTCATCTCTAGTTGATATTTCCAAATTAGGTAGCTTCAGAAAACATTTTTTTGTTGGTAAATATGTCACTCTACCAAAATCCCATAATCTGATATGAGCATGTTGATCTTCAAAATGCAATAAGATGTTGTTTGGATGGAGATCATTATGGGATATACTACAAGTGTGTAAAATTGATACTATTTTTAATAATCCATTCATCAGCTTCCAAATGTTTTTTCATGGTTGTTATGTCTCCTTCTATGTCTTGCACACATCCGCTTCATGGTACGTTTAGCTACTCCTTCTTCATTCTTTCTAGCCACATGTTCAATGTACCACCATTCCAAAATTTTAAAATAAGGCATGGGCTTTTGCTATGGTGTCTAGCTAAACCAAGTGGACTAATAATTCCACTGTGCGTAAAAGATAACACAGTGGCTTCATTCTCTCACGTTTGTATGTCAACACCATGTAATTTGAATAACTTGGCAACAAATACTTTATTGCTGAATCTCGGGTGGGATATTTTGACTTTATGGATCATTCCATATTGTCCTTCCCCCACGACTGCTGCATCTTCAAAAAGAATAGAGGAATATGGGAGCAAACAAAGATTGTTCGATGCTTGATCTCCCATATTGACATATGTATCTCTTGTATATGGATCTACTTGTGCTCTCAGAAGGTGTTCAGTCATGTGCGGTTTTAATTGCTTTCCTCTCTTCATTGTTTGATAATGTAAATTCATAAATGTAATTTTATCAATGAATCCGGGCATGCTAGTGATATCTGCTACTTTGATGATTGTCCAAAGATACATGTAAGCTCTTTTGACATTTGCTCATCTAATACCTGTGCTCCATAAGACACACTCCCAAATTTATCTTCAATATTAATAAATGCTATTCTAGTTAATTTTGCAATGAAATCTTTATAATTATATGTGTTCGTGGCTATAATGATGAGAGTGTTCGTGGATATAATGATTTCATCTTCTCTCATTCGATACATGTAGGAGCACAAAAATTCTTCTAAAACTTTTGGCTCCTGCTTGTTTGTTTTACCTTCCATCTGTGCAAAAATAAAAAATAGACTATCAATAAGTGTATGGATAAATAAATCAATAGTGTGCGTACACAAATGATAGACATATGCATAGTTAAATTTAAATAGACAGTGTACTTATAATCTTGAACTGAATCTATCAAACTATTAAGAATGTTAGAGTCAAAGAATCAGACATTTATAATAGTTCATATACATTCCCTATACTTTGTCTGAGTTTTGTCACCTTATTGTATATAACCACCATGATAGCAAGAGTCAAAGAATTTGACAATCACAATAGTTTCTATACACCTTGTGACCTACACTAAGTATTCTCATTAGAATCTAAGTGACTATTCTGATGGTAAGAGTCAAAGAATCAAACAATCATAATAGTTTCTATACACCATGTGACCTACACTAAGTATTCTCATCTAAATCTAAGTGACTATTGTGAGAGTAAGAGTCAAATAATAAGTAAATCACAATAGTCCCTACACACTCCCTATACTATTGAGAGAGTAGGAATTGAGGTGGCAATTCAAACAATCTCAATAGATCTATTGATATGTCCTATACTGCTCTGAGAGTAAGAATGCATATCACTAGTAAGACAATCACAGTAGTGGTTTATTTTTAAATGGTTTTTTATCAATGTACACAAGTAAGAAATGCTTTTGTGAGTCGAACATGTATACAATTGATGAATAAAAGGCACAAAACTAATTAAATAAAAAAAATTAGTCATATGTAAGAAACGTGTATGCAAATCATACAATATGCATGATACCATGAACAAAACAGTAAAAACAATAAATGAAAATTAAATCAATACCTCAATGGTATAATGAAGAAAGCTCTCTATGATACAAATTGTAGGATTAAAGCTCTCTAGAATACTAATGAAGCATGTGCGGAATGAAATTCTTGATCGAATGTAAAGATATATGTATATATATTTTTGCTAGAAATCGCTTTTCGATCGAAAGTGCTTTGATAGGAATACTTTTCGAGGTTTTGACGGCGAAAGGATTTTTTATTGAAAGCATTTCGATCAAAAAAGTATCTAGCTCTCTTTTTTTTTGGTGTTTATTCACATAACCACAAATAAAACAAACATATTTGATATTTTTTATTATTTTGGTCGAATAAATGCAAGCCAATTCATATGTTGAAGGTTCTTCTGAAATTGACTCTTTTGCCGCTTTGTAACAAATCTAAAATCATATCCATACCTTTTAAGTTGTTTCTTGTTTCTCTTTTTGACCTTCTAGCAGTATGCTTGGAGCATTCTCCAAATTCTTACATTTTTGCCTTTCCATTTGACCTCTAGAGATTATAGTTTCTTTCATTCTCATCAGAATCATCATTAGATTTGCTTCTTGGAACCTATACCTCTGTATCATGCTTGCTACCCAATGGATGGATATCAGAGTGAAAATCACATGGTAGGTCTACCTTTTGTTTCTCTTCATCATACCAAGATCTATGTTCTTCAAACACAACATCCCTACGTGTGGTGAATTGCATATTGGAAGGATTATAGAGCCTATATCCCATGTGAGTTGAATCATAACCAATGAATACTCCCTTGGTTGCCCTTTTATCAAATCTACCTATGATTTGTGAAGGTACATGTACAAAAGCTAGACAACCAAATATTTTAAAATTTCCTAGACTTGGTTTTCTACCATTGCATACTTCATAAGGAGTCATACCTTGAAGATATTTTGATGGAAGTCTCTTCACAAGATATATAGGTTTTGAGATTGGTTCTACCCTTAAATAATGTGGCAACACTCTTTTTGTCAACTATTGTTCTAGTTGATCCAATCAGGGTCTTGTTTCTTCTCTCTACAATTCCATTCAAATGAGGAGAATACATGGTAGTCACTTTCCGTTTGATGCATTTATCCTACAAGAATTCATCAAATTCGTTAGAGAAGAATTTTCCCCTCCATCAGAATGAGTTTCTTGAATGATTTTCTTGTATGATTCTCCACATGAGCTTGGTACTTCTTGAAGCATTCAAAACCTTCTTTCTTATTCATGATAGAGTACAGAATGCTCCATCTACTATGAACACAAAAAAGGAAACATAGTACGTTGAACCTACTAGTGCAAGTTCTTGACTTTCTTCCCACACATCATGATGTACTAAGTCCAAAAGGTTGTTGTGGATGTAGCCTTTGTGGTTGAATGCTTGTCTTTCTAACAAGCATCATATTTCTTGATCATACGTTGATTTGGTATGTTTGGTATCCAAAACGACTTTGGTCCCTACATATATCCTTTAAGGCTCTTTAATTCACATGAGCAAGTCTCCTATGCCACACTTGAACTTCACCTCATATTTGAGACCCAAAACTGAATAGAGCTATGTTCCCAGTTTCTCTTAATTCAAAAGTAAATAGCCTACCTTGCTTCTCACCTTTGACTATCTTCTTGAAGCATTGACATGGGTCTTCCCAAAAAACTACATGATGGGTAAACCAAACATGCGAGCCTTCTTGAACTATTCGGCTTATGCTTACTAGGTTTTTAGTGATAGTGGGTACATAAAGAGCCTTAATGAGAATGTTTATCGTGCCATTGTAAGATTTGATATTACCAATCTTGTGCACATTGTGCTTAGTGTTATCCCATGTTTGTACTTCATGTCTATGCTTTGGACTTTCCAAATATGATAGAAAAGCAATATTTCTTCCAACATGATTTGACCAACCTAAATCTATGTAGAGAAAATGGTCATATTATTTACCTTCTTTTGTGGTCGATCTTATAAATAATTGTTGAAGTCCCTTCTATTGTGACTTCTATTGTTGTTGTTGAGTTTGTGCCCACCTCTACCTCTAGTGTGGCCAAATCCACCTCTGCCACCTCCTTTCTAGGTTTTTCCATTGAACTAGAAATTTTGAATGTTGTGGTTGGTCTTTTCAAAAATGGTACAAGGTTGAACATTTTCCCTTTTGATTTATCATGCTTTGCTCCTTTCTTCTTTCCGTTCCACTTCCTCTTGCTTGCCTAATTGTCTTGGGAAATCTCTACTTCATCATCTTCCTTTTTTTCCTTTTTGCTTCTTGTCTTTGTTATCTTCATAAAGAGCACTTGTTGTATTATCTTTGTTCAGATTATTGTTGGCCTCTTGGTTGAAGATTTGTCAAAGGAATATGTTGACATCTAGGGTTTGTACATTGATGATTAGATCATAAGTTGTGGTGAAGGATTGCCATTGCTTATCACTTCTAATTCCATTTAGGATTCTCCTCATGATGTACTCTTCTTCAATCATCTATCCAATGGATTCTAGTTTATCTCCAAACTCTTGATCTTGGTAACAAACTCTATGATAGTTTGTTGTGGAATGCTCTTTATTTGGTTGAACTCATTCCATAGGTGATTCTTTCTTGCTTTGGTACAAGCATGAAAGAAGGTCTCAACAGAACCCCAAAACTCTTGAGATGATTCGCATCTGATAATTTTTGGTAAAAAAATTAGAGATAGAGTTTAGTACGTATGAACTTTCTTGAGCATCCCTTGTAGACCAAAGTGTGAGTTTTTTTTTCTCCTCTTGTGTAGTTCCTCCTTTGGATCTTGGAGTAGGCACAACTTCATCATCTACTACAATTCATTAAAGATTTCTACCTCACAAAAAGGCCTCCATTATAATTTTTGAAGTAGGATAGTTTTTTCTATCAATCTTCCCAATCATTGAGGGAAAGCCATCAACCATGTTGATCTAGCTATGATACCACTTACTGAACTTGAAGAAGCCTTAGGAAGGTATAAAGGTGAGTTCTCAAGTGATGAAGTTTGGTCTAGCCAACTAGCATAAGATCATCCCTTCAGTTTTTGGAGAGTCAGTTAGACCATATAATCTTTTTATTAGTGCAATAGATTCCACAATGTACTTTGGAGCCTCAATTAGAAAGATTTTGTACAAAACAGATAAGTTTGCACTTTGAATACCTCACAGAACTTGGTATCTATAGATGAAACAATCAACTTGACATGCTTAGAGCAACCAACAAGATCACAACTAGAAAAATTCTCTTTTGATGAATGTTATAAATAGGTTTGAGTTTCTAAAATTCACATTTTTAGAATAAGTTAGAAAGACATGCTCGGAATAAACGTAACATTGAACAAAGGTGTCCCTGATTTTTTTTGTGTAGAGATAGACCCCATGAATTGCGGATTTCATAGTATCTATAGAAGGAAATGGTCTCTGCATATGTACACATAAACTAAACTGTGATAGCTTTCCCTTTAATGCTCATTCTTTCAATTTGGTGCTGCATAGAGAGTGGACCAAGATAGCTATTGTTGAAGATAAGGCTATAGAAAAACGAATGAGGGACAGAGTGATGACCAAAAGTGTAGGTATATTGCTTCAATGTAATGTAAAATGGATTGTGCATCTTTACATAGACTTTCTTGAAGATTTCATGACTCTCTCAAGTTTTCTAAGAGTTTGAAACAAATCAAGAGTTTCATGACTCTCTCAAGTTTTCTAAGAGTTTGAAGAGAATCAATTTCCTGCAATCTAGGAAAAGTAAAATCAAGTTTGATGACTTGACTTAGGTGACCTGATTGATTTATGAATCTTCAGGTCACCTACATCCAATTCATGGAAATGAATCTATTCTTTCATCCTTTTAAACAAGTAAAGGTCTAGGCTTTAACCTAAATACGTGATCATTAAAGATCCTTATAAACTACCAAAAACATAAGAATAAATTTAAACTCTTTAATGAGAAACAATCCACATGATGTTTGTTATGTAGATCAAATCATCTCAAGCATAGTGTGAGCTTCATGTTCCCACTTGAAATTCTTCTCCTAGGTCATATGGTATCTTGGTCTTCTTGCAATAATCTTCAAACCATGATTTGTTTTCATCAAACACTTCATCTGGACTTACTATGAGGCCTTTACTACTAGGATTGTATCTTTAAAATCAGCATGAACGTTGTTGCTTCCACAATGGTCAGATTCCTCCTCTCTGCTACCTCATTCTCTTCAGGTGTGTATATGATGTTAATCAGTCTTTTGATTCTTCTATCCCACATTTAGAAACAAAATTCATGGATGACATATATTCTTCCCTTCCATTAGACCATAGCCTTTTAAGTTTTGTATGTATTTGATTTTCCACAAGAGCTAGATATTGCTTAAACCATCCATCCTTAATCTTCATGAAGTATAGGATAGTCTAGCTAGTACAATCATCTATAAATGACACATAGTACCTTTATCCTTAGATGGATGGCTCTTTACTTGGTCCCCAAACATCTTTGTGGACAAGCTCTAGAATTTCTCCATGTGCATATGCTTTGTGATTGGCTTTGTGATTTTTTGAAAATTGACATGCACTATACTAGTAAATTATGTGTTTCTTTGAGGGAGCATTGAAGCACACTTTGGTCTCAAATGATGTGGTTGAGATCCCTTTATCTAGTGTGAGCCAAACTGATTTGTCAAACCTCTATCTGTGATAAGGTTTGGGTACCATAATTGAATAATGCAATGTTCTTAGTGCCTTGGCAGTCGAATTTGAATAATCAACCACTTTTTCTACTTTTTGTATCCTCTTGGAGACTATATATAGATCCTCTACATAGGCTCCATGCTTTGCAAATGTCACCTGCAATCATTTCTCCATAATGTAACCTCCACTTATTAGGTTTATTACTAATACTTGGTACATACACAACCCTACTCAAGAGATTCATGTTACCATCGGAATTGTTTACATTTCATATGTTCTCCATAGGGTGCCTTGTGTCATCACTTGTTTGGAATTCATTCTTATTCTTTCCATATTTGGCTTGAGAGCAAGGCTAAAGTCCTTGCTACATGCTTTGAGAATCTGGAGTTAGTGTACTACACATGCTCATGAGATTTACCTTCCTTCACTATCATATTTATAAGTAGAAGTGAATCCTCTTCTTTTGATAATCCATGTAATTGTTGTATTCTCTTGTTCCTTTGTATCTTCCTTGGTAGTTTTTGTTGTAGGTATTGTTCTTGTATCCATATGAATTGTTGTGCATCCCTCTCAGAGCTCCATATCCAGAGTTGTGTCCTCTTCCTCTTTGATTACTTGGATCCTTAAAACAATGCTCTATGATGTGACTAGATAGTCCACATATAACACAAGGTGAGAAGCTTAAATCTCTCCTCCTACCTTGAAAACCTCCTCTGCCTCTTCCTTTGATCTTCTAGCTTTACTTGCAAAGTTAACTTGTGAGATGGTTCCTTCAATATCTGACATTTTACCTTTTCCTTTCTTATCTTTGCCTTTTATTTTATCTATGTAAAGGGCTGATAATTGATTACCTTTTTGGTTCTCATCATTCCAAAAACTTCTGCCTTCATAATTGGAGAGTTATCACATGAGATTTTTGAAGTTTGGCACTTACATATCCATGCACAAATCCATGATAGTGGTGAAGGATTCCCACTTTACATCAGCCTTGATTCCATTGATATGTTACATCAGTATTAGCTCTCTATTGATGATTTCTCTAATGGTCTCGAATTGATTTTGCAATGTCCTTATTCATGGCATCAAAAGTAGTTAGACTTTGCTTGGACACTTTGTTGAGTGTTTTGAGCTCCATGCTTTCTAGCTTCCGTACTTGAAGACAAGAATGCTTCCAAAAGAATCCATGTCTCTTGAAATGTCTTAAGCTTCTTAATATGAGGAAGTAAGAATTAACATATAGAGATTTTAATATATGACCTTGCCAAAGCACCCTTTGGAACATGATGTGTTCAAACTTTCTTACTCTTCTTGAGTTGGTTGTCCTTTGTTTCTGAGTTTAGGGATCAACTCATCTCTTGAGATGTATCCATATAGGTTTCACCCTTGCACATAAGCTTCCAGCCTTAGAGAACATGATGAGTAGTTTCTTGGATCCAATTTGTTAATCAATGGCGAAAATCTAACACCTATAATGACAATTCTATGACTATGCTCTAATACCACTTTAAGGAGTGAGTGCTAATGCACAAAAATGATAGGGTGTTTGAAGAAACCTTCTCTAATGTAGCCTAAAAAATTCTAGAGACTTTTAATAGACTTATTGAGCTTCTAATATATGCATTCATAGCAATATGGTACCTTGGAACATGAATCTCAAAAACATATCTGAAACTAGATAACTTATATGTACTTCTCACCTTGGGAAGACTTTTTATTTATGGAAGATGACACTAAGAGTTTTACTCACAGCTTATGGGTTGGTTTGAACTCACCAAAGAATTTTTGTACACATTCCAATGAAGTGTTGAGGGAGCTATAACAAGTTATTTCATGAATTTAGAGAGACTATACTAAGAGCAATATGCATAGAAATTCATGGTTGTGATCCGGACTTTTGAGAAATATGACAATACATAGATGCAATCACTTTGATCTATCCATATCTTAAGGTGTAACTATAAAGATCATACAAGTTTCAAGAAATCCTCAAAGTATTAGTAACTTCGCATTTCAATCAATAGATTAGACAATAATATCATATACATGGAGCAATGACTCAAACCAACTGATAGATGTGAACCAATATATTGTTGCAATAAACAGAAATGCAATGTAAATGTATTCCTAAATAGGGTATGTATACATTGTGAGGTTGTAGGAATCCACAATATTTGCAGTAAGTACATGAATCATTCAAAGGAGTGTGATGATCAACTCTCGTACCTAAGACTAAAAGCTTGGTTTATAAATACACTTTCTAGAGATGACCATCGACTGAGTCTACCTAAAATTAATTAATACTTTTAGAATTCATTTTGAATTTGAACTCAAATATGGTCATGGAATTTGGCTTGAAATTTTTTAATGAGATTCTCTCTAACCCTATTTTTAATTCTTACAAAACTAATATATGTTATTCACCTTAGAACTCAATCAATTAATAGAAGCATATGTATTAGATTCAGCCTCGTGTTGTTTCTGAAGTCATAATGCTCTAATTCAAGAACTTTGGCTTTCTTCGTGCACCAAAATATAAAGCATCTAACAATGTGAACGAGGTAGCATAGCAATATACATAATGACCTTACCACATCTCGTTATAGGATAAGAGGAGGTATTAGTGCATGTGACACTATTCCTTGTAGGGGAAGGCTCAAGCAAACTAAGGAAATTGTGCTATTAGGTAATATTCATGGTTTCCCCACTGTCAAATTACCATACAATTAAGTCTATGGTAGAAATACATTACTCTTGAGAAGATGGATCATAGCTACAAATAGTACTAAATTCCCACTCTTCATTCGAAACAAGATTAGCAGGCTTTTGTTTTAGGTGTTCAAACCCCTATTAGAACCATTCCAACCTCTTTCTTCTTTTCCTCTTTTGCATCCAATTGAGGAAAACTCTTTTATAAAATGATCATTTGCCTTTATGCATTTGCAAAAACTTTATTCTTTCCTATTTTATTCTCATCTTTGTCTTCCTTCTTTGACTGTGAAGCATTAGTTTGTTTCGGCTTGCTTGTAGATGATCTCCATTTACCTTTGCCCTTCTAACTAGCTAAAAAAGATTGGCCTACAACACACATAATTGACTTCTTCTACCTTGATGTATCTTCATACAACAAAATAGTGGATAAATATTCAAACGCAAAGTGAATTTGATTGCCTTGCATCATCAATTGAAGAGTAGAAGCAAGACTCTGATATGAATGTTGATGAACATTTAGAACACTCTACAAGATTGAACTATCTAAAAAGAACGCATGAGTAGAAATCAATGGCTCCTTCAAATCTTTGATTTTTATTGAAAACATGTCCATAGAATGTCCATTCATATGATCACTCTCCAAATGCTTTTGAAAGCAAGCAACCTGACCCTCATTTCTTGCCTAGTATAGAGTTGCAAGTGTATCATAAGCATCCTCTGTTGTCTTGCATGAGTGAATGTGAGTGATAATGGCATGTTTGATAGGAAAAGCTGTCAGTGCATGGGCCCCAACATCTTTTCATCCCAATGAATTTGACCTATAGTAGTTGCAACAGGAACCACAACATAACCAAGAGATTGAAGATCATCATCTTCAATGCCATCTACATCACATTCGATAACTATATTTGTAGGCGTAGTGCAATGTTTTTCAACACCCTAAGAAACATTTCACAATACTTTTGCTACAAATACAAGATGCATCATATATGCCCACAATGACTAATTAGTACTATCCAATGTATCCTCAATAGCCAACATTTAAAATGCATCATTTCTTTGAGCCATGGCCACTCATTAAATACCTTGATGTCCAAAGTTGACTATAACTCAAAATATTGAAAAGAAACACCCTCGTAAACTCTAATAGACTTGTAGTAGCCTTCGAGGCACTTGTACAAATGTATATTTGGTCTCAAAGAACAAAACTACCTACATAGTTTTTCTGAAAATGCATTCAAAGGCCAAAACAAGCTTAGATCAAATTTTTGACATCGTAGAGTGAAGATGTTTTGACTTCCTAGTCCTCGTGAGTATGCTCATCAAATTTTGTGTGATTTTAAGACTCTTACGGGAAGGGTTTTGGCATTTCCCTAGATTGAACGGGAACCTGCTTTCATACCAATTGTTGAAGGTCGAAGTGTACCAAAGCACATGAATGGCACAAGCAAGAAGAAGAATCTTAGTGAATATACATAGTGAATTACAAGGTGTTTTACATAGTGAATATACAAAGACAAATCACCTATTAGGGTTATACGCACTTATGCAAATTGGGGGACAAAAAACTCCTAAAGAAGGAAAAACATGTCGTGCTATCCTAAATGTGTTCACACACATCACCATTAAAATATATCAACAGCAAACTAATGGCATGCGCCATGAAATGTGGTGAGAAAATATATAAAGTTTAGCGTCTATCAACCTAAGAATGTTAAATACACATTTCTATATGATCTTATAAGCAATGAAATGTGCAGGAGTACTATCCTACTGATATCAGAATGACTAGAGTGCACCTTGATCTTTTTGTTTTTCGAATTATTGATGGTGATTTTTGACCGTCAACAATGATACTTCTATTGTCATTTTTAAAGCAAGTCCATTCTACCTCCTAGTATCTCAATGTAACGTTCAATTCAAATGAATGCACTCTCCTATCATAACGAACCATACTTTAATTTTACCTCTTCATTCCTCTATAGTCGTCAACAATCCTCGGCCATATACTTTCATTAACTAAAGAAGAAAAACCTAAAATCCAATGAGGAATATGTCACTATGAATGAAATGATCAATGATTTCTTCAATATACATGCAATTAAGATCTCCATTTCATTTTTAGTAAATGTATTCAAATGATTATGGATGAGAAAACACTCTAAACGAGACTTTTCTACTCAATTATCATCCCGAATTTTCAATTTCCATCCCCAATTTATGCTATCCATTCATAAATGCATAGATAGTCTTCGTTTTCACATATCTATTCCATATACGCACTCATATATACATCCCATAAGAATTGACATATCACTTCCTCTCTATTTTATAAATGACTTGTCTTCAGCTATGATCTATTATTGTACTTCAAAAAAAAAACATCCACCGAAGGAAAAGGCTAAGTGAGAAACAAAAACGTTGTTGGATTCCCGCTTTCCAAGAAACTAAGAGAAACCTGTTATAATGAAGACCATTCCTCATCATAGGAGAATGCACTTGTCAACATTATGAAGAAAGAGATTCTCTTAGTTCAACTTTAGGATATGCCTAGAAACGCAAGATTCAGCTTCAATTTCGTCCACAAACAATTTGGAGCTCCTAGCTAAAGTTATGGCTCAAATAGTGAGCATAGATAGTTGAAATTACCTATGTGCAGAGAGTGTGTGAAGAGCCTTCTTAATCTCTCTTTGTTGTTCTTATAAACAGAGACATGAGCTTACAATCGTTACATGACTTGAGGAGCCTTTATAAGGTGGATGGGTTCCTTTCTGTGGATATCCTAAGGGAGAGAGAGAGATCGAAGGAAACCTCTCTCCTCCCATGCGCATGGGCAGCTGCTTACGGGCATGTGCGGCCAGCACCCCTCTCTATGTGAACAATAGATAATGAAGCTTACCCCTTCTCTATGTCGCGCTTTCATACGAGTCGAGAATCCAAAAAAACATTTTCATGCTCCCTCCTCTTGCACATGGACCAACCGAATCGATCTCTCACACTCAAACTAAGGAGAAGCATGACAATGTTTCTCTCTCAGAAATTCCTTCCGCTAATTCCAACCCAACCTCCACAAAATGCTAGAGATGATGATAACGGGTTGTTACTATAATAAAAATTTCTTCCAAGGGCTTCAACTTTCTCTCTCTCTTTCTCTCTCTCTCTCACTCACTCACAAGCTTTAGTACCAAATTAGACATCCCAATATGCTACATACCACTCTTTTCACAATCGTAAATAGCCCTTGCCCTTATGCACATCTAGAATCACCTCTAATGTCCAAGGACTACTTATATGGCCACCCTACGTAGATGGAATAATCTTGAGGACTCGCACTCGAGCCTTTGCTCCCTCGAGTTCTAGTTCTTGACTCCTCTAGGGTCCTCAACCAACTCCAGGTGGACGAATGGTAGAACTTGCTGCTCTAAGTAAATCTAACATTATCCAACCGCTTTAGGCGAGGGACAATCCTCCCCCCATCGTAGAGTCAGAAGCACACACCACATTAAGATTAAATATGTACTAGAGAGAATGATAGAAAAGAGACATAAAAAGTCAACAAAAAAATTGGATATGTGTTTCGAATTTTCTATCTATGGGCAACCATATATTTTATATCATTTAATTAATTTGAAATGCCAAAGGTTTCGCATCTTTGGATACAAACCGACATTTAATTTCGCATCTAATTAATTTGAAATTTCGCATCTTTGGATATAAAAATACATTCAACCGTGTAGAAGTATACATGAGTTTAAGTTTATTGGAAGATGAATAGATTCTTTCTTTAAATTTCATGTAAAGCTATGTAGCGTGAATTATTCTCCACAATAAAGGGCCACATTGGATGTGTAGCCAAATTTTAACGAGAAAACTTAACTCATGTATGTAAGTAGGAAGGTAGTGAGATTGGACCTTTGGGACAAAATTTATGGACATATCAATACTCTAAGATTGAAGGATATGGAGAGAAAGGAGTTAGTATTGGGGCTACCAAACCTCTATAATAAGAATCTCAAGAATTGTATGAAGCTTACTTATCTGGTAGGTAAACTATGGTAGCTTTAAGAAAGAGAGATTATGTGAGTTATCATCCACATGAATTAGTTCATACACATGTTTGGAGGCCAACAAATGAGGACTCAAATGGAGATAATATCTATCTTTAAACCTTCATTTATGATTGCACATTGATGATAGGACTTTATTGCATGAAGCATAACTTAGATGTATTTTATTACTTCAAGAACTTCAAAGTTATAATAGAGAACGAGTGTTATATGTACATCAATTGTTTAATTTTAGATGGAAGAAGAGAATACTTCTCCCATGAGCTTTTTTATTTCTAGAAGTCAAATGGAATCAAGAGAAAAACCACATGCAAGTGCAAACAACAACAAAATGGTGTAGCACAAAGAAAGAATAGGTACATTGCAGAATATGTGAGGGCTATGATGAACGAGATGGAATAAAAACTTTCTATTCGATTGATGTAACAATCATTGCCATATATCCCATTAATAGGGCACCTACATCACGTTGTCGAATAGTTTTCCACCTTTGAGTTGATGACCAGGAAAATTAAAAAATGTTTATTGGTTAACTCTAAACCCTCTATTACACTATTGATTAATTGTTTTGCTTGGAACTTAACTCTTTGTAAGTGTTTGCATGTACAAATTGATGGAGAAAACATATGCTCATATTAGGGTTTACCCTAAAACTGCTCATTTAATGTGTGTATGAGCCATTTAAACATTGAAACATGGGTATAAGACCCTAGGTTTACATTTATTTATATGTATTTAAGTTAAGAACGTGAATTCTTGATTAATGTTAGGGTTAAAGCTAGGTTTCCAAAGGGTTTCAATGGATTTTTGATGGGTTTCAAGTAGGTTTACAAGGGTTTTAGTGAGTTTTAAAGGTTAAAATAACAGGCATCTAATTAAATTAAACTATAAAATGAACATTGATTTCTTAAAAATTAAACTATGATTTAATTAGTTAATTTAATCATGTGTATAAATATAAATACTAAGGTATTAATTAATTAAACTCTTAAAGTAAGCTTAAATTAAATGTATTATTTAAATAAGAAATTAAGGATAATTAAATTAAAATGATAAATTAAATGGATAATTAATTAGTGGTGTGTATGAGTATGAATCTAAAAAATGGTTCATAAAAAATGTGGAATTAAAGTGATTTAAGGAGTGCTCTCAAAGGATGATGCACTTAAAGTAGTTTAAAGTCAAAATTTAAATGAATGGTTTGAGTTGATGTAGATGAAAAGAGAGCAGTAGAAAAGTTGTGTTGTTAAAGTAGAAATAAAAGTGTGGTGAATGAAAGTGAAGTAAAGTGTGGCTGAGGAATTAAAGAAAAACTTAAAGGAGTGGAAAGCTCATGATTTGTATATGTATTTATATGTGTGATGAGCTATGTTATTTCCTAATGTTTTTCTGTAGACATTAAAAGAAGAAGTGTCCAAAGAGCATTGCGAAAGAGCGAAGAATTCAACAATCTAGAGATCCATCAATCTTATAACAAAACATTGAAGATTATCTTTGATCAAGCTATTTGTATAGGAGTCACTAGAATTTATCAACATTTTAGCTAAATTTCATCGTTTAGAAAGATTTATCTATAGCATTGTAAACACCTATTTTTGTTATTAGCATTAATTCAATTACTATTTCCATTTATCTTCATTGTCGATGTCTACAAAGCAATCAGTTGAATCTTAAAGTAATGCAACTATAGGAGTAGAAGTAGAAGTAGTTAAAGACAAAATTACGCACGAATCTTTAATCTCTGAATCTTATGATCATTGTCTTACTAGGTTTTTAATGTTATTTTCCATTGCATCTTCGGATCCTCAAGATAGTGTAGATTCATTTCCATCACCTCTAATTAGACGTATGCAACCTCAACATATTGAAAACCAAGAAGAAGAAATTATAAAAGAAAACATGATTGAAGAATTTACCTTCATCTCAAGAAGCTATTGATAGGTATAGGGCAGCTCAACCATACGGTTCTTAGAAGTATTAAGTGATAAGCTTATGTATTAAATATTTCTTAGATTTTTAGTTATTTAAAACTTCATTTACCCTAGTTTTAAAGAAAAATATACCTAATTTACTAGAGCTGTCTCAAACATCCTGCGTGTGTCGAAGGATTTAGCGGGTGACTTGATCCACCAGCCGTGTGTCCGCAGCTTGCCGACATTTGGTGAACCCGACGTCAAGGTTCGGCACGGAAACTTAGGTCTAAAGGTATATTTTTAATTCTGTTCTGCATATGCATATAGGAGATTTGCCGATTGAAGCAAAAGCGTCGACATCCTTGGTAGCTGAAGCTGACTCTTAAACCTTGTAATCTCTTGGCTATTGAGGGCTGGTCATTGTGACCTGAGTGCCTCCATGGAGATTTACAAGTAGAAGGATCCTCATCACGCCACCTTTGTCCCTCAACTTTTGTGAAAGCAACGATTGCACATGCATACTTAGAATTGATGTATTAGATTAATTTGATCAACCTTAATGTAAAGACTTTGCACAGAACACAATCACAAAGAGCCTCCTCATCGAGTTTAAGCAGGTATATTTTCTTTACTTCTGTTTGCAAAGTAGCACGTATATTTTCTTTACCTCTGTTTGCAAAGTAGCAGGTAAATTTTCTTTACTTCTGTTTTCAAAGTATCTTTTACTACGGCGTCCCATCAAGAATAAGAAATAGACGTACTATTACGTGAACTACATACTTATATTTCATTTCTATTAGTAAAGTTAGATTTATCTAATATGACTAACCATTTTGAAGAGCAACGTATTTGGAAAATAATAGATTCAATTAAAATGGATAGGGGGAATTTAATGGGACAAATGCAACTGCATATCGTAAATATTATGAGCAACTGACAAAACAATATGGGTTACCTGAAGACCATAAGAAAGACACATTTATATGTATTTCTCATGGTTTTACTAGAGAAAGAATCCAACTGAGAGTAGTTCAACCAAACATGACTTGGGTGAATTTTAAAACTCAGCTTCTTACTGAATTTTCACATGAAGATTACAATAAGAATAATAGGGCTACATTTATGAGATGGATAGGAACTACGAAACTAGACGAGCATATAACTCAAGGGTTGACTCAGTTTGATGTAAAATTTAACCAAATGTCTCAAGTAGTCCGAACAACTCTAGAACCAAATAAATTACGAAGTTTCTTAAGCATGTTAGACCCATCTCTTAGACATGAGCTAGGACCAATGCTTAAGGACGGAGCGACTGTGAGTGGGCTAACTAGAAATTGGGATAACGTTCGAGCGGCTGTCCATAGGTTAGCTCAAAGACAGAAGCGCAATCAGATGCAAACCCCAAGAATAAATGAAAGAGATGCACTAGCAAAAATAGAAAAGGATTCCACTTCTCATAACCCTAGTAAGGATGACTCAGAAATTTCAATGTTAAAAACAACAGTAGAATCAATTGCCAAACATATGGAGACTTCGGCAATTGAAATAGCAACTATAAAAAGTATGCAAGAGATTAGATTAAGAGATCAGGAGAAACCAAAAGAGCTAGAGCAAGATCCTAGGATTCAGATGCCAACGAGGAGACCATTTAACCAAGCCCGTAGATGTCTCTGGTGTGATGATTTAGACCATCCACACTAGACATGTAGTTTATTCAAAGAGGCCAAGGATAGGAATTGGGTCACGGAAGTTGATCGAAAGATCTGTGACTATGTATCAAAAAGGCCTTTGGCATCAAATTATGGGAAAGGGGGTATGAAGAGTTTCTTTGAAGCCTCCAACAAGCCAAAATACATATGCTTGTAGGCTTGAAAGTGATGACTCTAATTGTGACTTTTGGAATCAAGTTTATGATAGTGCTAGTAGGGGAAAATTAGCAGTTGAGAACTTATATGCTACGAGCTCAGATATTAGAGCAAAGACATGTTGGAATGAGCCAGTAGATATGTTCTTAGTTTATGCTCATGAAATTAATGTAGATGAGAAAAGGAAATGTGATGAAGAGGGGCAGTCTAAACGAACAACTAGGGCTAGAAAAGAGGATGTAACTACTGAGTCAATTAAAGAACCACCTAGGACGGAGCCTAGTCAAGATATTAAACAACAAGAGCAAGATATGAAACCTCAAAATAAGGGAAAAGTAAAGAAAGTAGTAGAAAATTTAGAAAAGAAAACAACAAATGAAGATAAAAGTCAGGATAAACCTAATGAAACTCAACCCATACGTGAAGAAGGTAGTAAGGAAGAGAAACCAAAAAAGAAACTGCCGACTTTCCGATTGATCTCTCAAATCGAGAAACAAAGTCATTATACTCACAAACATTGGGCTAGGGGAACCACTGAAACTATGGTTAAGATAGGTAATAATAATAAACCACAAGTAGCATTAATAGATTCAGGACTAGAAATCAATGTAGTCTCGAGGGAGTTATATAACGAAGGAAAATGACCTATAGATAGGTACCATGGATGGACAATGAAGGCAGCCAGTAATGCTTGTGGCTATTTACTAGGAGCTTGTGCAAATGTTACGATCACTATAGGTGATGTTAAAGAGGAACATAATATCTTCGTTCATGATGACTGCTCGTACCCAATTATTTTGGGGCAGCCATTCATTTGTGAACAAAGAATGGAGACAAAAGTACTGGACGATGGAAGTGCTTCGCAAGAATTCGTTCTCGTGATGGCCTTAAATCTGTCCAATTCATGACGCTTTGTATTAACCATCCTCGTAATCGTAGGTATTTAAGAAAAACTCCTTTAAGACATTTAGATCAGGATTTCAAGTAAATGCCACTATTGAGCGAGATGAGAGTGGACTTTGGTTCGAAATCTTGCAAAATTTTGTACATAATTTAGATAAGATGTCTGTTTATTTTCTGTCTGCTACTTTAAAGATTTTTCATTTTAAACAAATTCCTAGAAAACTTATAAAAAAATATGAAAGATATTTAAAAACCAAAGGAGATGTATTAATGGATGAAACTATTGAACATGTCATTGAAACCACACATTGCTTCTCAACATTAGAAGAATTAAAATAAGTCTAATTCCCATATTCTCATTTCTTCAATTGATGTGTATCCATTAACTCAAGAATATGCATCTAATATTGATCATGAATATGATGCCTTAGTGGAGACCAAATATAAAACTGTTACTAAGAAGGTTAAACCCATAGCACAACCACTACCTAAATTCAGTAATGATATTATAAAGAATGTAATTCATGAGCCAATCCTTAGAAATCCGAAAAATATTGGCCATGCATTTACTAAAGAATCCTTAAATCAAAATAAAATAGATGCTAAAGATATTTAAAAACTAAAGGAGATGTATTAATGGATGAAACTATTGAACATGTCATTGAAACCACACATTGCTTCTCAACATTAGAAGAATTAAAATAAGTCTAATTCCCATATTCTCATTTCTTCAATTGATGTGTATCCATTAATTCAAGAATATGCATCTAATATTGATCATGAATATGATGCCTTAGTGGAGACCAAATATAAAACTGTTACTAAGAAGGTTAAACCCATAGCACAACCACTACCTAAATTCAGTAATGATATTATAAAGAATGTAATTCATGAGCCAATCCTTAGAAAAAATCCGACAAATGTTGGCCATGCATTTACTAAAGAATCCTTAAATCAAATTAAAATAGATGCTAATGGTTTCCTTCTTCAAGCAGGAAAAGAGTATTTTCTGAAGATTATTGAGCATCATGGAAGAGCATTTTCTCTAGAGCCTTCAGAGATAGGATGTGCAGATCCTAGGATAGTTTCACCGATGATTATTTTTACTATTGCCCATATTCCTTGGAATTTGCGTCCTATTCCTGTACCTAAATCTCATCTTCCAGAGTTTTACTTAAAGAAAAAATTCATATGCATATTTTAGAATCCTCTTCAGCTCCCTATTCAAATCGTTGGTTTACTGTGCCCAAGAAGAGTGGAAAACTTTGGTTTATGCAAGATCCTCAGCCAGCTAATAAAGTGACCATTAGAAATGTGGGTACAAGTGCAATTGTGGAAGAATTTGCGGAAGCGTTTTCAGGTAATTCTATTTATTCAATGGGCGATCTCTACTCTGGATATGATGAATTTCAATTGGCACTAGAAAGTAGAGACATAACTACCATGAAAACACCTCTGGGACTAGTTAGGATGTGTATGTTATCTCAAGGTGTGACCAATTCAGTAGCACACATGATGAGTGCAATGAATTTGGTTTTGCACGATTTCATTCCTCACATTACTATGCCCTTTATAGATGACATTCCCATTAAAGGTTGCTTGGAAGAAGAGAAAGATAGCACTCTGGATGAAGATGGTTGTCGTAGTTTTGTAAAGGCTCATATCCTTGATTGTCAAAAGATCTTTCAGCGATTTATTCAAGTTGGCTTAACATTATCTATAGAGAAATCTATTTTTGGTGTTAATGAGGTCCTTATTGTAGGTCATCTTTGTGGCCATAATGGACGGAAGCCATACCCTTAGAAAATTGACGCCATTAGTAAAATTTCAGAGATATGTCAAAATGTGAGTGAGGTTCGTAGATTCTTAGGAGCTTGTATCTTCTATGTTATATGGATACCACATTTTGCACATGTAGCTGACTGTCTTTATGATTTATTAAGGAAGAAAAGAAATTTTTTATGGACTGAAAAACATACTCAAGCAATGCGTAGATTAAAGAAGTTATTGCAAGAAGCTCCAATCCTTAAGCGAGTAGATTATACGGATAATAAGCCTATTATTTTGACTGTTGACACTAGTCCTATTGGAATAGGTTGGGTCATAAGTCGGGACAATGAAGAGGGTAGAAGATATGCTATTAGATTTGGAGCTAAAATATTGCATAACACTCAAAGACATTATCCACAAATTAAAAGAGAACTTTGGGGTCTAGTCACAGCACTAAAGTTTGATAAAAAATATTTCATAGGAGCAAACGTAATTGTTGAGACAGATTGTTTACCGCTAATAGGAATGATCACAAATTGTTCCTCACGGGATATTGCCATGCTTCAATGGATTTCTTATATTAAATTCATAAATCCACTTTTAATTCATATTTAAGGAAAATCTAACTCTGTTGCTGATATGCTTTCAAGAGCTAGGTACGATGAGAATGATGAAGCCAAAGTAGATACTAATACGATTAAATATGATTCTCAAGTATATGTATATGAAAAATTTAATATTGATGATTATGAAGGAGAGTGGCTAGATATTGGGAGGTATCTTAGTACTTTAATTAGATCACCTTCATGGTCTTCAAATAGATTTAGAAATATTAGAAAAAGAGCTTTTAGTTTTTTCTTGAAAGATGGGTTAATTTGGAGACATGCAAGGGGGAAAATTAAATGTCCTCAAAGGGTACTAGGAACCAAGTATCTTCAAATGCAAGTCATGAAGAGCATGCATGATACTTTATGGGCTCGGCATAAAGGATTTGTAGCAACTTATGAAAAAATTAGAGAAGGTTATTGGTGTCCAGGTATTTATGTTAATGTAAAGAATTATGTAAATACTTGTGATGTATGTCAAGTTTATTCATCAATTAAGCATAGGGATCCACTGCACCCTACCTATCCACCGTGTATACACTATAAGTGGGTAGTTGATTTAGTGACCATGCCCAAAGGTTTAGATAGAATTAGATACATTGTTCTTGCACGAGAAGATCTTACTCACCATGTTGAAGGCCGAGCTCTAAGATCTAAAACCACTTTCAATGTATGTCAATTTCTTCTTCAAGATCATTCACTTGAATCTAAAAGTAATGCAACTATAGGAGTAGAAGTAGAAGTAGTTAAAGATAAAATTACACACGAATCTTTAATCTTCGAATCTTATGATCATTGTCTTACTAGGTTTCTAACGTTATTTTGCATTGCATCTTCGGATCCTTAAGATAGTGTAGATTCATTTCCACCACATCTAATTAGATGTACGCAACAAGAATCCTTGATTTTACCTTCATCTCAAGAAGCTATTGATAGGTATAGGGCAGCTCAACCATACGGTCCTTAGAATTACTAAGTGATAAGCTTACCTATTAAATATTTCTTAGATTTTCAGTTATTTAAAACTTCATTTACCCTAGTTGTAAAGAAAAATATACCTAATTTACCTCAGCTGTCTCAAACACCCTGCGTGTGCCAAAGGATTTAGCAATTGACTTGATCCACCAGCCATGTGTCCGCAACTTCCCGACAACGTATACATGCCATAACACCGTATGAAGCTTCATATAACATACACGAGATGTATCACACTTTGAAGTGCTTGCTTGAGCTTTCTATGTGTTAATATCAAGTGAATTAAGAAGAAACCTTGATGATATATCTGAAATATTCTAGGTAAACAAAAGGGGCATATATTCTAAAACCTCACAAAGAAGGAGCTAAATTTATCAAGGGGTGTATAATTTGATGGTACTCTTCATATGTATCTTTTCAACAAAAGGAAGATGAAGAGAGGACTTAATGAGCAAATGAAGAACTTGAAAGCATGGTTCTTAGTGGACCAAATGATTCAAGTAAAAAACGCATCATGGGATTGAGATACTCAAAAACCAAGTGAGATTAGTGATGCAATGAACAAAGCCAAGGACAACATCACAAAAATAGGAGAAGATAAAGTCTTGTCAATAGAGACAAATGCAAACCATCATATAAATAAGGAAGACACCTCAATGGTAAATAAGAAATATCCAAACCAATGTAATGGTGAAATAAGAAGGTCTGATAGGCTAAGGTATCCAATCAAGATGCTTACCTATGACACATTTATGGCTAGAGAGTATGCATATATTAGTAAATTTGCTGAGGTAAACACATGATTTGAATAAGCAAATAATGCAAGGAATGGAAAGAGGTTATGCAGGATGATATCAAAGCCTTATAGGATAATCAAACTTTGACATTGATACAAAGGAAGAAAGACATAAAGTTCATTGGTATATAAGGTAAAGAAGTACTTAGATGGTAGCATTGTGAGGTACAAAGAAAGTCTTGTAGATGAGAACTTTGCTCAAACATATGGAGCAGAATATGAAGAGACATTTAGCCCTATGGTCAAGTTTTGCTACCATTAAAGAAAATAAATCAATTCCAAGTGATCTATCAAATTTATGTGAAGAGTGATTTTTCTAGAGGACAACTACAAGAGTTAGTATTCATAGACTAACTATTAGGGTTTGAATATTAAATCAAAGGAGATTATGTTTGCAGTCAAAAGAAGAAACTATGTCATCTCAAGAAAGCCCCAAGGGCATGTAATAAAAGCCTTGTATTTTACTTGAGCAAATTTGAGCACAAAAAAAGCAAATCTAAGTCATCAATATTCCAAAAAAGAAAAGTGAAGCATTTTTGTAACTATATCTTTATGTGACTTGATTATTAGAGGTGATCATGGGAAGGAATCAACCAAATCAAGGAAAGGGTTGGGAAGGAGTACAAGGTGTGGGAACTTGGATATATGAGATATTTCATCATAATTGAAATCATATATAAAGATAATGGTATCTAGCTCAAGCATTGAAAATACATCTTGGATGTGTTTAAAACATCTCGACTTACAGGTTGCAAACCAAACGAATTCAATATGAAATTAACTTCAATGGAATTTAATGAAGTTTGTGTTGTACTCCTATAAAGATCAATAGTGGGCTCTTTGAATTATGCCACTATCACAAGGCCTCACATAGCATATATATCTATTGTGTTATCTCCAATTACACACATACCTAGGGTTCTTGATTTAATTGCAACCAAAAGAGGACTCAAATATCTCAAGGTTACCTTTAATGAAGGTGCTTTCCATCCTATGGAGATGATTGTTATGTCAAACCATATATAGATGTTGTTTGGGTTGAGTGCAAAAGAGATAGGAGGTGTACATATGGATATTGATTGGAGCCAGGAAAGAAGGTCATTTCATGGATGGCAAGAACACAACCTATAGTTACCCTATCTTCTGCAAAACTTGAATAAGGAGCATTAGCTAAAGTTACATGTGAGCTCATGTTGTTGGAGAAGCTTAGGATGAGCACAATTTGTAGGTCAATAAATTTCATATCATGTGTCACAACATGATTAGTGTGTACCTATTTTCCAATCCTATGTTCCATGCTAGGAGTAAACATAAAGGTGTACATTACCACTACATTAGAGAGACGGTATTGGCTAAGCATGTACAAGTCCAACACATAAGTAGCAAGAAAAAATATGCTAACAATTTCACTAGAGAATTGGAATCAACCAAGCTAGAAAAGTTCAAGTTATACATTGGATTGATAGAGCTCGAATGAAGACTTAAAGGTGGAAGCTTGAGAGGGGATGTTGAAAATCAAGCTCCAACCTTAGGACCGTATGTACTTCTAAACTGAATAAATGTGCAACATTGGGAATCAAGAAGCCAAGCACAAGTATTCGTGTTCGAATTTGAATTTGAATCCACCTTATGACTCTCAATCAATCACCTATCACAATTAGGTGTGACAAACATTGTAATCTAGGAACAAGAGCTTCGTATGATTTAAGGAATCTTCGCAAAGATGATTTGAATAAGCTAGTAGACCCCTTGTTAAGCAAGCCCCGTACTTGATGAAGGGTTTTTCTTTTGACTTTATGGTTCCATAATTTACGTTATGGTTTCTCTATGTAGGAGCTAGTTAGCTCTGATTCTTGAGCAAAGCTTCATATTAATTTGATCTCCATTTCATATAGAACTTGGTTTCGTAGAAAGCTAATAAGGTTTTTGTAATATGGCTTGAAGGTGAAGTATGATCTCTACATATTTGATAAAAAAAACATGACCCTTGCCACTATCGACATTATCGACCCCCCCCCCCCCCCCCCGGCCCCCCACCCGGGGGAGGCAAAAGGCTCGCCACTTTAGTTAGGACCACTATACCATCTTAGCACCTTTGAAAACGAGTGAGGTTAAGCGATCATTTTTGTTTTTCAATAGTTGTTAAGGATATTCGCCACATTTTAAAACTGGGTAGGGATAGATAAATCTCCAATCTAAGTGATCGGGCGCGCAGCATTGTTTGACTTATACTTATATTTGCTCAATGTAACTCCCCAGCTCTTCGCGTCCATTAGCTACCATATGCAGCAAAACTGCTAGTTCAAGCATACGTACATGGCTGATCTATGGTTGGAACTCGAGCCATCTAGTAGCTTCTTCTTCATCCACATCTTACAGAAACAACGGAGTGCTCTTGATGCCATATTGCGCGTACTCATCATTTGTATGACACGAATGTCGAGTAAAGGGAGGCAAGCCTATGCAATTACGCTAAATCGCTTCGAATCCATCGTATTTAATAGGCGCAATGGGCACCGAAGACTAATCAGGTTCTTTATGAAACGTATATCTGCCGATTCAGGAATCTGATTTTCTAGAGTACTCACACAATTCTATTTTTCTAGTCATTTATATATTGAATCCAAGGGCGGTATATGCGTCAGGTGGAAGATTTGGTTTATCGGTTTCTGTCATGAGCAGCTTCATGTTCCTGAGAGCCTGCCAGCAAAAACCCGTAGTAGATATATACCATCTGTTCACAGCAGGGATACCCGGCTTTCACGCAATACTGAAGACTCTGCTCGTATCTGCAAGAGTATGGACATGTCTCTATCTATAATCTCCTCAGTATGTCTTGCCCTCTCTATGTCCTACTGTCACATTCACGGATGCGGCATGTATTACACTGATCCATTTTGTAATAGAGCTTAGCTGCCCTAGTAGTGCTGCAATGGTCGAGACTGGAGAGTAAGCAGACAAGTTTCAACAGAGTATCTTCCAAATATGCGAACTACTCCGCTCATTCGTCGTACATTTATACTCGTGTTTCGCGTATCCTTCTTCATATATGTCTGTTTTCTTGCAGACAGAGTTCTTGTTTCCAAGAAAACAGACAAACGTAGAGGGACGTGAAATACAAGATTTTGTATCATATGTAAATGAACAGATTCTTAGACATGTTTGTCGATACTAAAAGTTTTTCTGCGCTATGATCGAGACCCCGTCCCCGTTGTAAGTTGCTGACTTCTAATGTCCTCAAACATTCGTTCATCGGCAGACACGAATAGACGACAAGTTTTGAGTATCTCACAGTAAGCGTAGCGTTGCTACTTTTCTGCCGGTAATAAAATATTTCAGCAGGTACTCCGTGATCCCTTGTCTACAAATTACGGATAGCGCTGTCAAGCGTCATAGCACGTGAGCTTCTTTCTGCAGGAGATACGATAAAATTAACAGCTAATTATGAGCTAATCACGTTTTCACAGCAGTATGCTTCTTTCGGAGTACATATTCTCTGTGTTGTAATACCAGGAGGAAAGAATCATTTTGATGCGATGGCCATGGTAATTTGCGAACATTCGTGCATATCTTGTACTCGAATTCCGTTACAATGTATTACGCACGAAGTCCTGTGATTGGTAAAAAGCTTTCAGGGAGCACTTTGTCTAGTAATGTGTACCACTAAGAATGAAATGAAGAGTAATGTGTAGTCGCAATCGAGAAATCTAGTAATTATGCTGCCTAGCTTATATTCCCGGATCTTATCTTATGTATTCTATCTTTCCTGGTGAGATCTAGAATATTTTGTGTTCCATGTTTCCTCCTCCACTAACGCTTTTATCTTATACTTTTATTTGAGATATATTTCTTCATGTTATATTTTCTTACAAATAAATTTGAGAGGATTCTACAAATGCTCTCAGCTAGAAAAGAAACCCAAAGCTTTTCCTATAACCCTAACAAGAAGAATAGAGTCAATACTTCAAGCCAAATAGGTTAATAACTTTCATTAGCTTTGGCAAACAATAAATATAGTTACAGGGTCATATACATACAGAAAATTCGATGCATGCATCGTGTATCACGATAGAAAAGTCATTGATGAATTACCATTGCGACGTTACTACCATACGTAAAAAAATGTTTGAATGTAGTAGGTAAAAAGATCTGCTTACACTCTCAAACTCAATTAATAGAAAGAACAATTGTACAATTGGACGGGCCTAGCACTCATGGGATCCCCCGAATCCCTCAAAGCAGAGGTTGCTTATATTTGTTAGGAGACATTACAAAAAAGGTTGATAACCCTTTCCTCACCTTCATAGGGACCCATTTGGTTTTAATCTTGTTTCTCTCAAGGAAAAACACTCCATCATGTATAAAAGGTGGGGGCTTCTTATACTTGGAAATTCCTTTCCCTAAAATGAAAAGAGATTCCTCGTGCGATCATTCTTTAGGAGGGCTACCAAAGTTAGCAGAACACCTCTCTTGCGAGATCTTCCAAAGGGTTCCACCTCTTATAGCATTCGACAATGCTAAAGAACAAACAATTGCTTCACCAAATAGTACTTGCTTACAATTTTTTCCATTATGTAAGAACATGATTCCCCCCAAGGGCCAGCCATACTGACATTGACTTGGGGCATGAGAAGAAGAGGTGTCTCCTCATTGCCATGAAGACATCTTTTACACCATGAAGGAGCTCTGAAAATTTTGTTAGATTTCACATTGGTCGAAATTCCCTGGTGGAGGATTTTCCACGTAAGAATCAATCTTTTAACCTCGATGAAAGGATGCCAATGGGATTGAAACTCGATATCCCACCTAAATGTCGACCGATCCATGCACCATCTCCTATCAGGCATCAAGTGAAAATCCACATTGTTCATGAGTCTCGGAATAAGGGATGTCCTTAATCCACTTAACTGTGCTTTTCAACTTAAAAGAGTTCACTCATGTTTAGAAAATCCTTTATGCATGTGACTCATAATGCACTTCAACCCAACGTCCACGTGGCTTTCTCCTTTATGACCTTGGACAACAAGGCTGAAGTCGCAATACATCCATGCGCATGTTTCTATTTTCTAGACTACACACTACTAGCTAAGGGACAGCAACGCTCCTTCTTCTAATGAATAATGGAACGTTGTTTATGGAAGGATGGGGTGACAACTTCAGAGACACCCTGTCAGAGATCTGTTTAATAAAAGAAAAAAGGTTCATCGTGTACGTGACCACAATACTTGCATATACGACGGTAAAACAGCATCGCTACGCTACAATCATCTCTTATATGAAGACTAGAAACGATGTAATTTGTGACATATACACATGATTTGCACAAAGAAACAAAATGCGATCCACAGATGGCAATTAACCGATCAATTCACGTGCACCTACACCCATTTATTTCAGGGGGTTCATTCCATTACTCCCCAAAGCAACTAGAAACTAGTGTACGCGTCAGAGGTTATCAATTGTACCCTGTAGACTATTTCTAACGTCACCCATTGATGCAATAGTGAATTGCAATAATATTTTGTAGACATAAATGGTACCTTCACACCTCTTAAGAAAGTGATCTCACTAAAAATGGTTACCTACGTACGAGTGCTCTTCCAGCTTGTATTCAGTAAAAATGGTTGCCTACATTCTTGAATGGACCCTTTTCCAACTTGTATTCAGCCTGTGTATGTAGCAATTCACGTGGACACTATTCAACCTTTAAAAATACTTTAAACAATGTCCATCGAGCTTAAATTACCTCTAGTTCAGGAACCTTGTCATTTGCGTTTGGTTCAACCCCTAACAACTCCAAATTAACATTATATATCTGGACTTGCATCATCAACTGAATTTTCATCTCAAGATCCATTCCCAAATAACATTTCCTTTCCTATAGATATGCTTGTAACTTCTTTCTCATCTCAATGATTGTTGTATTCATTTTACAGTCAACTACCTCCGATACCTTGGCTTTATCCAAATCAAACTTGACGTTGTCCAATTTAATCTTTTCATTATCAACTATCAGTTTGAATGTATGTATAAGATTAGAACATTCCACATGCCTAATGGAAGCAAGTGTCCTACCTTGTGGCACATGTAACTCAACCACATCTTGGCTCTATTGTTGCAAGTCGACATTCACCACAAGCTCTAAAAACTGTTGAAGCATCATCGTTTGAAAATTTGTAAAACCTTAGCATCTTCAATTGTAGCATGCCCATCTTCTTGCATCTCCCAATAGATGCTTCTACAGCTAGACCCCACACCAACTGATACATAGCTAGATTTAATGATGTCTGTGCAGTAGTGTACATCTCAAATGTAAAGGCTCTTGCAAACTATACAAACAATTCATAGTTTTCTAGTATCTCGTGGTATACTTTCTGATGCAACACCATCAATGAATCATATAACTCTAGCCTGACATGTTTCCCTTCATTTTTCCCTTCTAATACAATAGTAGGATCAATACTAGTGATAGAGATGCCATACATGGTGTTCAATTCTTCTTTTTTGGCAGAATATGTTGTGGTTTAACACTTTTGGATATGGTTCATATAACCATCTGCATCAATAATTTAAATTACTCGTCATGAATGGAACTATGAAGATGCAAGTCGACTAATGATTTTAATAAATTCAATCAAAGATGGGTTAACCTCACTCATTTCTTGCACATCAACATTGAAATCCTAATTGATGAAACCTCTCCTCTGCCAAAAATAGAAGCTCTTACATTAGAAACAAGAAAAATATTCCTAATCATGGCCATGCAAGCACCTAAATGATGGATGGATGCACGCAATGCTAGAGGCGATAAAAACCCATTCTTTATATTTTTTCATACCTACTTGCACTCATTATAAGTTTTTCTACTTCACCTTTGTCTAATGCAAAAACTTTGTTTACGGTAGCTTTCTCTTGTGACTGACGAAGTTGCTCAGACCTTCTATATTCCACTATCGAAGACTTCATGAATAGCTACGTTGTGCAGCATGTGATGAGGAATGAAATTACTTTCGACGTTCATGTCATGATAGCGGTCTACCTCTCACATGAGCAATGTGGATGTTCCAAAATCATTTTCATGATTTTGGAATATCTGCATAAATGATTATACATTGAACAGAGGATGTTTTAAATTTATATTCAAACATTTCAAATAGATTTTAAAATAGCTGAATGAATAAGTGCATAAAAGTGGTAAATAGTCCTAAAAGGTGTTCACATTAACATGTTATCACCCATGTGCATGTCTGATGAAGGCAGTAAGTAGTTGGTCTTTGAGGATTGGTTCTCAATTTACAAGTAAGTATTTATGTGATTTGCATTAGTAAAATCTCATATTCTACAATGAATAAGACATGAACCTCCTCCTCCTCCCTGTACCCCTCGGCTACGAGAGGTGAAAAATGCTGGAGATGATTAATCTCCAAAAGACAAGCTACACTTGAGTTTAGAACACCTCTATCTCAAATATAGCTCAAAACCTTCACCAAGTTTGAGATCTTTAACCAAAATATGAACACTCAGCTTCTCTATGAAAACAAGCTTCACTCAGAAAACTCTACCTCACAAAATTCACTCATTGACTGATGAAATGATGAAAGTTTTTTATGAAAATTTGATAAAACACTCTTCTAGCGTTTGCAAAACTAGTCCAAGTTAAAGTTCTTCAAACTTAGAAAACTTTAGATTTACTCCAATAAGTAAAGCTATGTCTGAAAAAATCACTTTCTATAGGCAACGTTTACATATGCAACTTTAAACAGTTGATTCTCACAAAATATAACCCGTTTAATAAAATTCTTTTAGAAATAGATGGCTTACCTTCCAACTTAGAGTTTTACTCCTCATTTGTGTAAACACTTAAGCCATGCAGTAAGATCTTGTCAATTCTTTGATCATCAAAATTGCACCTAGTTTATAAGACACTCATCACTTCTTCACATATAAATGTTCCTAGTCACAATTCTCTCAACATGATAAATATTAGACTCTCATATCTTGACCATAGATGCATTAACTATGGACTTATAAGACACTCATCACTTCTTCACATATAAATGTTCCTAGTCACAATTCTCTCAACATGATAAATATTAGACTCTCATATCTTGACCATAGATGCATTAACTATGCATTAACTATGCATTAACCATAGAAGGAGAAATGGAAGAAAAATCGACACGCAGTTCTTAGAAAACTTCTTCTATTCAACTCATCTTTCATTTCATGGATGATACTCATTCAAATCATGGTCTAATCCTTTCTGTCTCATCTATACTTCATCTATCATATATATCACGACTATATACAACTTTATATATACATATGAGTGTGGATTCATCATTACTTCAAGTATTTGTGAAGTATTTACAAAGCTAATATACATGTGTATATATAGAACATGTCTTTCTGAACCTTTGCTTCACTTCATGCTCTTAGTCTTCAATCTTTTCTTCAACTCTTCACTCCTAAGCTTCATATAATCATCAATTGTTGATTGCCTTGCTTCCATAGCTCCCCCTCAATCATCAATTGTGATTACCTGCATCTTCTTTATCCCTGCCATATCTTTAAATCTCTGCAACTTGGGTCCATCCAAACTCTTTCTCAACATATCTGCAAGTTGATCCTTTGTAGGAGTATGCATGATTTCTATTTCTTTATCAATAACCTTCTCTCTAAGAAAATGATATTGGATCTCACTATGTTTGGTCCTTGCATGAAACATAGGGTTCACTGCCAAATACAAAGAACTCATGTTGTCTCCACAAATGATACGAGTACTTTGAATGATATCCAAAACTCGTCATAAGAGTTCTTAGTCATATGACTTCCTTTGCAACTTCTATCATACCTTTGTACCCTGCTTCTGTAGATGATAAAGCAATTATATCTTGCTTCTTGGAACACGATGAAATTAACTTATCTCCCACATAACACAAATACCCATGTGTTGATCTTCTATCATCAGAGTTACCTACCCAATCTGCATCACTATATATCTTGATCCTTGTATCTAATGTAAACCCATAACACAAACCTTCTTTACGTGTGCCCTTGATATACCTAAGCACACTTTGACCTGCAATCCGTTGTTCCTTTCTAAGAGAAACCATCTGGTTGTTCCATGTAAACTTCATCTAAAATGTAAGGATTCAAAAATGCATTCTTCACATCTGATTGAGATGGTTTCCAAACTTTGCAAGCAGTAATAGCTATAAGAGTCCTTATGGTTGTCATCTTTGCAACAGGACTATATGTTTTATCATAGTCAACGCCATATGTCTGTGCATATCCTTTTTCAACAAGTCTGGCTTTGTACCTAGACACACTTCCATCTGCAAATCTTCTTGTTTTGTAAACCCACTTACTTCCATTTACCTTCTTATTAATTGCTTTATGTACCAATTCCCAAGTCTCATTCTCAATAACTGCATCATACTCTTCCTTCATAACTTTTTCCCAATTCTCCTTTCCTTTGGCTTCATCATATGTGGATGGGTCTTCATCTACGTTTACCATATAAGCATAATCTTTAGTAGTCAAGAATGAACTATCATAGCTATACCTTGTGGGTTGCCATTTGTTTGCCTTGATGACCTTCTGAGCTCTCCACTTATTGAAGTTTTTGGTTCATCACATTGTGGATCAAAGCTTGGCATTTCTTCAACTTCAACTAGTGCTTCATTGTTCTCTTCTTCTTCTTCAAAGATTTGAACCTTTGATTTACCTTTCTTATGATTCAATGTTTCATCAAGACCTGCATAAGTATTATTTGTACCTGAATACCAAGTACTTTGCTCATCAAATGTGACATCCTTTGATACAAGAATTTTTTTTTTAGATGGACTCCGCAACCTATATCCCATTTGTTTATCATCATAACCAATGAACACATATTTTTCAGCCTTTGGTTCCAACTTATGCCTTAATTGAGAGGCAACATAAGCATAAGCTAAGCAACCAAATACTTTGCAATGATCTAATGTAGGTCTCTTACCGCACCAAGATTCATATGGTGTCATAGCATGCAAAAGCTTTACATGATAGCCTATTAACCAGGTAGATGATTGTATTTATAGCCTCAAACTACAAATAATTAGGGCAATCCTTTTCTTTCATCATTGATATTGCAAACTCAACAAGAGTTCTATTTCTCCTTTCTACTATACCATTTTGTTGAGGAGAATACGTGCAAGTAACTTCTCTCTTTATACCTACATTCCACAAATAATCACTGAATTCATTTGAGAAATACTCTCCCCATCCATCTGATTTTAACATCTTCAAGTTTTATGATGTAATTCTTTCTGCATATGCATGATAGTGTTTAAATGTACTACACACGTTTGAATTGTCTTTGATCACATAAATAGTAATCCACGTGGTAGTATCATCAACATATATGACATAATATCTTGAACCATTTATGCTAAAGTCCTTTGAAGGATCCCACACATCTGTATGTACCAATTCAATTCTCTCAGAATACATGAAACCATGCTTATTTTATGATTGCTTATGAGCCTTACCTAATTGACATGCTTCACATCTATATGTCATGCGTTGACCTGCAACATTAGGTAATCCAAGTACTGAACTATTCCCATCCTTTCTTCACCTGTACTATCAAATCTTCAACCTTGTGAGTAATGAATGTACCTTAGCTTCGAAGTTTACTCCTTTTGATTGCTTGCATGTGTCTCCCTTTCGATTTTCCTTTACACTTTGTCCTTCTGAATCTTCAAATGTTAATTTTTGTATGTTTGTATTAGTCGAGGTCTTCCTTTTCTTCAAATCTGATTATTCCTGCCCTCATATCACTGATGGAGATGATTAATCTCCAAAAGACAAGATACACGTGAGTTTAGAACACCTCTATGTCAAGTATATCTCAAAACCTTCACCAATTTTGAAATCTTTAACCAAAATATGAACAGTGAGCTTCTCTATGAAAACTAGCTTCACTTAGAAACGGCCACCTCAAAAAATTCACTCATTGACTAATGAATTGATTAAAGTTTTCTATGAAACTTTGATACAACACTCTTCTAGTGTTTGTGCAACTATTCCAAGTAATAGATTTTCAAAAGAACTTACAAAACTTTATATTTACTCCAATAATTAAACCTCTATCTGAAACAAGCACTTTCTAGAGGCGACTTTTACATATGCAACTTTAAACAATTGGTTCTCACAAAATATAACCCATTTAATAAAATTCTTTTAGATATATATGGGTTACCTTCGAAATAGATTTTGACTCCTCATTTGTGTAAAATTTTACACTATGCACTAAGATCTTATGGATTCTTTGATCATCAAAATTGCGCTTGTTTCAGAAGACACTCATCACTTCTTCACATATAAATGTTCCTACTCACAATTCTCTCAACCTGATTACAATTACACTCAAATCTTGATGATAGATGCATTAACTATGGAGTTAGGCATCTACAAAAGGATTCCTGAAATGATCAAAGACAAAAGGAGAAAGGGAAGAAAAATCGACTCATAATTCTCGAAAAAATTATTCTATTCGACTCATCTTTCATGGATGATACTCATTCAACTCATAATCTACTCCTCTCTATCTCATCTATTCTTCATCCCTCATATATATCACAACTATATACAAATGTATATATACATATGATTGTGGATTCGTCATTACTTCAAGTATTTGTGAAGTATTTACAAAGCTAATATACATGTGTATATAGACCATCTCTTTTTAAACCTCTACTTCACTTCATGATCTTAGGCTTCAATATTTTCTTCAAGTCTGCACTCCTAAGCTTCATATAATCATCATTTGTTGATTGTCTTGTTGAACAAAAGCCACATTCCCTTTACCTAGGGCCACTATTCTCTCTCAGATGTTTTCAGAATTAGTGAGGCTAAGTGATTAGTGTTCTTTTTCTATAGCTTTTTAGGATGTTCACCAGATTTCAAGGATCCATAGGGATAGATAAGTCTCCAATCATACAGATTACGTTCATATAGGTTTTTGACTTATACAGTTTGGAAGATCAAGCCATAAAATATTTGAGATTCTATTTTTTTTTTCTAGAAACATGTTTGAACGCTCATAAAAGTGGCATTTTTGGGTTACAAACATGTTTCTAATAAAGGGCTACATGATAATAAGGCTCAGATGTTCGCTACAAAGACAATGGTGTGATAATGGGAAAAGTGAGTATTGTTTCTTGTAGGGAGAGTAGAAAAATAAGGAGAAAAACGTTGAGGAGTCATCCACACAATGAGGTATCGGAGCACTAAAACAGGTTGATCTCAAAGATTCGTGCTCCAATCAAATATTGCTAGAAGGGTGATGTTTTCTTGAAGGAAGTTTGAGCATGAGTTTCCCATTACAAGCGACATGGGTTAAGACCTCAGCTTTAGCCATGAGAGGTAGAAGGCCCCATCATTTGAAGTAATGCACTTGGACTAGACGATTGATGTTTCTATATGTACATATATTTGGAAAAGAAAATATCACTGAGGTCTACTGTTTCTGCTAAGTTTGATTAATTTATAGTGCAAGTGAAGGGAGACGTACCACCCATGGCAACCCCCATATCCCAAAGCTTAATGTTTATATGCTTCGTAGAGTCATGACATAGAGCTTAGAGTCTCATGAAGGTAGAACTAGAAGGGATGTCCGTAAGGCTAGATGAGGTAGCTTATTGGAACTATCCCAAAGGGTTATTTGGTTTGAGGGAGCCCAAAAAGTAGCAATGGATTGGATTATCTGAAGAATTTTACAAATTCATCTCAACATAGGGTAATTGAAGATAGCCACCAAGGGTTAAAGCCTCACTCAAGCTAAGGGGCAAGGGAACCAAAGAGCCATGCAAGTAAGTGCAAATGCACTAGAAAAATGATGCGTTATTTTGGAAAGAGGAAGTTCCATCGAGGCCTACTTACCATGAATGCTTAAATGCATTTTAAAATACAAATGAAAGTCAGCATAAAACCTGTGGGACTCTTGTATCTCACAAAGCAAGGGTTAGACTCGATCGCCTTGTTTGAATGTGATGCATGGAATAATTACCCAAAGGGGAACAAGAAGGATGGTTTAATTTTAGTAGGGCTCAATTCTTGTCTAGAAGATATCAAGAGGGTTTAGCCCTTGACTCAGCCGTCAAGAAGAAAAAAACATGACCAATCAACCAAATGCATGCAAGCTAGAGAATTGATGTTATCTTTTTATTCTATGAACATATTAATGAGCTAATTTCTTACATGGTTTTTCTATCAACTATCTTTGATTTGTGAGAAAAGTTGTCTAGAAAGATTTGTAACTTACTAAGGGCAATTCGATGAGCACAAATTAGTAAAACTCTAGCTCTCTTCTCATCTAATGAATCTAAACTAGTTTAAACGGGCCTAGTACCCATGCCAGCTAGTGGGCATAGTATTCTTGTGACTCACCGTATCCTAAAAAACAAAGGTTAGACAATGTCACAAGTGGTTTAAACAAAGTTTTACAAGATTATAACTGGTCAAAGTCATTATATGTCAAGCCCAAGGGTTAAATAGTAGACCTTACCAATCTACATACTCCTCACTATAGAATACTAGTGCTATAAGAAGTAGCACACAATAAAATATGGAGGGAAGAGAAAAATAGTATAGACTGCGAAGATGATAGAGTAGAGCAGATGAAAAAAACTAGATAAGAAGAAGACAAATCCTCTATACAAAAAATGTTTTGATAATCACAATGATCGAGTATCAACTACCTTTTACAAAAAATGCATTCCTAAGCTCTTTATATAGAGTTTGGAAAATGAATATGTACCAATGATTTTTTTTGTCATAAAATTAGTGAAGGATAATTAAAGCACTAAAAGAATGGACTATAACTAAAAATTTGTTCGACAACTTTTTTCACAAATGTAATGGATGCTAATCTAAAGCACAAAAAGAATGGTTGAATTTGACGGAGCCTTTCTACAAAAATGATGGATGATATCTAAAATACTAAAAGAATGGTTATTCATTAAAGGTTCTCCTAAAAATAGCAGTACACAACGTTCTCCCATTCAAGATTTGCTTGGATGTTCTAGAAATCCAATCAACTATTTGAATCTTTGTATCTTTGGTCCATGAAGAACTTTTGTCATCATATCTGCAACCTGATCTTTTGAAGATATAAAAGCAATGTTGATCTCTTTGGATACTACCTCCTCACGAACATAATGGTAATGAACTCTGACATGCTTGGTATGTACATGGAAAACTAGATTCGCTACCAAATATATACTACCCATATTGTAGTCATAATTGTAAGACAATAGTTACGCAATATAACACAGGAGCAGTAGCAGAGAAGCTAATAGATATAGGAGAATCTCAACAATTTTCTACTAACAGCAAGTACAAAAATGATGGCGTTGTCCACATGTGCGCTCTCAAGATAGAGCTTAAATGGTGATCTAGACAACTCTAGATAGGGAGATACAAGGTAGAGGTATGCTGGCTCAACGTGATGTCTCAGGTAGTGCAGAACTCATGTATATATAGAGGATCGTGGGTGGTCTTCCGTGGACGGCTATACATGGGCGGTAGAGAGTGGGCGGCCACCGCCCGCGTAATTGTCATACACGGCTTACACCGGTTGAACCGACCTAACAAATATAAATAATTTCTGACTCCCACAGGGAATTTTCTATGGAATATTCCCTTTACCGTCGCGTCGGGGGCGCTACCCCCGGACCCCCACCAGGGGGCCTGGTGGCCCCCTTGGACCCCCAGCCGGGGCTGTTCCCCGCTGCCCCCGACCCCCTAATTGGGGACCCTGGTAACTCCCTTTCCTTAGAATACCTTACATGGTCCAATATGACCTTCATCCAACATGCAAGTTGGGATTCCCATCAATTGGGTAATGCACGCTTGGCTTCTCCTCATAACGGGGGACTTACAAAATGTGCATACAATCATGAGGGGTAGACATTGATCATATACTAACACCCCCCCTCAATGTTTACCGATGAAAAATCAAGTAGGTTTCGGTCCTATGCCCATCTGTTGAAGATGTCTGTTGAGCTGCTCTCTTCCAAGTGCTTTAGTGAATATGTCAGCACAATTTGCCTCTGTTGGGCAATATTCTAGCTCCACAATTTCATCTTCATTTAGCTCACGAATGTAATGGTACTGTACTTCTATGTGCTTGGTGTGGGCATGAAATACTGGGTTCTTTGCAATAGCCATACAACTTTGATTATCACACTTGAGTACAGTCGCCATATTTGATGGAAAGCCAAGATCTACAAGAATTCTCCTTAACCAAACTGCCTCACAAGAAGCAAAACAAGCTGCTTTGTACTCTGCTTCAGTGGAGGAGAGTGCAAGAGTTGGTTGCTTTCTACTTACCCAAGAAAATATTCCTGAACCAAGTGAGAAACAATATCCAGAAACTGAAATTCTAGAATCACAATCTCCAGCCCAATCTGAATCACAATATCCTTGGAGTGTATCACCTGTGGTATAAAAAATACCAAAATCCAAGGTTCCTACAATGTACCTTAGAATTTGCATTCCAGCATTCTAGTGACTCTCCTTAGGTTTTTTGGAAAACCTGCTTAATACTCCAACAGCATAGCAAATGTCTGGTTTAGTGTTGCACAGAAAAATAAGACTTCCAACGAGCTTCCTATACTTCTTAGCATCTACATCAGGCATGTTATCATCCATAGATAGCTTATGATTTACCTCCATAGGTGTGCTAGTTGGCTTGCAGTCCATCATTCCAAATGCCTTGAGAATCTCTTTGGCATATTTTTGTTGTGAGATGAAAATGCCATCCTTCCTTTGCCATACTTCAATTCCCAGACAAAAATGGAGTAGACCTAACTGTGTCATTTCAAACTCAGTTCCCAAGCTGATCCGAGTTTGATTGATGAGTTCTTGATGATCTCCTGTAATGATCAAACCATCTACATATACAATGACAACAACTAGCTTGCTATCCCTTTTCATTACATACAAGTTAGCATTAGAAGTACTTCTTTCAAAACCCATATTTTTGAAAAAATGATCTATTCGTTGGTACCAAGCCCATGGAGCTTGCTTAAGTCCATACAAATCTTTCTTCAACCTGCAAACTTTATTTTCTGAATTGGGCACCTCAAAACCTGGTGGTTGAGATACATATACCTCCTCCTTGAGGTGACCATTCAAAAATGCAGATTTGACATCCATCTGGAAAATAGGCCAGGCCTTTTGTGCAGCTACTGCAAGTACCGTCCGAATAGTTGTCATGCGTGCTGTTGGTGCAAAAGTTTCTTGAACATCAAATCCTTTGATCTGTGAAAAAACGTATGCAACTAATCTTGCCTTATACTTTTCTATTGTTCCATCTGCTTTATACTTAGCTTTCCAAATCCATTTAGTACCTATTACCTTCTTCTTTGGCGGCAAGTCAACTAGATCCCATGTATCATTTTTGAGTATACTATGATACGCTGACTGCATTGCAGCTCTCCAACCTGGATCATCAAGGGCTTCTTCAATGGTGGTAGGTTCCTTTATCGAGCGCATGATATTTGCCATTAGAGCCATGTTAACAATGTGTTCTAAGGATCTTCTTTTCTCCTCTATTCTCTTTGATCTTCATAATCCATCCGATGATGATTCTCGTACATCTACATGTGGATTGTGATCATCAAAGAGTTGTTGTGCCCACTTCGGTAGTGGCTTACGCTGTGCAGCTACAACTGGTTGGCTTTTTATTGAGGAAATTTCTCCATTAGATGTTTCCTCCTCCTCAACTTTAACCTGTCTTTTGATAGGCACAAGGTGAGATATTTCTCCGTTTGATGAGATAGTAGATTTACCTTTATCTTCTACTAAGTGTGGTCGTTCATCAAACACCACATCTCGGCTGACAAAAATCTTCCTTGCCTCAGGATCCCACAACCTATATGCTTTAGAATCTTCACTATATCCTAGGAAGACACACTTTTTGCTTTTTGAATCCAACTTTGATCTTGTTGAATCAGGAATACGTGCATAATAGAAACAACCAAAAATTCTGAAATGCAAAACTAAAGGCTTTTTACTAGAATATCCTTCTTGAGGAGTCATCCCCTTCAGAGCTTTTGTGTAGCTTCGATTGAGGATGTGGACTGCTGTATTGACTGCTTCTGCCCAAAATGAATCAGGCATGTCTTGAGCCTTTAACATACAACGAGCCATTTCAACTACTGTCCTGTTCCTGCGCTCAACAACGCCATTTTGTTGAGGTGTATGAGCTGTGGTCAGTTGCCTTTTCACACCATGCTCCTTACAGTAAATGTTGAATTCTGTTGACAAGAATTAACCTCCTCTATCTGTTCTAAATTTCTTCAGTTTCCTTCCGATTCATTTTCTACATACTTATGCCACACTTTAAATTTTTCAAAAGCATCAGCCTTCTCTCGAATGAAATAAACCCACATCTTTCTACTATAATCATCGACTAACAGCAAGAAGTAGATAGATCCTCCTAAAGCAGGTGTAGACATTTTACCGTAGAGATCAGCATGTACCAACTCTAGTGGAGCTTGAGATCGATTGCTGGTCTCTCTTGGAAACGCCTTTCATTGTTTCTTGCCCATCATACAAGCTTCACAAGGTTCCTGCAACTCTGAAAATGGAGGCAAATGAGCAACCATCCCTGTTCTTTGCATCTCCTTCAAAACTGCAAATCCGAGATGCCCAAATCATTGGTGCCATAACCTGCTTACATCTTTATCTTCTGTAGTAGTTTAAGCACTTAACTCATACAAGTTATCCCATCGTATGCCTTTACCTACAACATTACCTGATGAATCCATGATTTCCGCACCACTCTTATTGAAGTGAACTTCGAGTCCATGATCTGTTATTGCAGAACTTGACAACAAATTTCTTTTGAGTGTAGGTACATAGAGAACATCAACTTTTTCTCAACACCTGAAGAAGTGATAAAAGAGATGGTTCCAGTTCCTTCGATTGGACACTTGGAGTCATTTCCCACCACTACATTGATGGATTCCCGCAGAGGCACTAGGGAACTATACCAATCCTTTTTACTGGTCATATGGCTAGAAGCTTGAGCAGATGACCATACCTCTTCAATAGCTACCCAAAGTTCCAGCTCTGTGTTGTTTGCAGACTCTCTGTTCTTCCATGATGATTTTACAGTTCCATTCCTTTCATCAGCTTGCTTCTTTCTACAATCCTTGATGGCATGGCCTTTCTTTTCACAATAGAAGCAACTTCCTGTGAACTTTTTCTTCTTTGGCTTCTTCTTTGATTCCTCAGAAGAGCCTTTACCTTTTGCATTTGCTGAGAATGCAGCATCAGTGGTACTTTGCCGATTCTTCAGCCGCATCTCTTCTTCTAAAAGCATCGCACAAAACTCTTCAAATGTAAGAGGAGTTGGCCTTACCTGAGTGTTAAGGGTTGTTACTAGTCCATCATACTTTGCTGGAAGAACACGTACAGATCTTCGAGCCAGCCCTTGTGGTGTTATAACAACACCAACTACAGCCAATTGATCTTGAAGATGCTTTATGCGTTTGATAAAATCTTCAGCCTTCTCAGAATCAGAATGCTTTTCATTTGCAAACTGATTTTCTAAATTCTTTATCCTAGTGTGGTGTTAGTATATGATCAATGTCTACCCCTCATGATTGTATGCACATTTTGTAAGGCCCCCTTTATGAGGAGAAGCCAAGCGTGCATTACCCAATTGATGGGAATCCCAACTTGAATGTTGGATGAAGGTCATATTGGACCATGTAAGATATTATAAGGAAAGGGAGTTACCAGGGTCCCCTGGTGGGGGTCCGGGGGCAGCGCCCCCGGCGCGACGGTAAAGGGAATATTCCATGGAATATTCCCTGTCGGAGTCAGAAATCATTTATATTTGTTAGGTCGGTTCAACCAATCTAAGCCGTGTATGGCAATTACGCGGGCGGTGGCCGCCCACGCTCTACCGCCCATGTATAGCCGTCCATGGCAGGCCACCCATGATCCTATATATACATGACTTCTGCACTTCCTAAGATACCGAGTTGAGCCAGCATACCTCTACCTTGTATCTCCCTATCTAGAGTTGTCTAGATCACCATTTAAGCTCTACCTTGAGAGCGCACGGGTGGACAACGCCATCATCTTTGTACTTGCTGCTAGTAGAAAATTGTTGAGATTCTCCTATATCTGTTATCTTCTCTGCTATTGCTCCTGTGTTATATTGCGTAACTATTGTCTTACATGGTATCAGAGCTGTAAGGTTCGAATAGCTTGAGAAGTATCATTATTTTAGCCTACTAGCAGACTAGAATATCAGTAGATTATTCGAGTGATTACATGATGGCTTCATCGTCGAATAGTAGTCTTGGTGCTTCAGCTAACGTTAATGCTGCACCTATTCAAATTCGTCCACCTGCATTCACTGAAGGGAAGCTGGATGGAACCAATTATACACTCTGGAAGTTCAAAATTTCTGCAATTTTGGACTCCTATGAATTACTTGACACTGTCATGGGACCGATGGGATTGGATCCAGAGCCTATACCAGTTGAAGATCCAGCAAATTCAAGATTGATGATTCAGCCAGATCCAGATCTTCTACGAGCTTGGAAGAGGCGGAATGCTGATGCATTATGTGCTATTGTCACTAGTGTAAGTGATTCTGTGCTTACTTTAGTTCAACATACTACTAAAGCACATGAGGCTTGGGGCATATTGGCTCGACAATATGAGACCAAGAACCACACTAGGATACAGAATTTAGAAAATCAGTTGGCAAATGAAAAGCATTCTGATTCTGAAAAGGCTGAAGATTTTATCAAACGGATAAAGCATCTTCAAGATCAATTGGCTGTAGTTGGTGTTGTTATAACACCAGAAGAGCTGGCTCGAAGATCTGTACGTGTTCTTCCAGCAAAGTATGATGGATTAGTAACAGCCCTTAACACTCAGGTAAGGCCAACTCCTCTTACATTTGAAGAGTTTTGTGCCATGCTTTTAGAAGAAGAGATGCGGCTGAAGAATCGGCAAAGTACAACTGATGCTGCATTCTCAGCAAATGCAAAAGGTAAAGGCTCTTCAGAGGGATCAAAGAAGAAGCCAAAGAAGAAAAAGTTCACAGGAAGTTGCTTCTATTGTGAAAAGAAAGGCCATGCCATCAAGGATTGCAGAAAGAAGCAAGCTGATGAACGGAATGGGACTGTAAAATCATCATGGAAGAACAAAGAGTCTGCAAACAACACAGAGCTGGAACTTTGGGTAGCTATTGAAGAGGTATGTTCATCTGCTCAAGCTCGTGTTGATGAGCCATGGATTTTAGATAGTGGAGCTTCTCGCCATATGACTAGTAAAAAGGATTGGTATAGTTCCCTAGTGCCTCTGCGGGAATCCATCAATGTAGTGGTGGGAAATGACTCCAAGTGTCCAGCTGAAGGAACTGGAACCATCTCTTTTATCACTTCTCCAGGTGTTGAGAAAAAGTTATCCGATGTTCTCTATGTACCTACACTCAAAAGAAATTTGTTGTCAGTTTCTGCAATAACAGATCGTGGACTCGAAGTTCACTTCAATAAGAGTGGTGCGGAAATCATGGATTCATCAGGTAATGTTGTAGGTAAAGGCATACGACGGGATAACTTGTATGAGTTAAGTGCTTTAACTGCTACAGAAGATAAAGATGTAAGCAGGTTATGGCACCGACGATTTGGGCATCTCGGATTTGCAGTTTTGAAGGAGATGCAACGAACAGGGATGGTTGCTCATATGCCTGCATTTTCAGAGTTGCAGGAACCTTGTGAAGCTTGTATGATGGGCAAGCAACAACGAAAGGCATTTCCAAGAGAGACCAGCAATCGATCTCAAGCTCCTCTAGAGTTGGTACATGCTGATCTCTGCGGTAAAATGTCTACACCTGCTTTAGGAGGATCTTTCTACTTCTTGCTGTTAGTCGACGATTATAGTAGAAAGATGTGGGTTTATTTCATTCGAGAGAAGGCTGATGCTTTTGAAAAATTTAAAACGTGGCATAAGTATGTAGAAAATGAATCAGGAAGGAAACTGAAGAAATTTAGAACAGATAGAGGAGGTGAATTCTTGTCAACAGAATTCAACAATTACTGTAAGGAGCATGGTGTGAAAAGGCAACTTACCACAGCTCATACACCCCAACAAAATGGCGTTGTTGAGCGCAGGAACAGGACAGTAGTTGAAATGGCTCGTTGTATGTTGAAGGCTCAAGACATGCCTGATTCATTCTGGGCAGAAGCAGTCAATACAGCAGTCTACATCCTCAATCGAAGCTACACAAAAGCTTTAAAGGGGATGACTCCTCAAGAAGCATATTCTGGTAAAAAGCCTTCAGTTTTGCATTTCAGAATTTTTGGTTGTTTCTGTTATGTACATATTCCTGATTCAACAAGATCAAAGTTGGATTCAAAAAGCAAAAAGTGTGTCTTCCTAGGATATAGTGAAGAGTCTAAAGCATACAGGTTATGGGATCCTGAGGCAAGGAAGATTTTTGTCAGCCGAGATGTGGTGTTTGATGAACGACCACACTTAGTAGAAGATAAAGGTAAATCTACTATCTCATCAAACGGAGAAATATCTCACCTTGTGCCTATCAAAAGACAGGTTAAAGTTGAGGAGGAGGAAACATCTGATGGAGAAATTTCCTCAATAAAAAGCCAACCAATTGTAGCTGCACAGTGTAAGCCACTACCGAAGTGGGCACAACAGCTCTTTGATGATCACAATCCACATGTAGATGCACCAGAATCATCATCGGATGGATTACGAAGATCAAAGAGAATAGAGGAGCAAAGAAGAGCCTCAGAACACATTGTTAACATGGCTCTAATGGCAGATATCATGGGTTCGATAAAGGAACCTACCACCATTGAAGAAGCCATTGATGATCCAGATTGGAGAGCGGCAATGCAGTCTGAGTATGATAGTATACTCAAAAATGATACATGGGATCTAGTGGACTTGCCGCCAAAGAAGAAGGTAATAGGTACTAAATGGATTTGGAAAGCTAAGTATAAAGCTGATGGAACATTAGAAAAGTATAAGGCACGATTAGTTGCACAGGGTTTTTCACAGATTGAAGGATTTGATGTTCAAGAAACTTTTGCACCAACAGCACGCATGACAACTATTCGGACGGTACTTGCAGTAGCTGCACAAAAGTCTTGGCCTATTTTCCAGATGGATGTCAAATCTGCATTTTTGAATGGTCACCTCAAGGAGGAGGTATATGTATCTCAACCACCAGGTTTTGAGGTGCCCAATTCAGAAAATAAAGTTTGCAGGTTGAAGAAAGCTTTGTATGGACTTAAGCAAGCTCCACGGGCTTGGTACCAACGAATTGATCATTTTTTCAAAAATATGGGTTTTGAAAGAAGTACTTCTGATGCTAACTTGTATGTAACGAAAAGGGATAGCAAGCTAGTTGTTGTCATTGTATATGTAGATGATGTGATCATTACAGGAGATCATCAGGAACTCATCAATCAAACTCGGATCAGCTTGGGAACTGAGTTTGAAATGACAGACTTAGGTCTACTCCATTTTTGTCTGGGAATTGAAGTATGGCAAAGGAAGGATGGCATTTTCATCTCACAACAAAAATATTCCAAAGAAATTCTCAAGGCATTTGGAATGATGGACTGCAAACCAACTAGCACACCTATGGAGGTAAATCATAAGCTATCTATGGATGATAACATGCCTGATGTAGATGCTAAGAAGTATAGGAAGCTCGTTGGAAGTCTTATTTTTCTGTGCAACACTAGACCAGACATTTGCTATGCTGTTGGAGTGTTAAGCAGGTTTTCCAACAAACCTAAGGAGAGTCACTGGAATGCTGGAATGCGAATTCTAAGGTACATTGCAGGAACCTTGGATTTTGGTATTTTGTATACCATAGGTGATACACTCCAAGGATATTGTGATTCAGATTGGGCTGGAGATTGTGATTCTAGAAAATCAGTTTCTGGATATTGTTTCTCACTTGGTTCAGGAATATTTTCTTGGGTAAGTAGGAAGCAACCAACTCTCGCACTCTCCTCCACTGAAGCAGAGTACAAAGCAGCTTGTTTTGCTTCTTTTGAGGCAGTCTGGTTAAGGAGAATTCTTGCAGATATAGGCTTTCCATCAAATATGCCAATTGTACTCAAGTGTGATAATCAAAGTTGTATGGCTATTGCAAAGAACCCAGTATTTCATGCTCGCACCAAGCACATAGAAGTACAGTACCATTACATTCGTGAGCTAATTGAAGATGAAATTGTGGAGCTAGAATATTGCCCAACAGAGGCAAATTGTGCTGACATATTCACTAAAGCACTTGGAAGAGAGCAGCTCAACAAGCATCTTCAACAGATGGGCATAGGACCGAGACCTACTTGATTTATCATCGGTAAACATTGAGGGGGGGTGTTAGTATATGATCAATGTCTACCCCTCATGATTGTATGCACATTTTGTAAGGCCCCCTTTATGAGGAGAAGCCAAGCGTGCATTACCCAATTGATGGGAATCCCAACTTGAATGTTGGATGAAGGTCATATTGGACCATGTAAGATATTATAAGGAAAGGGAGTTACCAGGGTCCCCTGGTGGGGGTCCGGGGGCAGCGCCCCCGGCGCGACGGTAAAGGGAATATTCCATGGAATATTCCCTATCGGAGTCAGAAATCATTTATATTTGTTAGGTCGGTTCAACCAATCTAAGCCGTGTATGGCAATTACGCGGGCGGTGGCCGCCCACGCTCTACCGCCCATGTATAGCCGTCCATGGCAGGCCACCCATGATCCTATATATACATGACTTCTGCACTTCCTAAGATACCGAGTTGAGCCAGCATACCTCTACCTTGTATCTCCCTATCTAGAGTTGTCTAGATCACCATTTAAGCTCTACCTTGAGAGTGCACGGGTGGACAACGCCATCATCTTTGTACTTGCTGCTAGTAGAAAATTGTTGAGATTCTCCTATATCTGTTATCTTCTCTGCTATTGCTCCTGTGTTATATTGCGTAACTATTGTCTTACATGTGGTTCTTGGTCTCATATTGTCGAGCCAATATGCCCCAAGCCTCATGTGCTTTAGTAGTATGTTGAACTAAAGTAAGCACATAATCACTTACACTAGTGACAATCCCACATAATGCATCAGCATTCCGCCTCTTCCAAGCTTGTAGAAGATCTGGATCTGGCTGAATCATCAATCTTGAATTTGCTGGATCTTCAACTGGTATAGGCTCTGGATCCAATCCCATCGGTCCCATGACAGTGTCAATTAATTCATAGGAGTCCAAAATTGCAGAAATTTTGAACTTCCAGAGTGTATAGTTGGTTCCATCCAGCTTCCCTTGAGTGAATGCAGGTGGACGAATTCGAATAGGTGCAGCATTAACATTAGCTCAAGCACCAAGACTAGTGTTCGATGATGAAGCCATCATGTAATCACTCGAATAATCTACTGATATTCTAGTCTGCTAGTAAGCTAAAATAGTGATACTTCTCAAGCTATTCGAACCTTACAGCTCTGATTCCATGTAAGACAATAGTTACACAATATAACATAGGAGCAGTAGAAGAGAAGATAATAGATATAGGAGAATCTCAACAATTTTCTACTAACAGCAAGTACAAAGATGATGGCGTTGTCCACCCGTGCGCTCTCAAGATAGAGCTTAAATAGTGATCTAGACAACTCTAGATAGGGAGCTACAAGGTAGAGGTATGCTGGCTCAACGTGATGTCTCAGGTAGTGCAGAACTCATGTATATATATAGAGGATCATGAGTGGCCTTCCGTGGACGGCTATACATGGGCGGTAGAGCATGGGCGGTCACGACCCGCGTAATTGTCATACACAGCTTAGACCGGTTGAACCGACCTAACAAATATAAATGATTTTTGACTCCGATAGGGAATATTCTATGGAATACTCCCTTTACCGTCGCGCCGGGGGCGCTGCCCCCGGACCCCCACCAGGGAGTCGGTTTGCCCCCTAGGACCCCCCAGCTGGGGCTGCTCCCCCCTACCCCGGACCCCCCAATTGGGGACCCTGGTAACTCCCTTTCCTTACAATACCTTACATGGTCCAATATGACCTTCATCCAACATGCACGTTGGGATTCCCATCAATTGGGTAATGCATGTGCATACAATCATGAGGGGTAGACATTGATCATATACTAACAATAATTTCATCAAGTTATAAAAAGAAGATGTAAATATCCAAATAACTTTTTGGACCACAATATTTCACATGTCAATTTTGCAAGCGCACAATACTCTGCTTCTATAGATGAAAGTGCCACTATTGGTTGTTTCTTTTAACTCCAAGATACAAGTTAGTTTCAAATCATTAATATGTAGCCACCCATGCTATGTAAATCATCTTTTTTTTGCCCAATCTGCATCAAAAAAAGCTTTAATATCAAGATTCATATCATGTGAGTACAATAAACCATTATTCAAAGTTCCTTTCAAATAGCATAGCACATGCTTAGCTGCATTCCAATGTGCATCTATGAGCTTGTGCATGAAATATGAAACTACTCCAACTGCATAACCAATATCAGGTCATGCACTTATAGCATACAGCAATGATCCAATCTGTGATCTATACACGTCTACATTTTCAAAATGAACATCATCAGTACAGATCCAAAGGACTTGCAATTGCTTTACATTTTGATAAATCAAACTTCTGAAGTAAATCACGTATGTACTTCTTTTGTCTCAACCATCTACCATGCTTATCATAAACAACTTCAATCCCCAATGCATAACGTAAAATTCCAAGATCTGAAGTCTTAAACTTCAAACCAAGTTTCTTCTTAATTTCATCAATATCATCAATAGAACTTCTTGAGATGATAAGATCATCAACATAAATGCAAATATACACACATTGATCTTTTACAAACTTAACATATAAATAAGGATTTGGAACACTTGGTATGTATCATTGAGCTTCCAAATAACTTACCAATCAATGATTCCGAGCTCTAGGTGCCTCTTTCCAAGCATATAATGCTTTTGCTTGCTTGCAAATACAATTTGGTTACTCTTTATCGTTAAATCCTTTGCGTTGCTCCATATAAACCTATTCTTGTAAGTAACCGTCCAAAAAAAAGCATTTTTCACATCAAGCTCAAATATATTCCAGCATTTACTTGTTGTAACAGTTAAACTTGTTCGTATAGTTGACATTCTTGCAACATGGCTAAATCTCTCTTCATAATCAATTCCATATGTTTTTGCAAAACCTTTTGCAACTAATCTTGCCTTGTACCTAGAAATAGAACCATCACTATTTCGGTTAGTACAAAGTACCCACTTATTTCGAATTACCTTCATCTTATTATCTTGTGGTGAAATCTACCCTATCTTTTTCTTATACAATGGATTTATCTCTTCTAGCATTGCATATGACCACTTAACATTTGAATTTGCAGGACATGTAGGTTCCTATTCTTCAATAACTTTTGATATAAAAGCTGAGTGTGAAGCACAATAAGAATCAATAGACCTTTGTGTGGGCTTAAATTCTCTTGAACTTCTCCTAAGCTCATGTTCATGGTTTATCAAATCAGATCTATAACTTTCATCAATTTTTACATCATCACTTAACCCAAGAAGATTTTCTTTTTCCTTTCTCTTTTGATGTAGGTGATAGCTTTTCTTCATTATGATCATTCTCATCTTTTGAGCTTACTCCCATGGTATCATGTAAACTATCCTCAATTTCTTCTTGCATTTCTTATTGAGCCTCCAAAATAGGATCTCTATACCAAGACAATAACTCATCAAAGTGTACATCATGAATAATAATCATTTCGTTACTTATTGAATTATAAAATGTATATCCTTTCTCATTATCTGCATAACCTATGAAAATACATTTCTGTGCTTTTGGCTCAAATTTAGTTCTTAATGCATATGGAACCATAGCAAAACAAACACAACCAAACACACACAAATGATCATTAATCATTTTTCTATTATACCAAACCTCAAAAGGAGTTACATTATGTGTTGTAGATGTTGGCATATGACTCATTAAATATACTATTGTATTTACCACTTCAGCCCAAAACTTCAATGGCATATGCTTTTCATGTAGCATTGCTCTTTGTATTTCTGTAATAGTCTTATTCCATCTTTCTGCCACTCCATCTTGTTGAGGAATATCCCGGCAAGTGAATTCTCTCCTTATACCTTCATTCAAAAGAAAATCATTAGACATTCTTGAAAAACATTCACTATCACCATCATATCTTAATCTTTTAATTAATTTTCTTGTTTGTTTTCTTGCCATTGCCTTGAATTTAACAAAGCAGTCAAACACATCACTCATATGCTTTAGAAAATACACAAAAGTCATTCAGATAAAATAATCCACAAAACTAATAGAATACTTAATATCTGCAAGTGATGGCTCCTTTCTAGGTCCCCAGACATCAGTATGCACCAATTCTAATAAATCCCTGCTTTGTAACTTTGTACTTGAGAAAGGATGCCTTGTTTGCTTATCGAATTGAAAAGCATCATACAAATGTATCATATTTTTTTTGAACTATCGCGTTAACTAACAACAATATTTATTTGAGCCATGTCCTTCAGATTATGTCTGTTTACATGTCTTATTCAATTATCCCATAACTCAATTTGAGAATTTTTTTTTATTACCAACTCAATAATAAGAAACAAAATTAGGAGTTATATCTAATGTAAAAAGTCTTCCTTATCATTGCCCTTTTGCCAAGACTTTAAAATTTTGTTTCAGATTTTCAACAAAACACCAAGATTTTTGAATTGTACTTGATAGCCATGCTCCACCAGTTGAACAATTGAAATAAGATCTTAACTTAAATAAGGTACATGAAGAAGATCTTTTAAAAGTTTATTGCCTTTTTGATCCTCAAAACACACATCTCCAACTTGCACTATTTTGTGCATTGAATTGTCACCTAATTCAATCTTATCATAAAAAAAAGGTGCATGCAAATCAGCAAACCAATCAACATTATTGTTCATATGCTTACTACATCAACTATAAAAATACCACATATCATTGCTATGAGTTGTATCTGTATTCACATTCATCATTGGTACATTTTCATAACTTTATTCCTGAACAAAATTATCCTGTGTATAATGATGCCTTGTATATCCATCTCCCCCTTGATTATGCCGATAATCATGAGACATGTGACCAACTTTACCACAATTATAACATGTTACACTTGGATTACCTTGATATGCACTATGTCCTCTTCCACGATAGGAATATCTCCCCCTATCATGCATATTCATATGTGAGCTACTTGCATCATAATTGTTGTTTGTCTCAGTTCAACCTCCATGACCTCTGAAAGTTCCTCTTCTACCACCTCTACGACCATGTTGATTTCCTGCATAAAGTGCATGACCTAAACTACCTTTGTGCATAGACTATTCACCATCAATGTCAATTTCTTCTGTTATCATAAGTGAAACCAACTCATCAAAACAAGGTAATTCTTTTCTCACAAATACAAAAGTTGTAAAATCTTCCCATTTTTCATCTTCTTTTAAACCACTCAAAACAAATGCAACTAAATGCTCATCTTCAACTATGCATGAGATTGATCCAATTGCATCCACAATCTCCTTAGTTTTTAAAACATAATCATTTTTTGACTCTCATATATCCTTTTGCAAATTGTTTAAATCATTTTTCACTTGAACTCGTTGTGCCATTGTGGTTGTTGAGAAGATTCGTTCTAACACTTCCCAAATCTCCTTACTTGTTCTCAAGTGCTATATATGCCCTATCATACTTTGTCACAATACAAAAACTACCTTCTTGTCATGCTCATTCCACATCTAATATTCATGGATTTGTTGTGTTGTCAGATTTTGTTCAAGCAAATCTGGTTGAGGTTCTATCCCACTAATTAATTCATGCAAATTTCTACCCATAAGATATGCACACATGAAAAAATATCAGGCTTGATAATTGGTTTTACTGAAATTTTCTATTTGACTATTTCCGTCGACGATCCTAAAAGGAGGTACTTGCTAAGAGTCGCCTTATTCATGTTGCATCTTATGCATGTACCTCATGTATAGCGACTCTCGTGCATCAACCGGCTTCGATATGAATGTTGAATATTAGTGCTCTAAGAAGAAGCAAATAATAAAATATGGAGGGAAGCAGAACAACAATATAGACTACAAAGATGACAGAGTAGAGTAGATGAAAGAAACTAGATGAGAAGAAGAGAATTCTCTATAAAAAAATATCTATATAATCACAATGATCGAGTGTGAACTGCCTTTTACAAAAAATTCAGTCCTAAGCTGTTTCTATAGAGTTTTGTAAATGAATATGTACCAACGATTATTTCCACAAAAATACTGAAACATAATTAAAGCACTAAAGGAATGGACTATAACTACAAAGTTGTTCACCAAGTTTTTCACAAAAGTAATAGATGCTAATCTAAAGCACAAAAAAAATGGTCAACTTTGAATGACCCGTTTTACAAAAATGATGGATGATATGTAAAGTAATAAAATGATATGTAAAGTAATAAAAGAATGGTTATTCATTAAAGGTTCTCCTAAAAATACCAGCACGTAACACTCACACTTTTTGTCCAATGCCTTACCGATCTACCTACTCCTCACACTGTGTGAACTGAAAGAAGACCGCATAAATTGTGATATATTCCCTTGTTACGCGGCCGCTATATACCCACTCCGTCTATGCAGCTGATATCTGCTCAACGTAACTCCTCAGCTCTCCGCGTCTATTCACTACCATATGCACCAAAATAGCTAGTTCAAGCATACGTACATGGCGGATCTATGGTATGAATTTGAGTCATCTAGCAGCTTCTTCTTCATCCACATCTCACAGAAACAACGGAGTGCTCTGGATGCCATATTAAGCGTACACATCATTTGTTTGACACAAATGTCGACTAAAGGGAGACAAGTGCAATTTCGCTATCGTACTTAATAGGCTCCACGGGCAACAAGGAATAATCAGATTCTTTATGAAACGTACATCTTCCAATGGAAGAAACTCATTATCTAGAAGTGCTCACACGATTCTCTTTTCTTAGTGATTGATATATTGAATCTAAGGGCGGTATATGCGTCAATTTGAAGAATATGTTTATCGCCTTCTGTCCATGAGCAGCTTCATGTTTCTGAGAGCCTACCAGCAAAAAATCGTAATAAACATATCCCATCTGTTCGCAGAAGGGATACTTAGCCTTCACGCAATACTGAAGACGCTGCGCGTAAGTGGAACAGAATGTACATGTCTCTATCTCCCCCATTATTTCTTTCCCTGTCTCTCTCTGAATGTCACATTCACGGATGCGGCATGTAGTACACTGATCCATATTGTAATAGAGCTTACCTGCCCTAGTAGTGCTGCAATGGTCGAGACTGGAGAGTAAGCAGACAAGCTTCAACAGAGTATGTTCCAAGTATGCGAAGTGCTCCGCTGAGTCGTCATACTTTGATACTCGTGTTTCGCGTATCCTTCGTCATATATGTCTGTTGTCTCGCAGACAGGGTTCTTGTTTGCAAGAAAACAGACAAACGTAGAGGGACGTAAAATACAAGATTTTGTATCAATGTAAATGAACAGATTCTTAGACATGTTTGTCGATACTAAAAGTCTTTTTGCGCTATGTTCTACACCCCTTCCCCCATTGTAAGTTACTGACTTCTGATGTCCTCAAACATTCGTTCACCGGCAGACACGAATAGACGAAAAGGTTTCTGTATCTCACAGTCAGCCTAACGTTGCTACTTTTCTGTCGGTAGTAAAATATTTTAGCAGGTACTCCGTGATCCCTTGTCTACAAATTACGGAGAGCGCTGTCGAGCGTCATAGCACATGAGCTTCTTTCTGCAGGAGGTACGATAAAATTAACAGCTAATTATGAGCTAATCACGTTTTCACAGCAGTATGCTTCTTGCGGAGTACATATTCTCTGTGTTGTAATGCCAGGAGGAAAGAATCATTTCTCTGTGTTGTAAGTTGCGAACATTCGTGCATATCTTGTACTCGAATTCCGGTACATTGTATTATGCACGAAGACCTGTGATTGGTAAAAAGCTTCGAGGGAGCACTTAGTCTACCGCGCGTAGGACAGTAATGTGTAGTCGCAATCGAGAAGTCCAATAGTTATGCTGCCTCGATCATCTTCTTCGCTCTTATCTTATGCCAGGGAGCAGACAAATAAGAAGCGGAAGATTGTAAGATAATATCTGAGGATAGAGTCGGGGCTGCGGAGTCGCGTTATATGCACCATTTCCGCGTGTCTATGTCTGGAACCCCTCGGACATTGCATCTTGATCCCTTTTCATGAGGAGGTTCTGACTTTGAGGTCTAGAATGTTTTGTATTCCATCTTTCCTCCTCCAATAACGCTTTTATCTAATACGTTTATTTGAGATATATTTCTTCGAGTTCTATTTTCTTTCAAATAAATTTGAGACGATACTCCACATGCTCTCAGCTTGAAAAGAAACCCAAATCATTTTCCAACAACCGTAACAAAAAGAATAGAATATATAATTCAGGCCGAATGTCTTAAAAACTTTCATTAACGCTAGCTACTTAAAGATTATTTAGACAAGGAATTTATATATCTACTGGGTCAAATACATAGAGAAAAGTCGATGCATGCATCGCATACCACGATAGCTATAGGAACTTCATTGAAGATTTACTATTTTTTTTTTGTGTCAAATACATAGAGAAAAGTCGATGCATGCATCGCGTACCACGATAGCTATAGGAACTTCATTAACGATTTACTATTTTTCTTTTTGAGGAAACAGAAGAATATAAAATTGATGCTAAGAAAATAGAGTACAACAAGGGGAGACCACCCATAAGGGAAAGTCCATCCCCTATCCAAAGGTAAAAATCCTTGTTTTAAACATCCTTTTGGGACATCAAAACAAAAATAGTCCCACTATAGTAGACCATTACATCATCCTAACATTGATGTACAATTCAAGGAAATGAATCATATCTAATCAGGCTATGGAGAAACTTTTAAACAACTTATTTCTCCAAGCGTTACAAGGATTATTCCTGATGATTGTGGAAAGGTTGGTTTCAGACTGAGAGGAGGCTCGAAGATAGGAGATGTAGAGTTTCAGGATTCTCCTAACTCCCATCATATAGGAGAATAGATAATTCTTGGAGCTTCCATTAAATAGCTTTGTATTTCTATGTCTCCAGATTGACCACAATGTGTGGGCTCTAATCAGCCGCCATAAAACTATGTCCATACTGTTAGCTTCTCCAAGGAGAAACTCTCTCAATTCTCGAAGCTTCAAGCTTGAATTTTCGCAATATAGACAAATTCCTTGCTAGTATCTTTGAGGAACTTGACATTTGAAGAATAAATGTTCAAGGTCTTTAGTAATCCCACAATGGTAGCACTTCCGAGCATCAATTTTATATTCCTTTGCTTTACTCCCAGTCCACACTACTTTGTGCAGAATCACCCAAAGCAGGATAGAATGCTTGATAGATAGAGGGAAGGACCAAATACATTGAAATCTATATCTCCATTGTTGATGGTGCCATGCAATATTCCATTTTTTGTTCAGCTTCACCAATATTGTTCTAATGCTAGCATGAGATCTTCTAAAGTTGAAGTACATGTCCTTGGCCACCTCATACAAACCAACTTGTTTCCTCCAGAGATTACTATTCAGTTTACATAATAGCTATCTCTTCTTCTCCTTAATCATCTGTTTACAATGCAAGGACAAAAACTGAGTATTCATTATGTTATTATCATCCAACAGGACTTCATTTATGAAAAGAATCTTCTAGTTATCAAATCCTTGTTTCTTGCATTTATTCATTCTTATAGACAGAGAGTCATTGTTAGTGAAAGAGGTCCAGGAAAGCCACATTGAATCTTGCATATTAAAGGAGAAATTATTGGAAAACCAAAGAGGTAAAGAATAACTTCCCTTAACTTTCATCCAAGCTTTCCAGAAATTGCACACAAGCATGGAACCTTTAGGAACAAAGATGGAAGGAGAAATTACAATGTCCCATAAATGAAGATTATAATAGCTTTTATTATCTTGCACATAGAACTTATATATATTTCTCTTGATTAGTCTGGCCCAATAGTCCTCGGATTTAGTAGCTCTCAGGATCCATTTAGCACCCAATTGGGTAGCCATTCTAGAGGGGCAAATAATTCCAAGGCCAACCTCTACTTTCTTCACACAACAAATGCTCCAGGCAACCTTGGCAATCTTGTTTCCACCCCACAAGAATCTGCCTGCAAGAGAAATAGCTTGAGCAAGTTGTTTCCTGCTTGGATGCCAACAAGCGAAAAAGTAGGTAAGAGAAGGTAAGACTGGTCAGAGGGCGAACCAGGGATTTCAATACCTTTTATATCACCTTTATCATTGCAGTCATTAATTAACCAACGGAAAGCATCACTGGTTATAGCAAACAAGAGAGGGGCTAGAGGGCATCCTTGCCTTATAGACCTACAAATTTTAAAGGGATCAGAGAGATGACCATTCATAGCAATTTTTGAATGAGCATTACCAAAAAGCACACTAGTATACTTTGTAAACCTTTTCGGACCTCCTATTTCATGGAGAGACTGCAATATGAAATCCCACTCTATACGGTCATAAAGCTTTATCAAAGTCAACCTTAAAAAAATAGGTATCAATGTTGATTTCTTTAGCAAAGTCAATACCTTCGCATAAGGAGATGATAGCATCGAGAATGTACCTATCTTTTATAAAACCTTTTTGCTCTGTGAGAATGATACTATGCGTGAGGGGGCTCAGCCTTCTAGCAAGAGAGGCAGCAAAGATTTTGTACAAAGAAGTCAGGCAAGAGATAGGTCTTCAATTATTAAAGTCATCCTTAGGTCCTTTTCTGTGAACAAACTTAATCACTCTAGTGTTAATAAAGGTAGAAAGTGTACCTCTTCTAATGGCTTCTTTCCAAATCAAGAGAATAATGGGAACAACAGTTTCCTTAAGCTTGAAAGAATTCATTGGGGATACCATCCTGTCCAGGAGACTTACCAGGTTTCAGTTTACTAATGGTTTCTCTAACCTCATGAGCAAAAAGGGGGAGGTCAAGGAGGAAGGCCAGACTTTGAGGAATCATTTTCTTCCTTTTAAGAGCAATAGAAGCCTTGGCTCTCCAGATGTGTTCCCCTCCCCCCCCCCTCCCCCCCCACTTGCGAGGCATAGAGAAAACATTGATAAAGAAGCACAAAGCCTCCTGTAAGTTCTCCTTCACACAAGTAGCATGACCACTAGAAGCCTTCATGAGTAAAGGAATGAAATCTCTAGCTTTCTTTTTCCTCATAAAATCAAACATGTGTTTACTCAGCTTATCCACTTTCGGATCCCAAAACTCTCTGGATGTGGCAAGGGCACCACTAGCAAGAATGTAATCTTCATATCTTAGTCTATCCTAAAGCTCAAGGACCTTCTGACTAATAATGGAGGCACTAAACTTAGAAGACTTAACCTTGTCTATCTGTTTAAGAATCATCATTCTTCTTTTGTTCCTAATATTTTTAGCCTTAATCTTGAATATGGTGAGCATCCTCTAAATATCTTTAATGGCCAACTCCCAAGCCAAAAGGGGAGAGATTTCTTTATCATAGTGTCTATTGAAGATGTGAATCAGTTTCTTTTTAACAAAAGGAAATTTGAGAAGGGAAACATCTAGATGAGGCCAGCCAGCTCTGTAATCAGGATTGTTTCTAAACAGTTTAACAACAAGAGGGACATGGTCACACAATTGAAGGGATTGGTCCAACACACCTAGTGTTCCAAAATTTTAGATATCTAGAGACATTCAAATAAACCCTATCAAGCCTAGCAGATAATTTATTGCAAAAGCTTCTATTATTCCAAGAGTGCCCAGTGTGCACAAACATGTCAAACAGGTTGTGAGAACTTTTCAAATTATACCACATGTCCTTTTCTTTACCAATCAGAATATTCTCTTTGTTCCCAAATCTATCTACAGCATTAGTTAACACATTAAAATCACCTATTAACATGATGTCACCATGTAAATGAGAGATCTCTTCCCAACACTTGTACTTGGTAGAAGAATTGTTGGGACCATAAACACATACAATATTTAAATTCAAGGGGACCTTACATCTTAAGGCTATCCATTGATTAGAGTATCTACATAGATCTTCATCTACAAGGTGATTGAGGTTGTTTATGATACCAATAGCTGCAGCACCTTTCCCTTGATGCTTTGTATGGTGACAAGAATATCTCCTAGAGACAATCTTCAGGTTGGCGTTTAAGGAGAACCCCAGAACATTGAGCTCATGCAAGCAGATGAAGTCAAGAACTATAGCAGACTTAGTTAATCAATTCTTTATCACTTTTCCCATAACAGAGTCAGTGAGGCCTTTAGTGTTCAGACAAAAAACTTTGATTGTATCCATGAGAAAAAAGACAGCAAAAGAAAGATAACAACAATTACTTCCTATGATTCTACTTATCTCGAGATCAGAATTAGATTTGGCTTGCATTCTAAGAATGACTTCTTCTTCATTTTTGTTGAGTTGCTCAACGTAAAGCTCATCATTGCTAAGGTTATACTTGAATTCCTCAACATCAGAAGCGATCTTGGTCGGAGACATACCTGCTTCCAGATTACCTTTTGTGGTTTTCTTTTTCCCAATGAGGGTCCAATCATCATTCTCCATTTGACTAGAATTACCTAGAGTGTTCAACTTTTCAGGGAGGCATGCATGTTCAGTGAATTTCCGTGTTGCCTTCCTTGAGGTACCTACAACATCATCATTAGTATGTTCTTCGAGCACTTGATAAGGATTTGAAATTTCTTTAACTAACACTTCATGTCTATTCCTCTAATTAGGGAATTTCTTCTTGGTTTTATTAAGGGGATTTTTGTTCAACATTTTTGACTTGCTCTATTTCACCTTAGGATTGTCTCTTAATTGGACATTATCAACACTTACCTCTTGTTTCTTTTTATTGACTTCCAATAGGGGGCAGTCCTTAATGAGGTGCCCCTAATTATGACAATGGAAACAAGCATTAGGAAGGTTTTTATAAAACACTCTTTGTTCATGCAGTTTAAATCCCTCAGAGTTTTTGAGGACCAACGCAGTTTTAACATTCTTGGAAAAATCTATTTCTACCAGCATTTGAGGATCTCATTTAGGATTAAAGATATTTCTAGGTTTTTGGCCTCTTTGTTGTACACCTGTTTGTTTGGTAGTGATGGCGTTACAAGACGCCTTAAGAGATGGTCTATCACATCGTGCAAAGTCTCAATCGGGCTCCTTTGGGTTGGTGAATAAGGTCATAAATCTCATACTCGAGTCACTTGGGGAAAGAGGGCCTGCACACTAGGAAGCCAACATCCTAAACCCTAACACGCCTCCGCAAACATCGTGATCCCTAGGAAGTTGTTGAAGATTTACTATCTAGAACTTACTACCATACGTAAAAAGACGTTTCAAAGTAGTAGAGAAATAGTCTGGTTACAAACAGTCGACAGCTACTTTTGCACGAACATACTCTTATAAAAAGGATGTCTTAACTATTCCAATTAAAGGATTTCTCTCATGTTTATGACAGCCTTTATGAATGTCACTCATAATGCACTTCGACCCAACGTCAACGTGGCTTGTTCCTTGATGATTTCCGGAGAACAAGGCTGAAGTTGCAATACATCCATGCGCATTTTTCGATTTTCCAGAGTACGCAATACTAGCTATAAGGGAGTTATCAGCAAGGCTGCTTCTTGTAATAAATAATGGAACGTTGTTTATGGAAGGATGGGGCGGTCACTTAAGAGACACCTTGTCAGAGATTTGTTTAATAAAAACAGAAAGCCTCATCGCCTACGTGACGAGAATACTTGCATATATGACGATAAAGCAGCATCGCTACGCTACCACTAAAACTTATATGAAGACTAGAAACGATGTAATTTGTGACAGACTTACACATGGTTTCCACAAAAGAACAAAATGCGATGTGCCTTCCTAGCATTCAAGCCGGGAAGGTGTTGAACGCAATCTACAGATGGCGATTAGCGGATCAATCCACGTGCATCTGCATCCATTCACTTCACGAGGGTGATTTCAATACTCCCCAAGCAACTAGAAACTAGTGTAAGTCTCAAAGGTTATCAATTATACCATATAGACTGTTTCTCACGTCACTCATAGATGAGATAGTGAATTGCAATAATACTTTGCAGATATAAAGGATACCCTCACGCCTTTCAAATTAAGTGATCCCACTAAAAATTGTTGCCTACATATGAATCTTCAATGCTACCAAGAAAAGGTTACATAGCTATTCTTTGTCATTATTTGACAATGACATATCCACACTATTATCAATAGAGCTCTCATAATATACAGAAATTGAAGATGACACTCAATCCTAATTTATTAACACTATATTAGCTAACCAAAACAAGTTGACTAAATATAAACTTAAAAGTGAGATAGGAGAACCATGGTCAGAGCTTTGATATAGACAAGGTAGTCATCTCCAACGCAATAGAGAGATATGGTGATTTAAACTTTGGATGGGAAGGAGAAGGGTGCAAACTAAGCAAAACAGCTTGCTTTCCTTACTTATTATACCTAATTAGCTTTTGAATGAAGTCAAATGCACGCGACGGCCCCTCATTTGGACTCATAAAAGTTGTTCTATTTAATATGAAAACTCTATTCTTAAACTTAAGAGATAGTTGATGGATCAAGTTTCCCCTTAAAATGAAATGTTTATGTCATAACTTCTGCATTTGATACCATTGGCTGGTGTTCCTAAATGTCAATGCAAGTTGCAGCTTGAATTTCTATGCTTCAATCAAATGCATGTCTTAAACGCGCGTAGTTTGGTAGTATCCGAATCTTACTTGATAATATCAACGACCTCATAATTTGTACCTATATGATCTATTTGTACCTCATGTACTACTTTTTGTCTCAAAAATGGGCATTGCACCTCAATGTGTTAGAATTTGGTAGGAAACATGGGATTAGATGTAGGTTGTACGCTAAAGTTATCATAAATGATTGTAGATTCATAGATCTATAAGCGTAAGTCGTGGAAGATCTTCTTAAAGCAAAGAAAATCACATGTAACTCGAGGCGATCCTATGTATTGAGCTTGAGTACATGAAAGAGGAACTCTTGATTCATCGTTGAAACTAATGACACATGTCTTGATCCGAAAATTATTTTATATCCACTTGTACTTTTCCTATCTTCTTAAAATCCTCCACAATCTCAATGAGTGAATCACTTAATATCACACTATCATCATCATAAGCACAACTTAAACCTCTATTTATTGTACCTTTCAGATACTTGAGCATCCGTCATGTTGCTTGAATATGTGTTATTGTTACTTCTTGCATATGTTGTGACAACATAACAAAAAGATATGATGTATCCTGCCTTGTTATGATAGAATAAATTAGTTAACCTACATCCTACACTAATTGTTCTTAATTTGATCTGCCTTTAGTATTTATTCCATAGGATATTGGAATGGCTTCCTCACTTGAATGCCATACTTTGACAATAGGTCCGTCAAGTGCTTCCGTTGCATTAGGAATATTTTTTTGTCTTTTTAGATCTATTCTTTTTGTAATAAATAGCTCAAATTACTAGGATATGACACATTGATCGTTTCTTGTTATAATAAGATCATGAAAATTTATGAACATTATATGTTACCCTTGTTCTCCCTTTGTGAATTGTGAAAATTTTTCTTGATTATGATTGAAACCAAAAATGTTGAAACTCAAGCTCCAACCTTCCGAACTTATGAACCCTTTGAATGCATGATAGTTCAAGAAATGTGAAGCAAGATTCAAGCACAAGAACATGCATGAAATTTGAAATTGAGATCTCCCTCATAACAGTCAATTATCACTCATCACACTTTGGTGTGATAAAACCTACAATTTAGGAAAAAACGAGTCGTAACAAACAAGAAATATGTCATAAAAAGAGAACTCCATCATCAAAAATCAAGAAAATTACATCTTATGTTTAAAAACCCTTTGGACCAGTATACATACATTTCAAAAATCAAGTGAAAACATGTGATCTTTTAATATTTTTGTCATTTTTTGAAAATTTAGGAGGCCAAAATGTGCCCAAAATTTGGATCTATTTAACATTGATATCTTCAGAATCTATATGAGAGATATACAAGTGATAAAAAAATCTTATATACAAAATAAAAATTGAACTTGTGTTGGATAGATTATATTTGATAGTGATTCAAAAATGCAATAGAACATGGTTTCATTATGCGAAATCCTTTGGAGAAGTTGTATAAGCACCAAAAATGTGATAGATTTTCAAATTAATTCACAACTTTCTTGATCTATGTCTACACCCCCATCATCAGATGCATCTGATGCAGTTTGAGACTGTTGGGAGCTCCCGTCTTCTTCTTCTATATCAATAAGAGCTCTATCATCATCCAAGTACTTACCAAATTTTGCAAGATCATGCATAGATATTCTTGTTTGCCTATTATTAAATGTCCCACATACATTTGGAAGCTTTTTCTTTATCATATTCATGGTTGCTTTCCTCAAGTGCCCTATCTTTTATCAAGTAAAAATCATAAACAAGAATATCTACATCATCCATTTTAACAAAGGATGTACTTTGAATATTCTTTTTTCTTTCTTGAGCCTATTCATTTGGTGTCGCCTACCAATTCTAAGTTATACTTACCAATGAATGCATTAATACATGTATTATAATACCAATGGACTATCAATGCCTCAATTCTTCTTTGATCAGTATCCTTAATGACCTCTAACAGCTTTGCTATCCAAAATGGTCTAAAGCCTCATCACCATTAGCAAGGGCTGTAATATGCGTTTCAACATTTATTTCTTTCTAGTTTCCTTGTCATCGTGCTTTGGCCTATTTCATCATCCTTGGGTCTACATAAATATTCCTTTTTGGTGGATGCATAAGTGTATCTGCATTACATGCTTGGTGCATATTCATTGAGCTTTGTGTCCTAAAATTCCACGTGAATGCAATATCAATCGGCCAATGCTTGGAAATGGAATTCTTTATAATCTCTTCTTGATGGTTAAAAAATGCATCCCAACAAGATACATCTTGATCTCCAACATATTCTTTTGGATGCTCAATCAATCTCTTCTTCTCCATAAGTATATTCATCCACCTTTTACCTTGCACAACCACATTTCCACATCTTTCCATCTTGCTTTTATCTTCACATGGTATTTTTTCTGCACCATCCATAGACAAATTAGGCACATGCAATAAAAATCTACTTCCATCTTTAGGGTCCCACCCTAGAGAACATGAATATTGCTTTTTTAATAAAAGAGTAATGCCATTAAGCCTCGTCATGAAGAATACGTGGTTGAAACTAATGTTTTACAATGGAGCCAAAACCTTCGTAGTGTTCTCAATACCTGCTAAGCAAAAATGCTTGAAGTCATAAATCTGTGTAAGCCTCTCTTGAACTTTAGGCTTTGGATTATATGCTTTAGAAATCAACATAAATAATATTTAAAAAGTAAAAGCATTATGGCATGCCAACCGCTTAGAGAACGTAATGAAAATTTGATTAATGTGATAATGAGTGTGCCCAACCAAAGAAAAATTTACCTTAACCTTCATAAATACTTTTTTTATCAAAAGGCATGCATAAATATCCAAAGACTCTAGAATTTTTATTCTCTCTTGCAGTATTATCAAGCTTCAAATAGAGATTTGGTGGTAAAAGACCCTCCTATGTTTGCAAAACTTTATGAATCACAGTAACCATAAGTTTTGGATCAATATGCACATTGGGATATGTGAAAAAAACCTTTGACTTTACCATTCCATTGTATACCAAAGCACCAACCAAATGCGTTTTCACAAGGAGTTCATCTCCAATGTGCTTAGGAATGCGAGCAAAATGGGGAAGACATGTTGTCGTTTGATCCACACCATCCATCAACAAACACATATAATGCTCTGGATTTCTAAGTGCTTTACTTCAATGATGAAATGATTTCTCTCTTTCTAAAGCTTGACTCTCATGATGGGTTTCTTGAAGAATTTTATAATTATCTTTTTATTCTTAGTTTGTGGCACCCTTTGCCATGTTTTTTAAAGTGGCACAAACTAAGTATTCACCCATTCTAACTTTACGAGGGATATTCACATTGTTGAATTCTTCTTTCCATAATCAAGTAAAATGTTGATACAAGACATCCTTCTCATTTTCACTTTCCATCTCTTCTTTATATTCTTGAAGTACTTCTCAACAAGTAAAGTTATCCGCCAAGTGTAACCTTCTGGTTGTAGGCATAACTTCACAATGCAAACTAAAATAGTTCATCATCCAACTCACTGCATGATGACCAATAGAACCTTTGGTCCCAACTCCCTAATATGTATAAAAAATGAGATCACCACATATAAGCCCTTGCTGAAGCTTATGTATTCTACAAATCCCCATGCCCATCACAATTTTATATGTGGCCTTATAGCATCTGATCCCTTGACTAAAGTAATATTCAAAAGCAACATGTGTTACTAACATGTTATCCTAAATTATTTGCATGTGAGAAACAAGTTATAAATATTGCCTTTCACTATTTCAATGCAAGAATTTCTCTCTTAGCTACTTTAGTTTCTTCTTCCTAATTTGTAAAAACACTTCAAACTACAACAATGCTTCACAATGTCCAATGCAATTTTTCAATCTGAAGTAAGAAATTGAAATCTTCTTTGACTTAATTCATGAGGTATTTGCTTAATATTCCACATCCTTTGTATACTCTCTCTCTGTCTCTCTCTTTTTGCTGACATTCTTTGCTCCACATGCACTTGAATCTGAGGAGAGATCTATAGGTGGATCAGGCTCAATAGATGGATTGGATTGAGCATTGTTTCATTGAGAATCTAACTTAAACGACTCAACTAAGAGCACAAGATCATTGATACATTCTAAGCCATGGACATCATTCATGAAATGATCCACTAAAAACAACGAATTTGAAAGTCTATCGACTCGATCAGTAAACATAAGTGATGCCCAAGCATCTATGGAAAAGAGAGAGCTCATCTTCATTGACGATGGGTGTAAGGGCATTCCCTTTATAATATACAAACAGTAGAAGAGTAAGAGCAAGTAACTATATCTCCAAAATCATGTATCTAGATAATTGTGAAGATGGATTGTGCCCATTATATGGGTTGTATGATTTGTCTTTATGTCATAATCAAGAATTATTTAGAGGTATAATTTCATTGCTCATTAAAGATAAATTAGGCAATCCATCAATTAATGTATGGAAAATATGGGATTGAGGCCAAATGCATCTATGGGATTGAGAACATGTAATCCTTTGAGTTAATCATTTAGTCTAACAAATTGAATGCAACTATAGAAAAGGGAGATCATATTGGATCTCACATGGAATGAATCACTCAACATGAAGAGAAAAGATAAGAAGTAATGCACAAAGTGATGCAAGTACAAGGGCAAATGGAAGATTTGCACATTAAGAACTTAAGAGAAAAGCTAAAACCAACTAAATTAGCATGAGTGGACATTTTGTGTAGAGCAAATATTCAATCAAGAGCATTGCAAGTCATAATAACATGAGGGGATGTTGACATGAATCAATAACACACCTTCAGATTTAAAGATTCACCTATGACATCTAACACTCTAGTGTTAGATGAATAAATATTAGAAGGTCTTTGAATATGATTATATCATCCATTGAGAAGTTATGGATACTTTTAGAGACATGGGTGGCGGAGAGCCAATAATACTAGTGTATGCTGGAATAAGAGGATAGACTTCAAGGTAGGTAGTAAAACGGGCCACACAAGATCACGGATACAAATGAGGACTTTAGATGTTTTAAGATCACGAAGTCTCACAAAAAGGCAAAATTATATATTTTGCTACATGGATACAAATAAGGACTTTAGATGGTAGGTGAGAATTTGAAAGGTGCTTTTATGTTAAAAGCATACAATGACATCAACAGGTTGAGGATTTTCATATGCTTGCGGATACAATAATCATGTGGTTTTAGGTATACAGAACATGCATGGGCTTGCAATTTTACATGTTCATTATTTGGAGGTAGGTTGATGCGAGGTAGTGACCCTCTCACCCAAGTAGATGCCTAACATCAAGTTTATGGGTGAGTTTGATGCTTAGCATTGACTTGGCACACAAACTCAATGCTTGACATCGAGTTGAGCCCCATAAGGTCAATCCCTGGTGTCGCGTTCTCCTTAGAATTGGATGTGCGGCATCGAATCTGACTAGAAGGTTGGTAGCTTGCATCAACTAACCCCCAACGTTGCTTGCCATCAACTTGGACATTACGATAAATGCCTGGCATCGACATGGACCCCCAATTCGATGCGAGGCAAAAATAACTAACTCTATCATAAAAAATATAAACTTTTTTATACCTTTTTGTATGTACGAATTGAAATTTCGTAGATACTAGCAATAGTTCCTATGTAACCAATTTTTCCATCTATAAGGTTCGTGTCTTTTGAGCTAGCACATGATAGTTGCTTGAAAGAAACAACAATACTAGAATGCTCTGTTTTACGTAAAGAATCAATGGCTTTGATTCTAATATGCTATCCAAAAGCCCACATATTCGTGAACATTCGAGCCTGCAAAAGAAATTCAATTGGTAAATAGATGTTTGTATGCATGTTAAATGATATTGTATGTATCCATGTTAAATGTTAGTGGTTATATGTATGATAGGCATGTTAGGCCTGTATTCATGTTAGGTATGCTTGTATGTATATGCATGTTAGATGTAAGTTAATGTATGCATGCTTACTTGTAAGTTAGTGTATGCATGTTCATGTATGTATGTTAGTGCATGCATGTTCATGTATGCATGTTAGTATGCATGTTTATGTTAATGCATGGTAGTGCATGTATATGAGTTAAAGCATGTTAGTGCATGTATATGAGTTAAAGCATGTTAGTGCATGTACATGAGTTAATGCATGTTACTGCATGTATATAAGTTAATGCATGTTAGTTCATGTTAGAGCATGTATGATAGATGTCTTGCATGTATGTATGTATGTTAGTGCATGCATGTTCATGTATGTATGTTAATGTATGCATGTTCATGTATGTAAGTTAGTATATGCATGTTAGATGTAAGTTAGTATATACATGTTAGTTGTAAGTTAATGTATGCATGCATGAGTAAAGATGCATGTATGCATGTGAAATATATTTGCATGTTATGCATGTTATGCATGTTTGCATGTTATGCATGTATGCATGTTCATGTATGTGTGTTAGTATATATGTTTATGTATATGAGTTCATGTATATGCATGTTAGCTACGTGTATGCATGTGAGATATGTATACATGTATGTTAGAGATATATGCATGCATGAGAAATGATGCATGAATAATGTGTATGTGAAATGTATGCAATTGTATGATTGCATGTATGTAAATGGATGTGTGTATGTGTGCATGAAAGAAACATGTATATTAGAATATGTACATTAAGATGAATGTATGTTATTTAACTTATATTATCATGAGTTTTTTTAATTTGATAAGTTTTTAAATATTAATACTATAAATGAGTGTTTTATATCTATGAAACTATACTAATGGTTTGCATGTTATTTTTGTAGATGATATTTTGCAGCTTAGGTTGATGACGAATTGAAGAACTGAAGAGTGGAAAAAGAAATTATACTAAGCTGGAATTCAGTTGTTTAGCTTTTGTATAGGATATCATTCATATAAGCAATTTATATAATTTTAAAATATATAAATTAATCCATTTATTTTATCTTTTATGTCTGACAAAGCATCATCTAGTAGTACTTCTTTACCTTCATCTTTGTTTGAATTACTTTTTCCTAGTCCATTAGAAGTTAATAATACACAAAATGCAGAAATTGAAGAATTAGTTAAGGACAATATTGTAGAGGAAACTTTGTATTCTTAAGAGTATGATCATAGATTTTCTAGAGTATTACCTTTAATTTCCATTGTTTTGCCTAGCCCTGAAAATAGTGAAAATCTATTCCCTCCTTTCGTAATCACAAAAACTGTTTCTCAAATAGACTTAAACGAAACAGAAATTACTAAAGATAAAGTAACTAGTGAAGAACTAATCCTTCCATCTTATATAGACACAGTCAATAGATATAGAAACGCTTTGCCTTACGATCCTTAGTAAAAATACTTGTTCAACCATAGACACACTGCGTGCGCTGTTAGCGAGACGATTGACTTGATCCACCATTCGTCACGAATCGCTTCCACACCATAATATGTCTTTCATTGATGCTTTTCGATACATCAATGACATTAATACCTCTCCATAACTCTTGGAGATCATCAATGAGAGGAGCAAGATATATATTCATATCTTTAACTTGTCTTTTGCCTCGGATTAAAAGTGAAAGCATTAAATGTTCCTTTCTAATGCTAAGATATGGCAGAAGATTGTAGTTTATGACTACCACTGGCCATGTTCACCATTTATTGGAGTTCATGGAGAATGGATAAACCCCATCTAATGCAACTCCTAACTTTAGATTCTGTGGATTTTGTGCAAATTTAGGCCATGTAGAATCAATATGCTCAAAAGCAACACTATCGTGAGAAATTCTCATTATTCCGTCAGTACTTTTATGATCATGTCCCCATGTCAAAATCTTTGATAATTTTGGGCTTTGAAACATATGTCTAATCCATGGAGCCAATGGAAAATGTCTCAATACCTTTTTTGGGATTTTACCTTCTTCACCCTTATATTGAGGAGATTGACATTTGGGACATGTCAAAGAGTCTGCATATTCACCTCTATATAAAATACAATCATTAGGACATGCATGTAATCATTGATAATCTATACCAAGATTGTTGATTATCTTCTTCATTTCATCATGTGAGGTAGGAAGAATATTCTGACTTGGTAAAAACTTTTCAGACAATAACTTGTAAGTTCATAAAAAAAAGATATATTAAAAAAAGTAAATAAATAAATATACACATATATATATATATATATATATATATATATATATATATATATATATATATATATATATATATATATATAATTTTATATATGTGTATGCTTATGTGTATGTGTATGTGGATGTGAATATGCATGTGCATGCGTATACATATGTGTATGTGTATATGTATATATGTATGTATATGTGCTATATAGGTGTATATGTATGTATATATATGTATGTGTATATGTATGCATATATGTATATGTATGCGTGTATACATGTGTATGTATATATGTATGTATGTCTATGTATGAATGTGTATATATGTATGTATATGTATGTATGCATGTGTAGTTGTGTATATTTGATTTTGTTTTTAATTGGTTTTTGTATATTATGGTTTACAGATATTCATATCCAAATCATTGAATCGTCTGGCAATTTCCCATTTTATAGTCAATCTAATTTTTTACATTTAATTTATGTATTTCTTTTTTCTTAAATAAACATGCTGCTGCAAAAAAGAGAGTGGAGTCGGGCCACACATCGCACCTAGGCCAAATGGGCCATCATGGTTTTGTAGCTACATTTGTAAGTATATGTGTTATTGTGAGTATATTTTTTATTTTAGTTAAAATGCAAGAAACTAATCTTTTTTATTTGTTTAAATGCAGCCAAAGGATTATCGCTGATATCCTACGAATCATGAGATCGAGTATGCTACACATTTTGGATATCGGCGTTTGAGCGAGTATATGTGAGATCATTTGGATGCCTTTGTGAGTATTATGGAGAGGAAGATATGGATGAGGTGGAGAGACAGACACCGGAGGGACGATCTCGATCATCACAGGGTGATCATGATGATGAGGATGAGGATGATCAGGATGATGATGATGCTGCTGATGATGATGATGATGATCATGATCATGATGATTAGGATTCTAGTTGATTATGACATTGGATTATATGTATTTACATTGATATATATATATATATATATAGAATATATGTATATATATATATATATATATATATATATATATATATTTCATTTCAGTTATGTTTTGAATTGTGTGTATGGTATTAAGTAATGAAGAGTTTTGTTCTATTGATTGTTATTATTGTTTTTATTAAGCATGTGTTCTAATAATTTAATTATATAATTCATTCATATGTGTGTATGTAAGTATATATGTATGTGTGTGTATATGTATGTATGTGCATGTGTATGTGTGTGTATATGTATGTATGTGCATGTGCACGTGTAAGTGTATATGTGTGTATATGAGTATGTGCATGTGCATGTGTATGTGTGTGTATATGTATGTGCATGTATATGTGTAACTCTATGTGTATATGTGTGTATGTGCATGTATATGTGTATATGTATGTATGTGCATGTGTGTGCATGTGTATATGTGTGTGTACATATGTGCATATATATGTGTATATATGTGTATATATGTGTATATATGTGTATATATGTGTATAATGTATGTGTATATGGATGCATTTCCATATGCATCCATGTGCATGCATGTGAATGTGCATGCATTTCCATTTGCATCCATGTGCACGCATGTGAATGTGCATGCATGTGGATGTGCATATACATGTATTTACATATATGCTAATGTGTGTATGTGTGTATATATATGCAATAATGCATGCATGTAAGTCTTTTTATGTGGTTGTAGAAATGTTTGTGCATATGCATGTGTATGTGTGTGTATGTCTAAGTGTATGTGCACATGTATTTGTGTGTATATATGTGTGTGTATGTGCATGTGTATATGTGTGAACGTGCATCTTCATCATGTATAAGTGTATATGTGCATATCAATAAGTGTGAGTATGCTATCTAATGAAAATAACACAATTCAAATATACAAAAAATAGAAATTGTACTTACAATAGTTAGCCATACTTTTTGCTTTGTTAGCCTCTTGAATAACCTGCAATAAAGAGCGAAAGAAGAGAAAGAGAGAGAGAGAGAGAGAGAGAGAGAGAGAGAGAGAATTCAAAGAGAGAAAGATGTAGAAAGAGAGAAACAGAGATAGAGAGAGACAATAAGATAGAGGTTAGGCAAAACAACAATTCTGCATATACTTGTTTCAGCTCGTAAGCACAACGCAATTGCGAGCATTAGAGAGCTCTTCGATCACGTGTGTGAAAATGCCGATCGAAGAGCCTCCAACATTTTAAATCTTTAATCACCTTTCTCGCATTAATTCAAGAGAGTCACTGAAAGGAGTGGCTAATGAGTTTCCCGATGCTCATGTGTTCCATTTAGAAGTTACCTAAATGGGCAAATATATTGGTACATGTCCTAACCTTCAGACCTGCAAATAACAACGTAAAAACAAGCAAACAAGAAATTATAAAATCACAAAAATATCAAATATTGGCACAAAGTATGTACAAACAAGTTTCAAAAGGTATTCTAGCTTGTTGCATCGAGGAGGATGAACATAATAGTTGGTTGCAACAAGCCCATGAAGGATTTCTAGGAAATCATTGTTCTAAACAATGAACATTACAAAATTTCAAATGTTTGGGATTGTATTGGCCTAGTATGGACAAAGAAAAAAGAATTACATGAGTGGACTACAAATTTTGCAGTGTACAAGGAGAGACCCCCATTGAAGCATGCTACCCTTTACCACATATCATTAATTCTAGATTGGAGCACTCCATTGGTAGAATTTATGAGATTAGGGAACACTAATTAGTGAGGCTAGTCTAGCAAGAAAAGGAAGCATGGAGCAAGAGGCTCAAGACTATGCCTTCGTAGGAGAAAACCTATACTAAAGAGGCAAAGATGGTCACTTAGGATTGTGCATTCATGAATCAAAATATTTGAAAATCTTCGAAGCTACACACAGTGGTGTTGTAGGTGGACACTTTGGTCTTGATCGAGTAATTAATACATTCTTTTCTCATGAATTTGGTGGCCCACTCTTCATATGGATGCACATACCTATGTGAAGAAATGTGACACATGACAATGGGCACAATATTCGATCAGAAAAGATGAGATGCCTTTGAGGCCAATGATGGGAGGACATGCATTCTTGGAATGGGGTATATATTTCATGGATCTTATTAACCCCCCACCTAGAAACTTCTATACAAAATACATTATTGTACCCATAGATTACCTTAGAAAGTGGGTAGAAGTAAGATCCACCATGAACAATGATGCTCAAACAACGGCTAAGTTCTTATTGGATAATGTGTTCACCAGATACAAGTTACCAATAGAGTGACTAAGTGAGAGATGTACACATTTCTTGAATAAAGTCATTGAAAACCTTCTTCACAAATTCTTGGTGATACACAAGAAGTTTTTTCCCTCTCATCCACAAGCTAACGGACAGGCCGAGAGCACAAATAAGATCTGATGTAATTTATTGACCCATAAATTGGAGAGGATATGGATGAATGGTCATTAATAGAATTTCCACTAGCCATGTGGTTCAATGGGCCCTCACTCAACACTGTTAAGAAGCGAAAAGAAGAAGAGTTAAGGGTTAGAGAAGAAGCAAAGGCAAAGTCAAAAGAGCACATTAGGAAAAATAAGCTAGGTGGTCTAGACCTAGATGTCAATCCTGAAGCCCTATGATATCACATGGCCATGTTCCTGACATCGGGCATGATTGGTTCTCGAGTAATCGATCGACATCCATTTGTGACCATAGATGTAGGACAAGGAAAGAGTGCAAGAACTAGTGCAATTAGACTTTCATACTGCGAAGACTTGCAATTGAACGTCAGTCCCATAGAAGCCTATCTCAAAGGGTGGGGAGGTGTGGAAACCCCTTGTTCAAGAAAGGTGGAGCATCCCATCTACCTTCAAGATGTCCCAATCATAGTCAAAATGGTAGTGTGTCAAGACGAGGACCTTAGGGAACCACTTGTCTTGGGCCAAGACTAGATCTATGACCATGCAGTCAACTTAAACCTAAGAAGTCAGCTTCTTCAAGTTTGGGTACATGACCAATGCATTACATTACAATTAGAAAATTGCATGCTCACGAATCCAAGTGTCATACATTCTCTTGGTTCTTCTAAGCCTAATCTTAGAGAAGAAGATGTTATATGTGTCAAAAGTTCTAGGATATAGAAGGAATCAACAATAGAAGCACAGACTCAAGGGTGAGTGGAGCTCTCTTCTTTTTCAAAGAGCAATGCAGCCATAACAATTCATCCAAAGGGGCAAGTCAAACAGTACAAGAGAACTACTGTATCAAATAGAACAAGAGAATTCAAGGCAAAGGTGGTTCTGGGCATGATGCACATTTGGGTACCAAAAGGAGAGCAACCACCAATATCTCCCCAACATGTTCCATGCAGGCAAGACAACCATGCCCAAAGACGTACCAAACAACTAGAACAAGCTAAAATATGAAGTCTTCGAGAAATTTAGATGCCTAAGAAACTAGCTGCTGCTCAAAAAGGTCCATTACACATCTGGGTACCCAAGTCACTCTTACATGCACAAAACCCTACGATCTCCCTCATGAGAAAAGTCACAAAAAAGAAGCCATGGAGAGACAAGGGTCAGTAGCCAACACCGAGATCAAAATAAGATCAAATCAACTCTTTGGAATAGTAAAACGACAATCATCATGGGTATTGATTTGGAAGCCAAAAGTACTAGTAGCATCCACATAACCAAAGAGCCAACCATGCAGGATGCAAAATTTCAGCAAACACACAAAGATGATGAAGTCCAAATTGACTTTTATGCAGCCAAACACTATTCTAAAATGGATCCCTATAAGGAGGAATGATCAGTTGTCATTATGAAGTCCAATGGATACCTCCAACAAAGGTTGTATCAACATCTGCAAGAACATTGAAAGCCTCGACGTGCAAGAACCATGTGGCTTTGGCATGACCTTATCTTTTGCACCAATTAGGTCATGCATTTCCAAAATGTGCATTAATATAGGGCCAAATTACATGACCATGCATAGACACAATTAAGAAACCCACTCACATGAGACAAATTCAACACATGTAACCTATTTTATTGATACTAACCTCTTTCTTCTTTTTTATGCCATTGTTCCAAAAAAAGGGAGAAAAGAAAAGAAACAAAAAAAAATGAAGGGAAAAGAACACGTGCTCAAAGAATCTCATGAGTGAAGCATTAGCAAGGACACCCATCAACGAGAAAGACAAGCCAATGGTCAATCACCATGATGAATGTACAACACAAACAGAGGAAGAAGGATGGACCTTTTACGGTGGTAAGAATCACCTACTTTGGCAACACTATCACCATGATAGAATAGAAAACCTCTTCATCACCATACCCTTGAGCACTTAGCTCAAGACCAAATTTCTTGCACCATAGGTCTTAAAATGCATTCCCCAAGTACGCATGCCTAGGGCCACATTACAAGGCCAAGCACAAGGCACATATTTTCTTCAACCCATGCACAAACACACTACCCATCATTCACTATGGGTTATGAGTAATTGGTATGATAAATATAAAATCCATGTTTCAAAGATCTAGAGGACATCATGGTTACAACATCACTACCTATGAAGCAATTCACAGATGACAACAACTCAAGATTAACATTGACAACCTCCTTTGAGTAGCTCGCAGTTATTGAAAGTTCACAAATACACCATCATGCTAGAATTTAAGGAAGACGTACATGCAAAGGATAGTAGTGATAAAATGAAGATGAGGAAAAGAGACCCTGCTACATTTAAAAGACAGATGCTTTTGTTGACACATGATGAACACTACCACTCAAAGTACTACATGGAACACCCACTCCAACAAGGGTCTGTGAGGGATGACAAAATCAAGAGGGGGGGTAGTGTTGGGACTCACAGTGAAGCACAAGCATGGAAACACATCAAAGAAGTGGACACACAAGAAGAGGGAGCATTTAGGGAGCTCCAAGAAGTGTATGACAAATTTCCAAAAGAAATTTCATCACTAAAAACCATTGTAAATAACATTTCACATTTTTGCAACTCCATTTTTTTCAAGCCAAAGAGTCCTTGAGCTTGAGGATATTAGAAGTAGCTACATACTAGTTTTCATAATTTTTAGACTGTTTGAGCCCTCAAATAAGCCTTGGAACCTACTTTTTTACTAGGCCAAACACTAGGTCCTCGCAGGGCCAAAACTTCTCAAAAACTATAAAAATAGCTAAAGAGCTCATTTTTTAGGTTAGCTGGTTAGAGATTTGAGCTTTGTAAGAGATTTTCTTTGTAATAGAATCTTTCCATTGTTCCTCTCATTCTTCTTACCTTGTGTGCACGTGTGTGTGTATCTGTGTGCATGCTAGTATGTCATTCACACATGCACTTGCTCATAGTCTTCATACTAGTCCTCAAGTCTCTACGGATTGACATTTATGAGGTGGATCTCCTTACGTTGGTACTTACTATTGTGCTAGAGTGGCAATAAGCCTTCAAGAAGATAGCCACAGGTGAGTTTAATGGAAGAATCTTTACTTTTGAAGTAGGAGAAGCCACGAATATAGCTCTATACAACTTTGGTTCACAAACCCTAAATGATCTTTAAGTGTGGCATAAGAGACTTGCTCATGTGAATGAAAGATCCTTGAAGGATATATGCAAGGATCAAAGTCTCCAAGGGCTGCCAAATATATCAAAGAATCACATGATCAATAGATGTGATTCTTTTCAAAATGGGAAGGCACAAATACAGCCTTTCAATCACAACCACTTACATAATCAGTAGGATTACATCTAAATCTCTTGATGGGATGACACCTTATGAGGCATGGCAGAAGACCTTTTTTAGATCATTGTAAGATCTTTGGGTGCATTTCTTATGCACACGTACCCTCACAAAAAACAGGAAAGATTGATCCAAGAGCTAAAAAATGCATATTCATTGGCTATGATCAAAATAAAAAAAGGATATATTTTATATAATCCCACTATCAAAGGATCAAAATTACTAACCCTATGATTTGGAGAATGATTTTCCAAATTTGACCAAAGAATAACCACATACATGAGAAGATGTCAACTTAGAAGATGAAGAGAAGATTGATTTCAAAGCTTGAAAGTTGAAGGGAAAGGTAAAATTCAAACAATTAGAAGACATTCCAGAGTCATCCAATCAAGCACTTAGAAAATCTCATAGAGAAAGCAAGAAATCTATAAGGTATGGCTATGACACATCACTAGTCAGCAAGCATTCTAAATACATGACTAAAGACTCTATGTCAGAAGAACCTTCTTCACTTTAAGAAGCCAACAAGAAGAAAGAGTGGAGAGAAGCTATGTAGGATAAAATTGAAGCACTTCAAGAGATAGCACTTGGGATTTGGTTCCCAAAAAACTAATCATGAAGGTAATAGGATTTATGTGGATTTACAAAGTGAAAAAGAATTTAGATGGCACAATAAACAGTTATAAAGCAACACTAGTAGCAAAGGGGTTTTCTCAAACCCATGCAGTGGATTATGAGGAGACCTTCTCCATTGTGGCCAAGATTGCAACTATCAGACTTTTAGTAAGTCTTGTTGCTTCAAAGAATTAAAAATTATACCAATTAGATGTTAAAAATGCATTTCTTAATGGGTGGATCTTTGAAGAGGTCTACATGGCTCAACCACTAAGATATGAAGATAAAGACAAACCTGATTATGTATGTAAATTAAGGAAGGCATTGTATGGTTTAAGGCAAGCTCCTAGAGCTTTTAACCATAGGCTAGTCAGATACTTGCAAGACCAAAGTTCTACTGTACGCTGTTACATAAAAACAAGCTCTAGAGTAGTCTTATGGATTTTATTAATTATTAAAAATGGTATATGGAAGCTTGTGGATCTTATTAGTTATGAAAAATAACATGTGGAGGCATTCACATCTGCAAATTTTGAGCAAAAGTAGATAAAAGTAGATAAAAGTAAGAAGGAAAGGAGAGGTGTCTATTTTTAGACAAGGAAGGCGCTTCTGTTGACAGCCTCTCAATAAAAAGAGTGGTTCTCTTATTCTAGGTGTCCAAATTGAGTGATTCTTATGAATTGCGAAGCTTACAAAGTTTACTATATAAATAGATCAGTTTTAGTACAAATTTCAATGAGAAAATGCCATGCCAGTAGGCGTTTTTGCAGATCTTGTGTCTTGTGTCTATCCAGTGCCTCATCAGAGACATACCTCTCTTCAAACTTTCATATCTCAGTCATTATGAGGTCTTTTTGAGTGAAATCACTTGGAGACGTTTCCTTAGCTCTCATACTTTCTATTCATATCAAAAGGTCTCATAGATCGTGAAGTTATCTTGCTTCTATACATCAGTTTTCAATTCAGAGAGTTGTTCATATCTTGCTATTGCAGGCTTCTTCTTACCTTGACTTCAAGATGCTCGTTCGGGAGCTATACTCCACCTTTTTTGGTGTTTTTTGTTTCTAAACATGCTACGCAGAGTCTACTTTCATAATATATGATTACATTTGTCAAATTCTGCTCAAAGAGTTTCTCGTAGTCATTTTGCTACAGTGAACTATTTTTGTTTTTTGGAAAGTTTGTTTTTGAAGTTTGTAAATATTTGGTTGGTGTTTTGAAGATCTTGGGAGGTCTCATCATGTTTCATTGTGTTCTTTGATGTTTAAAAGTTTGTAAGCACAACATTGTGGTATGAGAGCTTTTGTTTTTTTATCAAATCTTTCATGCAACTTATTGAATTATCTTCTTTGTTTACAACAATTCAACATGGCAGATTTAAGTGCATCGATTGAGAAGTTATCTAATTGGAGAAATTATTCCATGTGGCAATTTAGAATGGAGTTTTACCTCATGCCTAAAGGTCTTTGGGGATTGATAACAGGTACAGGAGTGAAGCTTGTATTACTAGAAGCTCCTACACAAGCGGATCGAGCAAGAGAGCAAGAATGGATCGAAAGAGACAGAAGAGTTTTGTTTATTATATCACAAACAATTTACAATAGTGTGCTTGGGCATATAAGAGGTTTGAATACTAGTGGAGAGGCTTGGGAGTCTCTAGAAAGGCTATTTGCAACTACCAACAGAGCAAGGCAAACACAACTTATTGGTGAGTTGACAAGAGTAAAAAAGAAGCCACGACAATCAGTTAATGATTAATATGTTCTTGAGGTAAAATCTCTTATTGAAGCATTAGCCTCTATTGATGCATCTCTTAGTGAGGATATACAGTTTAATAGCATGTTAAATGACTTGAGAGAAGATGAAAGATGGAAGTCTTTCATTACGTCTATCATGACTCGAGAGAATCTACCATCTTTTGAAGATTTACAAACGCTCATGATGACTGAAGAAATCAACATAGAAGGTGGCAACTCTTATCATTCAGAAAGAGGTAGTCAAGGACAAGCTCTTTATACTTCATCAAATAGATCAAGAGGTAGAGGAAATTGGAGAGGAGGAGGAAGATTCAACAAAAGTGCAAGAGGAAGAGGAAGCTTCAATGCTACTAGAGGAGGAAGAACAACACAACAAAGTCAACAAACTCAATCAAACCAGCAAGGTAACTTTACTTGCCATTATTGTGGTAAAATTGGTCATTATGCCAGGGATTGCTTCTGCAATCCAAATAGAAGAGGTGGTTTTAGAGGATGACAAAGAGGAAGAGGCAAAGGTCACATGCATCACAACAACAACATAGTACAAAGGGAGGCTCAAACACATAAGGAAAACGTTCTTATTGCTATGCATATAGAGACACATAAGAGGAAGGTAAACAACAAAACTTGGTATGTAGATAGTGGTTGCTCAAACCACATGAGTCACAACATGAATATGTTTGTAAACTTACACAAACCAAATTCAAGATTCACAGCTGCTACACGAGATAGTACTGAGCATGAAGTAGTTTACATTGGTGATTGTCCACTTTATGAACATGTAACTCTTAGAGATGTTTTGTTTGTTCCTACTATTACAAGAAATTTGATTTCAGTTGGACAGATGGAGGACAATGGAGTAAAGGTCCATTTTGAAAATAATAAATGGTAAGCTTATCATAAGAAGGATGGGAATTTTGTTATAAAAGGACAAAAGGTAAAGAGATTATATACTTATGAAGTTGAAGTTCCAGATTATGCAGGTTATACAATGGTAAATGGGACTCAAGTAAGTCAATTGGATTTATGACATAAAAGATTAGGACACATCAGTGTTGGCAGGTAAAAAGATATTGCAAAGAAATCATTGGTTGAAGGTTTACCACAACTACCTAAGAAAGATTTGGATTTTGTTTGTGAGGCATGTCAGTTTGAAAAACAGGTACGAAGTCCTTTTTCAAAAGCAGGATTGCAAAGCAGAGGTATTTTGGACTTGATTCATACTGATGTATGGGGTCCATCTCAAGAAGAGTCCATGGCAGGTAGCAAGTACTTTGTAACATTTATTGATGACTTCTCAAAGTTTACATTCATTTATTTTATGAAATACAAATCCGAAGTGTTTGACATGTTCAAAAAGTTCAAATCATTGGTTGAAAAGAGAACAGGTCGAAGCATAAGAAGGTTGAGATCAGATGGAGGAGGTGAACATTTTTCTAATCATTTTCTTGCATTTTTGGAGGAAGAAGGAATTAAAAAGGAGACTACAAACAGATACACACCTCAACAAAATGGTGTGGCCGAAAGAAGAAACAGGTCTATCTTGGAGATGGGTAGGTGCATGTTAAATGAAAAGGACTTACCACTTACTTTTTGGGCTGAAGCATGCAATATGGCAGTTTATGTGATGAACAGGTTACCACCTAATCAAAGTCATGTACAAAAAGCACCTTATGAATTGTTTTACAGATCAAAACCAGATATTGCTAATTGTAGAATTTTTGGAAGCATATGTTTTATTCATGTTCCACAACAGTTAAGGTCAAAGTTGGATCCAAGTTCACAAAAAATGGTTTTCATTGGTATGTGAGAAGGGCAACCAAGATATAGATGTGTGAACCCAGATACGGGAGAGCTAATTGTTTCGAGAGATGTTATTTTTCATGAAGATAAATCTTGGTATAAACATGAAGTGCAGGTAGATGAAGAAGAAACTACAAGAAGTCACGAAGAAGAGCCAAGTTCTCCAAGTTCACCAGAGAGTCAAATTACACATGAAGAGGTAACTCCCCCCAATCAGAAGTTGAATAAAATTCTCGATTTGATTTCAAAGGAAATTGAGTCACAGGAAGAAGAAAGTGAAGGTTCTACATCAAGAAGAACTCAAACTCGAAGGCATGAAAAGCATAGTAGGACAAGAAGCCAATCAAGGTATCCAGTAAGAGAAAGAAGGCAACCGCAAAGATTTTCTCATGAATCTTATATTGCAAAACTTCTTGAGGAGCAGGAACCAATAACTTTTAAAGAAGCGTCAAAGGTAAAGAAATGGGTTAAAGCAATGGATGAAGAAATGATAGCTTTGTATGAGAACAATACATGGAGTTTAGTTCCAAGGCAACCTAACATGAAGGTAATTGGTAACAAATAGGTGTATAGGATAAACAGAAACAGTGATGGTTCAGTAAGTAGATATAAAGCAAGGCTTGTTTGTAAAGGCTATGCACATAGTTATGGCATCGATTATGAGGAGACATTTTCTCCTGTTGCCAAGATATCAACAATAAGGACATTAATAAGTGTTGCTGCAAGCAAGGTATGGAATCTTTATCAATTAGATATAAAAAATGCATTTCTCAATGGTGATTTAAAAGAAGATGTGTACATGGAGCAACCAGCAGGTTATGAAGATCCCAAGAAGCCTATGCATGTATGTAAACTCTTGAAAGCATTGTATGGTCTTAAGCAAGCTCTAAGGGCTTGGAATTTTAGATTGGTAAAGTTTCTTGAAAAGCAGGGATAGAGGTGTTCAAATGCAGATACTTCCTTGTATGTTAAGGTTGAAGGATCATTGATTGTTTATATCTCAATTTATGTGGATGACTTGATAATATCAGGAAACAATGATAGTCAGATAGCTAGAATCAAAGCAGAGCTTGGATCTAAATTTAAAATTTCAGATTTAGGAGAACTGACATACATTCTTGGAATCGAAGTTATGAAGAAGGAAGATGGCGTATATCTGCTACAAAGGAAGTATATTTTAGATTTGTTAAAGAAATATGGCATGGAACATTGCAAGAGTATTAGTAATCCGATGGAACCCAATGTGAAGTACAGTGCTGAAGATGGTGAACCTTTAGAAGATCCACTTATCTACAGGTCTTTGATCGGTTCTCTTATATATGCAACTTTAACAAGGCCAGATATTACATTTAGTGTAAGTAAATTGTCTCAATTCATGAACAAACCCACAGATGTTCATATGCAAGCAGCTAAAAGGGTCTTGAGATATTTGACGGGTACATTAAGTGAAGGTCTGGGCTATAAATATCATGAAGGTTTGGATTTGAAAGCATACAGTGATACAGATTGGGCTTGAAATAAGGATGACAGAAGGAGTACAAGTGGATATTTGATATTTGCAGGTAATAATTTGGTTTCATGGAGTTCCAAAAAATAGCCTACAGTAGCACTTTCAAGCGCAGAAGCTGAATATAGAAGCCTTACAACTGCAAATTTAGAGCAAAAGTAGATAAAAGTAGATAAAAGTAAGAATGTGTCTATCTGGTGCCTCATCAGAGACATACCTCTCTTCAAACTTTCATATCTCAGTCGTTATGAGGTCTTTTTGAGTGATTTCACTTAAAGAAGTTTTCTTAGCTCTCATAAGTTCTATCAATATTACAATGTCTCATAGATCTTGAAGCTTTCTTGCTTCTGTACATCAGTTTTCAATTCAGACAGTTAGTCATATCTTGCTATTGCAGGCTTCTTCTTACCTTGACTTCAAGTTGTTCGTTCGGAAGCTATACTCCATCTTTTTTGATTTTTTGTTTCTAAAGCATGCTACGCAGAGTATAATTTTGCAATATATGACTAATTTTGTCATATTCTGGTCAGAGTTTCTAGTCATTTTGCTATAGTGACCTATTTCTGTTTTTTGGAAAGTTTGATGAAAAGTTTGTTTTTTAAGTTTGGAAATATTGGTTGGTGTTTTGAAGATCTTGGGAGGTGTAATCATGTTTCGTTGTGTAATTTGATGTTTACAAGTTTGTAAGCACAAGATACGCAAGGCATATTCTTCATTGCTCATTAAGAAGACCAATTCAAATGTTATTTATCTATGTGTTTTATGTGGATGAAATCATCATTACAGAAAATGATGCCAATGGCATCAAGAAGATCAAGGCCTAGATGAAGGAGGAGTTCAAGATCAATGATCTTGGATTGCTTACATAATTTCTTGGCTTAGAGATCGTTTATACACATTCTGGTGTTTTTCTTACTCATATGAAGTACATCCATGATGTGGTACTTAAGTTCAAATGGAAAATGAAAAAATTGCAAGTACACCCATGGAATTGAACCAAAAACCCAGTGCTCATGAAGGAGAGCTATTTGAGGACATTACTGCTTATCAAAGGATTGTTGGGAGTCTCAATTATGCAACCCTAACAAGAGTGCATACATGCTATGGGGTGAGTACATTGAGTCAATTCATGCATATACCAAGAAAACCTGGAAGATGCCAAAAGGATCTTAAAGTACTTCAAGGGTACCATAAATGAAGGACTATTTTATCCATTCACATCTAACTTGGATACCTAGTTATACTCTAATGCAAATTGTGTTGGCTCAAAAGATGATAGGAGGAGCACCTCTTGGTACTTATCTTTTGCAGGATCAAAGTTGATTTCATGGTCATCAAAGAAACAACCAACTGTGGCGTGGTCACCAATTGAAGCTAAATATAGAGTCCTAACAAATGCAACACAAGAGGAAATGTGGTTAAAACTACTCTATTCAGATTTGGGATGCATACATACACTCCAATGATCTTTGGAGATAACACTAGCTCACTCCATTTGGCTAATAATCCTTTATATCATGCAAGGACTAAGCACATTGAAGGTGAGAGAGAGGCTACTTAGCAAGGACATATGATTGTCCTATGTATCAAACAACTTGCAATGTGCAGATATTAGGCATGAGGGGGCATTCTTGGTGCAATTACTTCAAGCCTAAATGCTTGATGATTTATCCTAAGGCTCATATGTGCATTCTTGTACTAGCGCATGAATGATCTCTTGTAAAATATTGATTTTTTACTCCTTGTAGAAGTGCATATATGGAATCACTTCAATCACAAGTTGTTAGGAGAATCTTTCCATGACTTATTTGGTGAGGACTTATCACAAATCAGTTCTTAAAACTTTTGAACACTTTTGGGTAAAGATTTGAATTCAAATTTGAATCTTGGCTTCAACCAAAGGCTATGAAGGTAGGACTACCTAGTCGTGTGAAGAGCATCCACATATAGCAGAGATCTCAAAGGGATTTCATATCGATGTTGAGCTCACACTATAGCTCTACCATTTCTCACATTATGAGATCATTCATTGCCAATTTCAATGTAATTATGTGCATTAATACATATAGTTTTCTCATGTCTCATATCTTTTACTCTTTCGTGTACCACTTAGAATAGTGAACTTGTTGGATCTCTTTCTCAGCTTGTACTTGATCATTTTCAATGATTTAAGTTGGAATAGATTCATTAGACTGTCTAGTTTATTTGTACACAGTTTCACTCCAATTTTCTCAGTCATTCTTGAGTTATGAGCAAAACATTGCTTACTGGTCTACATATTGTCAATACCCAAAAATGTCAGGATGCATCTCTAAGTTGCTAAGCATCATTCTCTGAGCATGTTCTATCATTTCAAGTAAAATAACTTGAAAACGTTAGCTACCCAATTTAATTAGATATTTTGAAAAGGATTTTGTTCAATTGTTAGCACACAAGGAGAACTATTCATTTCTGTAAATAGGTGTAGTGACCAAATAGCAAGTTTTTGGTTCACAATGTAAGTCCATCTTATCTGCTTTGATCCAATTATTTTTAGGATTTTCTTCCAAAGCACCTAGGTGATTATTTACTCTTGTTGGAAATCTCAACAGGTCTACTTTGGACTCCTCAACTCAGTTTTGGCAGTTGTGAAGCGGGAGTTTATAACACCATCTCATCTATGGAAGGTGTCCACCATCTCCTCCAACAGCTTTCACCATAGCCATGGACCACTACATGGACATGCAGGTTCCTGATTTCAACACCCTCATGGGACAATTGTTAACACATGATGAAAAGCTTATGAAGAATGGAGACAAATCAAAATGTAATCAATCCTCTCCACTCTATATAGATAAAAACAAGAGTAAAGATAGCAAAGGGAAAAGAAAAAAGTCTGATGATGAGGGCAACACCTCTCAAGCAAACTTTGTAGGTAGAGATAGAGACTCAAGATCTTCTCAGAGGTGGTTCTTAGTGCATGGTTGATCATTTGATGTGATTTAAAGCACCATAGACTTAGTATATTGTCTAGTTTATAGCTAGAAAATTTCATCATGATTGGTTCTCTTAATGGTGAGACATCATCAGATCTTTACTCTCTAGTGTGTACTTTGATGCATCTCGAGAATGTCGAGCAAGTCCTATGATTTAGTAAACATCATACTCAGTGTGTAGTTTATCTTTCTTATTGAAATTATTCATTATAGGAAGCTATCTAAGTTAATTAGATACCACCAAAAGGAATTCAGCTAATTTCTAGCAAGATGAGAGCACTGTTCATTATACTAAACATGTGGAGACACTAAAATAGAAAGTCTATGACCTTGGATAAATTTCCTATTTCGTACTCATGTGTTTTGATCCATTGATTAGTGGATTTTGTTCCAGAGAGTTGCATAAGAACAAGCTCGAAAGTATTGTTTTTTAGGCTTATGGATTTTATTATTTATGATAAATAACAACTGGAGGCGCTCACATCTCTAAAATTAGAGTAAAATTAGATAAAAGTATATAAAAGTAAGAAGGAAAGGAGAGGTGTCTATTTTTAGACAAGGGAGGCGCTTCTCTTGATAGCCACTCAAAGAGTGGTTCTCTTAGTGTAGGTGTTAAAATTGAGTTATTTTTGTCGTATTGTGAATCTTAGAATTTTTACTATAGACGTAAATAAGTTTTCTACAAAATTCAATGAGAAAACTCCGCACAACTAGGTGTTTTTTTCAGATCTACATTCTTATGTGTACATGGTGTCTCATCAATGACATAGCTCTCTTCAAACTTTCATATCTCAGTTTTTATGAGGTCTTTTTGAGTGATTTCACTTGGAGGAGTTTTGTTACCTCTTATAATTTCTATCTATGGCAAAATGTCTCATATATCTTTGAGTTTTTCTAGCCTTTTACATCAGTTTTCAATTCAGACAGTTAGTCATACCTTCTTGTTGGAGGCCTCCACATATCTTGTCTTCCAAGTATTTGTTTGGGAGGTATATGCCCCCTTTTTGACATTTTTTGTTGCGAAAGCATGCTACTGAAAGTCTACTTTCTGAATAAAGGACTTGTTTTAAGGAATCCTACTTAGATAGGTTCTAGTGATTATTTTGCTATAGTCACCAATTTCTGTTTTCTTGAAAGTTTGGATGAAAGTTAGATTTCTGAAGTTTGGAGGTATTTGTTTGATCTTTTGAAGTTCTTGGGAGGTCTCATTATTTTTCATTGTGTACTTTGATGTTTACAAGTTTGTAAACATAACATTGTGGTATCAGAGCTATTGTTTTTTATCACATCCTTCAAAAATCTTGTTGAATTATCTTCTTTGTTTACAATGATTGAACATGGCAGATTTGAGTGCATCCATTGAGAAATAATCTAATGGGAGAAATTATCCCATGTGGAAATTTAGAATGGATTCTTATCTCATGTCTAAAGTTCTTCGGGGATTGATAATAGGTACAGAAGTGAAGCTAGTATTACCAGAACCTCCTACACAAGGAGATCGCAAGAGAGCAAGAATGGATCTAAAGAGACAAAAGAGTTATGTTTATTATATCACGAACAACCTCGAATACTATGCTTGTACATAGAAGAGGTTTGAGTACTAGTAGAGAAGCGTGAGAGTCTCTAGAAAGGTTATTTGCAACTACTAAGAGAGCAAGGCAAACACAACTTATTGGTGAGTTGAGAAGAGTAAAAAAGAAGCCACGAAAATCAGTTAATGATTATGTTCTTGAGGAAAAATCTCTTATTAATGCATCTCTTAGTGAGGATATAAAGTTTAGTATCATGTTAAATGGCTTGAGAGAAAATGAAAGATGGAATTCCTTCATTACATCCATCATTACTCGACAGAATCTACCATCCTTTGAAGATTTACAAACGCTCATGATGACTAAACAAATCAACATAGAAGGTGGAAACTGTTATCATTCACAAAGAGGTAGTGAAAGACAAGATCTTTATACTTCATCAAATAGAGCAGGAGGTAGAGGAAGTTGGAGAGGATGAGGAAGATTCAACAACAATGCAAGAGGAAGAGGAAGCTTTAATGCTACTATAGGAGCAAGAACAATACAACAAAGTCAATAAACTCAACCAAATCAACAAGGTAACTTTACTTGTAATTATTATGGTAAAGTTGGTCATTATGCTAGGGATTGCATCTCCAACCCAAATAGAAGAGGTGGTTTTAGAGGATGACAAAGAGTAAGAGGCCAAGATCGCATGCATCAAAACAAAAACATAGTTGAAGAGTAGGCTTAGTCAGAGAAGGAAAACATTTTGAGGGCTATGCATATAGAGACACATAAGAGGAAGGTAAAAAAAGACTTGGTATGTAGATAGTGGTTGCAAAAACCACATGAGTCATACCATAAACATTACAATAATTAGTGGCACGCTTATCAAAAGAACAATGGGGCTTTTATTATAAGAGGACAAAAGGTAAATAGGTTATATACTTATGAAATTGAAGTTCGAGATTATGCAGGTTATACAATGGTCAATTGGGCTCAAGTAAGTCAATTGGATATATGGCATAAAAGATTAGGACACATCAATGTTTGCGCATCGAAGGATATTGCAAAGAAATCCTTCATTGAAGGCTGTAAGGAATTGAACTCACAACCTCTTGGTTAGGAATGTGATGGGCTAACCACTTGCCCCAAAAGCCATTGTTGAGGATTACTTTCTAATCCTCTCTCTTAGGGTGTAGTTCAACCATCTCCTATCTGTCAAGGGTGTGGTTCAACCATCTTCTTCCTATCACTTTATTACATTCTTCCCCCCTTGCTCAATCGTTGTCCTCAATGATCTGCTCTTGTATCCTTCTAGCCTTGGTGATCAGTCCCTTGAGCTCCCTAGGTGCCCTTGAATTGATGTCCTCAACCTTGCAGAGTTTCTTGAACCTTGTTCACAACCTTGGTCTGTTGAACCCTTGCTCTCAACCTTGGTGTCTGGAACCTTCTTGTTCGCAACCTTGCTGCCTTGAGCCCTTGTTCTCAACCTCAGTCTTGAACCTTGTTCTCACCCATGTTTGGTATCTTGAACCCTCAATCAAGTGCCACCCAAGGTTTCCAACAGACTTCACACTTCCAAGCTAGATCACTAGATTTGGAAACTTCGTGCCAATGTAAGGATTTGAAATCACAACCTCTTGGTTAGGAATGTGATGGGCTAACCACTTGCCCCAAAATCCATGGTTGAGGATTACTTCCTAATCCTCTCTCTTAGGGTGTAGTTCAACCATCTCCTATCTATCAAGGGTGTGGTTCAACCATCCTCTTCATATCACATTATTACAAAGGCCTACCACAACTACCTAAGAAAGATTTGGATTTTGTTTGTGAGGCAAGTCAGTTTAGAAAACCGGTACGAAGTCCATTTTCAAAAGCAAGATTGCAAAGCAGAGGTATTTTGGACTTGATTCATATTGATGTATGGGGTACATCTCAAGAAGCGTCCATGGCAAGTAACAAGTACTTTGTAACATTTATTGATGAATTCTCAAAGTTTACATTCATTTATTATATGAAATAAAAATCCAAAGTTTTTGATATGTTCAAGAACTTTAAATCATTCGTTGAAAAGCAAACAGATCAAAGCATAAGAAGGTCGAGATCAAATGGAGGAGATGAGTATTTTTCTAATCAATTTCTTGCATATTTGGAAGAAGAAGGAATAAAAAAGGAGACTACAAATAGATACACGCCTCAACAAAATGGTGTGGCCCAAAGAAGAAACATGTCAATCTTAGAGATGCGTAGGTGCATGTTAAATGAAAAGGACTTAGCACTTAATTTTTGGGCTGAAGCATGCAATATGGCAGTTTATGTGATGAACAAGTTACCACCTACTCAATGTCATGTACATAAAGCACCTTATGAATTGTTTTATTGATCAACGCCAGATATTTCTAATTGTAGAATTTTTTGGAGCATATGTTTTTTTCATGTTCCACAACAGTTAAGATCAAAGTTGGATCCAAGGTCACAAAAAATGATTTTCACTGGTATGGCAAAAGGGCAACGAGCATATAGACATGTGAACCCAGATACAAGAGAGATAATTGTTTTGAGAGATGTTATTTTTCATGAAGATAAATCTTGGTATAAATATGAAGTGTAGGTAGATGAAGAAGAAATTACAAGAAGTCATGAAGAAGAGCTAAGTTCTCCAAGCTCACCAAAAAGTCAAATTACACATGCAGAGGTAACTCCCCTAATCAAAAGTTGAAGAAAATTCTAGATTTTATTTCAAAGGAAAGTCAGTCACAAGAAGAAGGAAGTGAAGGTTGTACATCAAGAAGAACCCAAACTCGAAGGCAAGAAAATCATGGTAGGACAAGAAGTCAATCAAGATATCAAGTATGAGAAAGAAGGCAACTGTAAAGATTTTGTCATGAAGCTTATATGGCAAAACTTCTTGAGGAGCAGAAACCAACAACTTTTAAAGAAGCATCAAAGATAAAGAAATGGGTTAAGGCAATGGATGACGAAATGGCAGCTTTGTATGAGAACAGTACATGGAATTTAGTTCCAAGCCAACCTAACATGAAGGTAATGGCTAACAAATGGGTGTACTGGATAAAGAGAAATAGTGATGGTTCAGTAAGTAGGTCTAAGCAAGGCTTGTTTGTAAAGGTTATGCATAGAGTTATGGCATCGATTATGAGGAGACATTTTCTCCTATCGCCAAGATATCAACAATAACGACACTAATAAGTGTTGCCGCAAGCAAGCTATGGAACCTCTATCAATTAGATATCAAAAATGCATTTCTCAATGGTGATTTAAAAGACGATGTGTGCATGGAGCCACTAGCACGTTATGAACATCCCAAGAAGCCTACACATATATGTAAACCCTTAAAACCATTGTATGGTCTTAAGCAGGCTCCATGGGCTTGGAATTTTAGATTGGTAAAGCTTCTTGAAAAGCAGGGATATAGGTGTTCAAATGCAGATATTTCTTTGTATTTAAAAGTTGAAGGATCAATGATTGTTTATATCTCAGTTTATGTGGATGAATTTATAATAACAAGAAATGATGAAGTGAAATAGCCACGATCAAAGCATAGCTTGGATCTGAATTTAAAATTTCAGATTTAGAAGAATTGATGTATATTCATGGAATTGAAGTTATGAAGAAAGAAGATGGTGTATATCTTCTACAAAGGAAGAATATTTCATATCTATGAAAGAAATATGGCATGGAGCATCATCCCAAGAGTATCACTAATCTGATAAAACCCAATGTGAAGTATAGAGTTGAAGATGGTGAACCTTTAGAAGATCCACTTATCTAGAGGTCTTTGATTGGTTCTCTTATAAATGCAATTTTAATAAGGTCGGATATTACATTTAGTGTAAGTACATTGTCTCAATTCATGAACAAACCCACAGATGTACATATGCAAGCAGCTAAAAGGGTCTTGAGATATTTGAAGGGTACATGAAATGAAGGTTTGGGCTATAAATATCATGAAGTTATGGACTTGAAAGCATACAGTGATGCAGATTGGGATGGAAATAAAGATGATAGAAGGATTACAAGAGGATATCTCATATATATAGGTAATAATTTGGTTTGGTGGAGTTCTAAAATATAGCTTAGAGTAGCACTTTCAAGCACGGAAGCTGAATATGGAAGTATTACAAATGCAACATGTGAGATTATGTGGTATTTGAAGCTTTATGAAGACATGAATTTATCTACGTCATGTCCAGAACTCTTTGGAGATAATGTAAGTTCGTTACAGCTCGCGTCTAATCTAGTGTACCATGCAAGAACAAAACACATTGAAGTATGCTATCACTATATCCGAGAGAGGGTGGTGAATAAAGATATTGATATTCAACATGTTGGAACTAAAGATCAATTGGCAAGCATACTCACAAAAGCAGTGGATGCCCAGAGGCTCAAATCAAAGTTCTACTTTGAGTCAGAGCTTTTGATTTAGAGCTTCAGGGGCGCAATGTTACATAAGAACAAACTCTAAAGTATTGTTTTTTAAGATTATGGATTTTATTATTTATGATAAATAACATGTGGAGGTGCTCACATCTCTAAACTTAGAATAAAAGTAGATAAAAGTAAGAAGAAAAGGAGAGGTGTCTATTTTTAGACAAGGAAGGCGCTTTTGTTGATAGCCTCTCAATAAAATATATCGTGGAGGTATCCAAATTGAGTTATTCATGTTATGTTGCAAAGCTTACAACTTGTACTATATAATTGGATTAGCTTTTCTACAACATTCAATGAGAAAACTCTGTGCAAGTAGGTGTTTTTGCAGATCTACTTTCCTGTGTGTATTCCATGTCTCATCAATGAAATACCTCTCTTCAAACTTTGATATTTCAGTTGTTATGAGGTCTTTTTGAGTGATTTTACTTGGAGGAGTTTCTTTAGCACTCATATTTTCTATCTACATCAAAATTTATTATAGATCTTTCAGTTTTTCTAGAGTCTTACATTAGTTTTTAGTTCCGACATTTAGTGGTACCTTGTTGTTGCATGCCTCCACATACCTTGACTTTGAACTATTCCTTTGGGAGCTATACTCCAGCTTTTTTGACATTTTGTTTTGGTAAAGCATGATAATTGAATTCTACTTTCCTAATATATGATTGAGTTTAACAAATTCTACTCAGAGAGTTTCTGGTGATTATTTTTCTACAATCACCCATTTCTATTCTCTTGAAAGTTTGCAGGAAAGTTTCATTTCTGAAGTTTGGACATATTTGGTTGATCCTTTGAAGATCTTGGGAGCTCTCATCATTTTTTGTTGTGTATTTTGATGTTTAGAAGCTTGTAAAAATAACAAAAAGTACATAAGTGGTTATTTGTGATCATTAGGGAGAAAAAGAGGCCTACTACTCTCTCCACCACTTGTTCTTGGCTGGTATGAAGCATGTTTAAGTAGCACCACTTCATCTCTGAAGACTATCCTCCATCTCCTCCAACACATTAGGTATGTGAAGTGGCATTAATAATCCAAATGCTTTACCATGATGTCATTTCACACATTGACACACAATGCAATGGGAAACATACCGTGCAATATCCTTTTCCGTATTTGGCAAAAGAAAAATTCTTTACACAAAGAAATAGTACTTTCTATGCCCCTAGGACCCATATACGGTGGTTCATGCATCTCTTTCATAAAAAAATTCTTCAAAAGCTTGTGTGATGCATAACTTGTGTTGGAAATATGAGAATCCATTATGAAAAGTGTAGTGATCCTCACTAAATGATTTTGAACTATAGAAAGCATTCCATGTTTGTGAAAAATACAAATTAGATGCATAAGTAGGAATGCTTGTATGAAATGAATGAATATGAACAGTAGAAATATTTTTAATTGAAACAATATTTGTTTGTGGGGATGGGAAAGGACTAAGGGCATCAACTATGGCATTAGTTTTGCCTGGTTCATATTGAATCATAGGCAAAAAATTTTGTATGAATGAAACCCATTTAATGTGTCTATCAAAAGTAATTGGTTAAGTTAATAAATGATTAATAGCTTATTGGTCTATGTTGATTAGAAATTCAGAACCCATAAGGTAATGTTTCCAAATCTTTAAAGCATGCACAACACCTAAAAGTTCCTTATCATATGTACTATAGTTCTTTTCAAAAGGTTTTAGTTTTTTACTTTCAAATGCAATATGATGATCATCTTGTATTCATACAACACCTTTACCTAAACTACTAGCATCTGTAACTACATGGAAAGGTTGTGTAAAATTTGCTAATTGCAAAACAGGTGCATGAGAAAGTAAATTTTTGATTTTTTCAAAAGATTGTTGTTGTGCTAATCCCCATGCAAATTTTAACTTTTTCTTCCACCACCAAATGTGGAAATCATAGACTTCCTATGAATCTTGTCACTCATAAGTGCAACACGAATACCATTATATACAAGTTTTCCTTCATGTTCATTGTTACTCATGGCTATGGAAAATGTAACCCATGATGGTGGCAAGGTTGATAGCGAGATAATGTATTTCATCTCATCATCCATTTGCATCTTTTAAGCTTGCAATCAAGAAAAGAGAGCATTAAATGCATCCAAATGAGTTGCAAGACTATCTATGTCCTAAATGTGCAAGTCATACAACTTCCTCATAAAATAAACAAGTTTGGAAGCATTCCCCTTAACATCATTGTTATGAATCTTCTTCCATACCTCTTCTATTGCCTCATTGTTCAAAATAATGAAATAATCACTATGTAGAAGGTGTAGATGAATATTGGACATGTTTATGTGTAGATGCCATCAACTTGCATAAGGAAAACACCAAAATAATGATGCAAATGCCCCAAATCTGACATCTTAGATGAGGCATGCAAATCAATGTTAAAATCATCAATACACTTCACATGAGGACAAGTGAGTAGCATGTCATGAACATAGATAGTGACTAGAAGCACATCATTTGTATGCTTAACATGTAAGGTGCTCTAAGTTGGATTGGTCTCAATTCCATCTGCAATAATGTTGGCATGTATCTTTTCATATTAAGCACATGGTGCTTCCATCAAACCCGATTATTCCTTTTTCAATGTGCACACTTTGTTTTCATGCCCTTTATGCGGAAAATGATGGGGATGAAAAAAAACTTCTTCATGCAAGTCATCATTCAGAAATGCATTTTTTATTTTCAATTGATGTACATTCCAACCATGATGAGCTCCAAGTGCACAGATGCTATGAAAAGTAGTCATGCAACATGTAGGAGCAAAGGTCTCATCAAAATCAATGCCTCTTTCGTATGCATAGCCCTTTGCAATAAGCCTAGCGCTACATACATCCACTAGTCATGAGAAGATAGATCATGATTACAAACAATAGTAAATGCCCATTCTTCACTTTGCACAAGATTAGCATACTCTATTTTGGGTGTAGAGGCCTTCGCAACAACCATTCCAACCTCTTTCTTCTTTGCCTCTTTCGTAGCCAGTTTTCAAAAACTCTTTATGACATCATCATTTCCTTTCTAGTATTTGCAAAACAATTTCTGCATTTTCTGTTTTCTTCTCCTCTTTTTCAGTTTTCTTAGATTGTAGAGGATTAGCAAATTTTTGCTTACTAGTACATGAGATCCATTTACCTTTGCCCTTCTAAATAGGCAAGAAAGCTTGATCTGCAACAAGCATAATGGACCTCTTTTGCCTAGACTAATCTTCTTGCAACACAAGATACACTAACTCCTCAAATGTTAAGGCATTTGGATTGAATTTTATCATCAATTGAAGAGTACAAGCAAGAATCTAATCGAATCTAGAAGACCATTCAGAACCGTCTACACAAGTGAACTATCAGGCAAGACTTCATGAGCATAAATCAACTACTCTTTCAAATCTTTGATCTTTGTCATAAAACTCTCCATAAGGAACATGAGCCCATTCCTATCCGAGTATAAAGTTATAAGTATATCCCAAGCATCCTATATCGTTCAGCATGAGCAAATGTTAGGAATACTAGTATGTCTGATAGACAAGGCTATGAATGCATGTGTGTGAGCATCTCTACTATCCTAACAAAGTTCCTCCACAGTAGGTGCACCAAGAGCCACAACACAAAGAGGAACGTGAAGAATATCACCATCTTCAATGCCATGTGCATCGGCTTCATTAATATATTTGTAGATGTAATAGGCTGTTTTTCAACACCATGCACAATATTCCATAGTCCTTTTGCAACCAATACCTGATGCATCATATAAGCCCATAATGGGTAATTCGCACCATCCAACTTACCCTCAACAACCAACATATGAAATAGATCACTACTTTCATCCATGATAACTAACAAAAATACCCTAATGCAAAAAAATGGTTGTATCTCAAAAAATTTAACAAAACTACCCTGTTGAGTACTGTTAAATGGCCTATAGCAAACTTTGAGGCACTTAAATTAGAGAACACAAACCTTTATATATCTTTGGCACACAAAAGGAAAAATTGCCAACATAGGCACTATGATAGTGCATTTAGACGCCGAAAGGAGCAATTTTGAGAGTATGATTAGAGGGGTTTCAACGATGCCCTAGATGAAGAGGCAACCTAATTTGATACCAATTGTTGGAGTTTGAGGTCTCCAAAAGCATGCGAATAGCATACTTTGAGGCACTTAAACTAGACAATAGGAGTGTGTATATATCTTTGGCAAAAAATAACAAAATGGCTCACACAAGCGTTGTGATTGTGCATTTGGAGGCCTAAATTTGCAATTTTGAGACTATGACAAGAGGTTTTTGGATGACACCCTAGATGAAGAGGCAAGGTGCTTTGATACCAATGGTTGGAGTTTGAGGTCTCCAGATGATGCATGAAACACAACACACAATATTGTATATATTACCAAGAGAATATACAAAGTTAATTGACCCATTAGGGTTATAGGCATATATACAAGATAGGGGAAAAAACCTCCAAAAGACGGAGAGAAGTGCCCCGATGGTCCTAGAGTGCTTAGACACATCACTACCTAAATATATAAACACCATATTATTTTGTTTATGAACACCAATAAATTGATTTCAGTTGATTGTTTAACAAATCTACCATAATATGAATTTATAGGTTGGAAAAGAATAAAATTTAATATAAACATGAATTATATCCAATTTTATCAAGAATACTTGTTCACTTATTTGTCATGAACATGTCTTCTTTTTGTTACAAGTTTTTGAGTTTAAACTTTGATTACTTCATAAAATAGATTACCTTTCTATTGAAGGTTCATTTTTCTATTTAATATTGTGCTTTAGTGATATTCAAATACATTTCAAATTGATAAGTTATTTAAAGTTGATTATATCAATCTTAAATCTATTTTAATCCCAAAGTTATGAATTTAGAGTTTAAAAAATCAACAATAGCTCAATTATGTATAATTTGATATATTCATAAGTGTTGCTTCAGCCATTGTTTGCTTGGATGAACGATCCCAAATTATGGTATCTAAAAACATTAATACATTGATTTAGATTTGGTTGTATAAAAAATCTACCATAATATGAATTAAGTGGCTCGATAAGAATACAATTTAATATAAACATCATTTATATGCAATTTGATCTACAATGACTGTTCACTTGTTTGAATGGTCCCAAATTTAAAGTATGTTATGATGTGTAAAAACACTAATAAGGTGATTCAAACTTGATTGTATAAAATTTTACCACATGAAATAAATTTGAATAATGCCCTTTGTAAAATTATTATTTATGCTTTTGCTGCAACTCCACTTATGAAAGGAATTTGCCGATAACCAAACCTTATAGAATACATTATTGCATGATTTTCTCTCATAATTTTATTTTTGTGGAACAATTGTAAACATTTTGGTTTCCCTTTATTTAAAAGTGGAAGACAAAATTTTATTGCTATTCTTTTTAGATCTCTCGTTTTTATTTCCTTGCAATTAATTGGAACATGTTGCTTTTTCTTATAATTCTTTTGTACATGAGAGTTAGTAGAAGATAATACTCTCAAGAAATTTGAATTATCATTTAATCCACTTAAGCTTTTATGGTCTGACATAGATGATGATTTCTCCATTATATGTCAAAAAATAGGAAATAGGGCATGAACTTTGGTGATAGGTGATGTCCCATTCGATGAGCAAAATAAATCATCAAATATCATCCATATGGATTAAGCTCAAAAGGTAAGATAAAAGATCATTCAATAGTGTATGATCATGTCTTCCTTGATAAAACTTAATATAGATCCAATTTTATATAGGGACATAACCTTGGAACGGACTATCATCAATGAGCAATATATTTTTCCTTGTACAAAATCCTTTGAACTACCATAAACGTTTATGTAGCATATTAAACATACACTTAACATTAAGTTGATATGGTCTATATATTTCTTCTGGATGATCCATATAATAATCTTCTTGACTCCATACCATGAAAAAAGGATATGTTCTTCTTCTATGTTCCTCAAGTATTCTCACATAATCCAAAACATTACATCTCAAAATGGATGTCCATACACCAACATGGAAGAAATAGAATCCAAAAACTTCAAAACATCCTTGACATATAAGCATCACCATTTGTATAAATAAGAGATCCATCCACTACCATGAATAAAACTAGATGAAGAGTTGCACTGATTAACTAGATGAAGACTTGCACTGATCAGTACAAAGATAAACATACCTACTCTAAGGAAATACCACTAAATCACAATGAATGACAAAATCAAGCCACTTATTCCCACTATAGGGCTATTAGCCCTCCACTGGGAAGCCCACGCTCTGTATCCTCACCACATAGTGACTTCCTACAGTAGGCTTGGAGCCACAAAGTCCAAAGAGATGACCCAACGAGATGCCGGAGATAAGATACGTACCTCCCCAATGGGTACTAGTGCATTGCTTTTAAAAGCTTCAATAGGCCAAGAGGGCCATGCCGATTTCCCACATTCATTGAATATGCATCGGTTGATTGCCCCGAAATTTGAGGGGAAGGTCAAATATGGTTCTAGCCACGAGCTTTAAATTTGATCCTCAAAAATAGGCATTTAGGGCTTTGTCATCACGAATGGTTGGCGACAACACTCATTTATCTGTTTATACTTTTGCTATCACTTCTGAATGCAAACTGAGTTCTCTTTCTTAACCAAACAAATCACTCCACAAACTAAGAATGGCCATGCACCACCACCCATAGAATCAAGAATGAGCTCTCAACATGTCAATCCTTACTAGCCTTGTTAAGCAATAAACACCATTCATTCTTGTCATGGCTCGGGCTTTTTTTCAGCATCATCACCAAATAGCACAAATTCTTAACTTTTGGACTGCCCAGTAAGGGCTAACTGCACAAAGAGAGAGAGAGAGAGAGAGAGAGAGAGAGAGAGAGAGGGTGGGGGTAGGAGGAAGGAGGAGGGTGGGTGGAGTGGAGGGGGATGCTGTGTGTGGGGGTAGGAGGGAGGAGGAGAATGGTGGAGTGGAGGGGGACAGAGGGTGGAGGAGGGTGGGAGGAGTGGAGGGGGGCGTTGTGGGTGGGGGAAGGAGGGTGGGTGGAGTGGAAGGGGACGGAGGAGGTTGGGAGGAGTGGTTGTGGGAGGGGGGTGGGAGGGAGGTGGAGGGTGGGTGGAGTGGAGGGGCCAGTGAGGGTGGGGGGAGGAGGGAGCAGAGGGTGGGTGGAGTGGAGGGCGCTATGGGTGGGGGGAGGAGGGAGGTGGAGGGTGGGTGGAGTGGAGGGCACTGTGGGTGGGGGGAGGAGGGAGGCGAAAGGTGGGTGGAGTGGAGGGCGCTGCGGGTGGGGGGAGGAGGGAGGGAGAGGGTGGGTGGAGTGCAAGGTGGGTGGAGTGGAGGGGGCGCTAATGGTGGGGGGAGGAGGGAGGTGGAGGGTGGGTGGATTGGAGGGTGCTGTGGGTGGGGAGGAGGAGGGAGGCGGAGGGTGGGTGGAGTGGAGGGCACTTTGGGTGGGGGGAGGAGGGAGGTAGAGGGTGGGTGGAGTGGAGGGCGCTGAGGATGGGGGGAGGAGGGAGGCGGAGGGTGGGTGGAGTGGAGGGGGCACTGAGGGTGGCGGGAGGAGGGAGGCTGAGGGTGGGTGGAGTGGAGGGCGCTATGGGTGGGGGGATGAGGGAGGCGGAGGGTGGGTGGAGTGGAGGGGGCGTTGAGGGTGGGGGGAGGAGGGAGGCAGAGGGTGGGTGGAGTGGAGGGCACTGTGGGTGGGGGGAGGAGGGAGGCAGAGGGTGGGTGTAGTGGAGGGAGTTGTGGGTTGGGGGAGGAGGGAGCCAGAAGGTGGGTGGAGTGGAGGGGGCTGTGGCTAGGGGAGGAGGGAGGCCTATGGTGGGTGGAGTGGAGGGCGCTATTGGGGGGGGGGGGGGCGGGGAGGAAGGCGAAGGGTGGGTGGACTGGAGGGGGTGTTGAGGGTGGGGGGAGGAGGGAGGCGGAGGGTGGGTGGAGTGGAGGGCGTGGGTGGGGGGAGGAGGGAGGCGGAGGGTGGGTGGAGTGGAGAGCACTATGGGTGGGGGGAGGAGGGACCCAAAGGGTGGGTGGAGTGGAGGGCGCTGTACGTGGGGGGAGGAGGGAGGCAGAGGTCATTATGGGTGGGTGGAGGAGGGAGGGAGAGGGTGGGAGGAGTGGAGGGCACTGTGGGTGGGGGGAGGAGGGAGGCGGAGGGTGGGTGGAGTGGAGGGTGGGTGGAGTGGAGGGCACTGTGGGTGGGGGGAGGAGGCAGGCGGAGCATGGGTGGAGTGGAGGGGGCACTGAGGGTGGGGGGACTACGGGGGGGGGAGAGAGAGAGAGAGAGAGAGAGAGAGAGAGAGAGAGAGAGAGAGAGAGAGAGAGAGAGAGAGAGAGAGAGAGAGAGAGAGAGAGAGAGAGAGAGAGAGAGAGAGAGAGAGAGAGAGAGAGAGAGAGAGATTGCATCGAAGTTCCCCGTGCTACAAGCATCATCTATGAAAGTGTCAAAGTAGAGAGGGAAGCCACATATGGAAGCTGCAAAGAGGGTGGTTAAGTATTTAAAGGGTACAATGAATGAAGGGTTGTTCGATTCCTTCACTTTTGACATTGATATAAAGATGTATTCTGATGATGATTGGGCTGGCTCCAAGGATGATAGGAGAAGCAGTTCAGGGTACCTATCCTTTGTAGGTTCAAAGCTAATATATTGGTCATCCAAGAAGCAACCAACAGTGGCTTTATCTACCACACAAGCAGAATATAGAGGTTTGGCAGTTGCTACTCAGGAAGCTATGTGGCTTAAGCAACTATATATAGATTTGAAGATACATTCCTACACTCCAATAATCTTTGGAGACAACACTTGTTCACTCAATTTGGTTACTAATCTTGTATACCATGCTACTACCATTATGTAAGGGAGAAATTGCTTATGTTAAGCTTGAGGGGGAGTTCTTGGTGCAATTAAATCCAAGCCCACGTACTTGGTTGAGTAGCTCATGTTTGATTAATTGGCATGGCCTATGCAAGGCTTCATATATTCAACCTCTTGTAAAATTACTTCACATTTACCTTTGTAAAAGTGGATTGTATCCATGTGGGGTTAGGAAACTCTAAATCTCGAATCATTTTGGTAGTTGATTAAAACAGAGAATCTATCCTATACTTTAATGACATATCTAAAGATGTCCGTAAGTGTGTGTGTGGCACCATGTATGCTTAAAAACCATGGTCTTAAATAGAAATAGGGAAATCTTGTAAGTAAAATAAAATGACATTTTTCCAAGCCTTGAATTTAAGAAATAGTGAGTAATTAGCTTAGTCTTGTTAGACATAAAAATATTCAACCTTCAGATGTGCACAATAGTGTTAGAGATTACCTAGATCCAAATCCACCTCCAAGTATAACTTTTGGGCCTTGCAAACTTAGAGATTTGAGAGAGAGAATAAAGTGAAGGCATTTTCTTACAACGAACTAAATGTAGATCCTTAATCAAGGTACTTAAAAGAGGATTCACAAAAATTTCATGGAGACACTTTTATTCTCTTATGTATGCTCTATCATTCTTTCATAAAACATTTCTCCTAATTCTCTTTTCTTCGTGCTCAATTTTTAGTATGTATGAGATAATCTAGATGCTTATCCTAGTTTTTTTGATTGTGCACACATCTACTTACCATTTTATCAGTTTATTTAGTGGACTCACATTATGGTCTTCATCAGATATGGAAGTGCAATATTATTATAGTACTTTACTAGAGGCATCTCATTCCTAGTTCGGAATGATTTGATTATAGTAATGGTCATATGTGAAGTAAGTTTTATCCACTTGGAATAATCTATGTATTATTATTGAGAAGACAATGGTAGTTCCACTAGTTGCGATATTTTCTTAGCACCTCTTCACTTGGCATAACAATCTTTGTTCCAAGGAGTGGGTTAGGATTTACTTTGTATGGGAGATGTTTTGATCTAAAGTTTAGATCATTATATATATTAGATATGATAGATTGAGATTTTGGTCCAAAAGTTTTGATCATTGATAAATTGATACCTTGGATTCATAGGCTGGATCATGATAAAAATTTCTTGAGTTTCATTTCATTACAATAAGTAAATCAAGCACCTTTACTTGAGCTTAGATATTGAGCACTATTTGGAGAATATTTCCATTTCTTTTTAGTATTTACCCAAAACCATAGAGGCAACGCCCAATTGTTTTCACTAAGAATATTATTTTTCTTAGTTATTGAACTAGTTCTTAGATGAGCATAGTATTTTTCGTTACTCTAGTGGAGTAAGGCGTTTTGCCCAATTATACCATATGAAAAGCTATCAGTGGGAATTTCAAGAGACAAGGGTAAGTTACAAAGGTCTCTAGAGGTGACAAGCCATCATGAGTTAGCGATCAAGGTCTAGGAATAGGCAATCCAAGGATATTTTTAGTACTTATATTGCACATGTATGGACTCATAAGGCCTTAGAGCGATTCCGAGAGTATGACCAAGGCAAAGAATACTATTTATTGGTGGAAATGCTAGATAGGAAGCACAAAGAGTAGTTGTCAACTTTTTGAGCATCTAATATTTCGGGCACCTGGTACACTCTACTCTTATTATTTATAATCATAGATTCCAACTTATAAGTTTTATAGCTCCTTCTATATCATTCAAGACAATGATCTTTAGAAGGGAAGAGAGTGTTATATCGAGGAGATGTACATGGCTGAAGGAACAAGATGTTCCTAGCTCGACGGATAGCCAGGTGAGCTTTTTTGTAGCATATGACCACCAAGAATCAAACTTAAGATGATTGAGAGGCTCAAGCTTAGTTTTGAGCCTTGTAGTATATGCAGAAAAAGACAAATTTAATTTCATTGAGAGGATCCAACTTAAGTTTGAGCCTCTACTCTTTTGGGTGGAATAGCTAAGAGGCTCAAACTAAAGTTCAAGCTTCTTAACCTTTTGGATGGAAAGGCTAAGAGTCTCGAGCTTAAGCTCCACCCTCTTTTGATCAAAATGCAAGGTAGATTTCACATAGA